>OY856410.1:1386414240-1387014240 GCA_963693085.1 Alisma plantago-aquatica | reverse complement strand
GCACTCCTGTTTTTGGAGAATAGTGCACAGATTGGTGGCATGCTTGCTGTTCAGCAAGAATGAGTCTAGCAACATCTACACAGAAGAACTCCATGTCATGTGGCATATGATGGGTGGTCGAGTGATCAACCTCGGGCGGTTCTTACTGAACAGACTGCACCCGATGAAGGACGCCACCAAGGAATATTGTATGGGTGGCATCGTCAACTTGATTGCGGCAGGGCTCGGGTACCCTAAGGAGCCGCATAGCCTTTCAAGGACGCAAGGTGATGAGATGATCGACACCAAGTACCTGATGAGGACTAGAATCGTAAAGAAGGAGGGAAGGGGTTACTTCTACAAATTTTCAAGGATGAGCATACTACTCCCTCTCCCTCATTGCGCCACCTACGACGCAGAAAAGTTGGTCTTCACTACCGAAAAGATTGAAGCTTTGGCGGTAGATGCAGCCTATGCCGCCACAACCAGAATTCAGGAAAGGGTAGCCACGAGAGGAGAACGGATTCCTCTCGACCCAAGGCGGGGAAAAGCTTTGACGACCCACGCCGAACGAACCACCATTCCACAGCTCCCAACGATAGCTGCTAATAGAGTTGTCGTCGCTCCGACTATACCAGCCACTACCACAACAATAGCTATGGTGGCGGAAAAAGACCCGGTGATCGTTGAGGTCACCGAGCCAGAAACTACGGGAGCTGCCGCGGAAGAGACAGCCGTAGCCCCCAAAATTCCTATATTGCCTGAAGAGGCAGAGGAAGAGCCGCAACCGGATGCCAGTAATGAGGTGTTCGCTACGATCCTTCAGACAGAGCTCGAGGGTGCACAGTTGACACCGACATCGCCTCCAGAGTCTCCTTTTGTAGCGGCTAGAGAGTTTGCCGATAGTGTAGAGGTGGAGAAGCATTCGCCCACACCATGGCCATCTCCACTCCGATGAGAGGGCAACGCGGTAGCAGCTGAAAGACCACCGTCGCCTCGACCGGCGGCATCTGCATCGCGGACGATTCAGATAGACTCTACCTCACTTGGAGGACCATCACATGAGCAGGGTGTCGTGATGATGGGAGGGAGACGCACAAGAACCCCTCCATCCCTCAGGAAGATGCTCGGGCACGAGTTCGACTACTTGCGGGAGGTAATGGATACCAACTCAGCTACCTGTATTTCCTTAACCCACAAGTTTGCATCTTTCCAAGACAGGTTGAATAGCCAAGAGCGAGAGCTGCTGGCTCTAGCTAGCCTTCCCGGTGGACTAGAGGCTTTGAATGCGACACTTCAGCAAGTTCTCCAGTGCCTCGACAAGATCGAGTAAAGGCTGGATAGGAGGGACGACCATCCGCGCCGAAGGCAGCCGAGAAGGTCACCATCGCCCCCTAGCTGTGGCTCTCCTCCTTCTTCTACATCCTCCTTAAGATCAGTGTCCTCCTCCTCCTCCAGCAGGCAATCCACAACGCCCGAGGAGGGGACGCAACAAAGGTCAACCAAAGGAGCTCCAGCAAGACAGGAGAGCTCCCTAGGCCTGGAAGAAGAAAATCTCTTTGTCCCCCTGGAAGACATTGAAGATGATAACAGAGATGTCTGCATCGAGGGAGACTCTTCTAATGAATCTGAGGGAGAAAAGGGGGATGTTTACGCAGTCAATGAAAGACACCTTCCCCGAGGAAGACACTCGATGGAAGATAGATTCCGTGAGCCATCCGAGATACCCTCGTTTGAGATGGCCGACTTCGACAGAAGAGCCATCAGATACCTGACGATCAGAGACCAGAAGTTGCTGAACAAGGTCTTAAGATCGCAGGCAGTTGAAGAAGACATCATCTGGAGCGACGGGTACGTCTCCGTACGACGGGGAGTTCTTCGAAGTATGTTCTACACACCGGCTGTCGTCGGCAAAAGACTGTTTAGGGTCCTCGAAAATGCGATAATAGAAAATATCGACAGCAGGACAGGTCGAAAGACAATATACACCGCCACGCCGACCTTGGCAAGGAGGCTGATGAAAGAAGATACAGACTCTAATGTGGTGACCGACATGCTGCACTACATCAAAGAGCATAGACCAAACTTCATGTTGGCCCCGTATAAGCACCGCAACATGTGGTTTCTCTGCGTGACAGACCTCAAAAACCATGACGTCCAGCTGCTGTGCTGCAGCAATAACGAGGTGCCGCGCTCCAGGGGTGTTTTCTGCTGCCCGGAGGACAAGAAACTGAGACTACTGCCGCTGTGCCTCCTCCGAGCTATCAAACGCGGAAGTCAACGTCACAAAGGCATTTGGAACTTCTTTACTCTCCGAGACCTCCCCGTCTAGGCAGAAGAGGGGAGTGGAAACAATGCTTTCGCCATCTTGGGTGCCATTGAAGTGCTCAATACATTTGGAAATTTGGGAGCCCTTAAGGGCACATCCTTTTATCACTGCTGGGGCATTTACGTCATGTTGCTGATAAAGGACAAGCGCTATTTTCGAGACACAGGGGTACCTAAGAAGCTGCTGGACAGAAACACTGAAAACGAGACTTCACAATCCAGCAGATCTCCAGAAAAAGAGGCAGAGACGGCAACTGACACCTATGGGGAAGGCAAGCAGTTAGACATCCTGCGGAAAGTGCATGGATTTGAAGACCCTGCTTCGCCTGAAACTGCAGAAGGGCTGATCAGAAATTTTGACCGCTTCTCATGCGCTACACTCACGCAGGAGTAGGTCAACGACATCCTTATGAAGTTAGCAGACTCTACCCCGAGGGATGTCGCATATGAGGCGGGCAATGTCGTAGTCCCAGTCGATAATTTGTGGGACATGGTAAAGGAAGGAGGATGCTTGGCCGTATCTGTGGCAGTAGCTTACATCCAAACTATACAGCCAAGGCTCGAACACACATACATAGCTCATCCTATGTTGTTCAATGACATTTGCCTCGCCGACGAAACAGGAGCAGAACAAAATTTTCTGGCAGAATTGGAGAGCAGGGTCCCACACACTATTTTTCTGCCAATCTTGCATTATAACCATTGGACGCTCCTGACAATGTACACTCGGCAACGAGCAGGTATTTTCTACAACAGCTCAGACAGCAACAAAAACCATCCAGGGCCGTGTACATCAGAACCGTTGTCACCCGTCAAACGCTTAGTTCGAAAATACTATGACGAGGTGTCAAAGATGATCCAACCATTCCTCGACACGCAAGCAAGCAGATGGCACGAACTTCAATTCTGCCACCACAGTCTGCAACAAATTCCTAATCCAACGACTGCGGCATCTTCGTCCTGGAGTGGATAGCAAGTAAAACAATGCCTGACCAGCTCCACCACATCGATTATCACAGCAAAAGAGGAGAATATGTGAGGGAGCTTCTATCCGATGCAGGCGCGCTCAACAGCTAACCTCACTGGAGTAACATTGCCTCACCTTATCTACCTCACAACTCTGGGACAGAGTGTGATGTAAGTTTGGGGGGGGGTACCATTTACCAGTGAGGGAGGTACAAAATTTTGAAAATTTTCTGATTATTTTGACTTAAATTCTTCATTCTTTTGCCTCCTTTGTCTCAAATTCTTTATTCTTTTGTTCTTTGTGTACATATATATGCTCATACCCAATTTTGAAAATTTTCTATTTATATCATCTCCATACATATGTACATAGTCGCTATATTAGTAAAAACCTGATGCGACTTCTTGCCAAGTTTGCTTTCTATGTGCTCAACGAAATGCAAGTTTTGTTATGTCTTTCTGATAATGCTGCTTCAAACGAACAAAAAATTACATTTTTCTGTGCCAAAATTTCAAAAAAAATTAATAATCTCACAACAGCTAAGAGACGAGTATGGAGAAGGAAAAAGCTGCCCAAACAGCAAAGATCCCTCTTGTTTTCCCTTACCCAACAAAAATTCCAAAAAGAGAAAGCAGCCTTATGAGGGTGAATAAAAGCATGAGAGTTGTGCCCAATAAAAGAAAAGAAAAAAAATTATATACACACTTGTCTTCCAAAAGTACCCATCTTTAGGCATGGTAGATCTGGGGCAGTGGTACGTAGGATGTGAAATCACTGCTCTAAAGCCAACTGGCTTGGACTGCAGGGACCACTTGCCCGTTAACGGACCCTTACCTGGATGGACTGATGGGAGACAAGAAAAACCCCAAAAATCCTTAGCCTACCCTATACACAACTTTCTGACCCAAAAATAAAGTTGTTTGGTGTGTAAGCTAACTTTGGAATCATGCACCAAAGTCTCGCTGAAGCTGTAGAGAAAATTTTTACTAAAATAATAAGGCAGGAAACGCAAAGTCTTTTGTTCGTGGTGAGGCATCATTATCTCTAAAGGCATTATGATACTTATTTTACCTCTTGGCCTGAAAGCTAAACCAAGCAACAAGAAACATCACTAAATAAAGTTTAAATATTGATTGAGGACAATCAAAACGCTAAGTTTGGGGGAGTTGATAACACCAAATTTTGTGATATTTTAGACTATTATTCTGTTATCAAAACTGCCCTTTTTAACTGTTTTCCTCTCTTTTATATGTACTTTCACAATAATTGGCCAAACAACGCTCTTAATTCAATATTTCCATCTTTTGCAGTATTTTCCTCCTATTTCGACCCTTTTATCGTCAATAAGGTCGTTCCGACCCACAAGCAAGTTTCACCTGCATCGGCCTTCCAGATGGCCGATATGATCACTGCCCGATAGGGTAGCGCAACACGACGACGCGCGACACGGGGATGTCGCGCAAGAAGAAACTGGCGGGCGACACATCTTTTACCCGACAGGGAGCCGAGCTCGCCACGACAACCCAAGCTTATCGCGCGACACAGGCCACCCACCGGCAGGCGCCGCCCGTCATGTGACCGACAGCTGACACTCATGTGCAGGGCGATATGTGTATCGGTCGTCACCGACTCCGCGATGAAAAGGGGGGATATGTGGCTCCCTGAGCACCATAACTTCCCCCAACCGCTGCCTATAAATAGCAGCTACAGGAAGCCGAAAAGATAGGTCAGAACTCTGAGCAAATCTTTGGAGGAAGCTGCGAGAGCAGAAGTATTGCGCCTGAGTGTTCGTGCCGAGAAACTCTAGGTGAGCTCTTCCCCATCCCGAGAGGGAGGGGATGGTTCACTTAGGACCTTCCCGGGCGACACTGCAGGACGATATCGGCCAACGTGGATGAGAGACACAAGTGCCCGACTTTAGATGCGTCACTCCTAGCCCGACATGATATCAAACCCGATACGCTTCGCCCGTCATGGCGTGCCGCCTGAGAGGGTGCCGCACGACTTGAGCGTATCGGCCAGGGTCCTTGAACGATACAATCGGCCGTCACGGTGTGTCGCCTGAGAGGGTGTGCCGCCCAACACGGTTGGATCGGGCTAGGCTCCCGACTGATATCGGGCTGGAGAGACGATGTCGTCTGTCATCCTTCTACATCAAGAAGGCGACCTCTATCTTTATTTATGTTATTTAATTCTTTACTTATGCAATGTAATTAAGACCCTTAATGTTTATGGAAATGGAAAAGCGTAATTACTTGCTGCTTTATGTTTGGTGCAATTGTTGGATGATTGGTATGTTTAATATCTAAACTCTAGCTTGCATGTTTGGATCGCGTTTCTCTTAGCTACCGAATCGTGTTTTCCCGTCGCAACAACTTCGAGAGATGTGTTGTGGCTCTAATGTTTGGGCTGATTCTGGAGTACGACAGTGCCAAGAATCAGAGTTGCTTCAGTAACACTTCACTCTAACTTAAGGTCCAGCAACCTCGAGAGGGGTATTGATGCTTGGTTAGAGGTATCCGCTCTGAGAGGAGGGGTACAGGATGTTCCTGGTGCTGCTTGTTTTACCAAAGTTTATCCTTCGCACCTTGCTTTAAGTTCTAGTTTTATCTTTTTGTTTCTATTGTATGAAAATCCCTAAAAATTGCTAAATGCCTAAAACCTTAATCTTTCTTGTAGCTCCATTTGGAGATAGGGTTTTCTTTTGCTTTATAGATCTTGTTCTGTTGTTCCCTTTTGGGGATTTTATCATCTTTTATCCTTGTCGGAGTGTAGCGTGTCGATTCTGAGTTCTCAACACTACCACCCTTGTCCCTGTGTTCGATCCTGTATATCTACTTTGACCCCGTAAACAAAGTTACAGGGGCCTAAAAGGATCCGGGTTATAAATGTAAAAGCTCGACTACCTCAAATCTGCCTCCAACTTTAGGATGCACGATTTAGGCCGGTCACATATAAACTTACCTAATATAGGAAATCCATAACTCTATCATCTCCATGAATTTTTCTTCACTCATGATCCCCCTATATTCTCTTGTTTAGGCAATTTTCCATAATATGGATGCACATATATACCCCCTATTATGTGAATGTTTGGTTATACCTTGAACCAATGTTGTGTTTGACCTAGCATATGCATACAACTCTATTATATCTTTAAACAAACTTGTAATCTTGTGATGTATAGTGACTTAAATGACTATGATCAACCCTTTGTGCTATGATGATCATGTTTGAAACCCTTGGTTTACTAGTTATGGCCTAGTGTGACACATATTGTTAGTTTGTCTTTTTTGTGACCCAAATGTAATATGGATCTTCATATCTCCTTTTTCCTCTTCTAAATAAGATATGTTCTATACTTTATGATCCTCTTAGTATGAATGGCCCATATTATCCATGTTTTGAGACCTTATGACCTAGGTCTTATGTATTGACTTTTAGAATGCATGTGATAATGTGGAAACCTATGATGCATGGAATTAAGGACACACACCTATTTTTTAATGTGATTCCTATGTCCTAATATTATTGATCTGAACCATCCCTTATGCTTGGCTCTTATTCCTTGATGATACTTGATCTTGGTTGCCCTATTATGAGTCTTTGACCCTATAATGTGAATAAGTGACCTAAATCTTAATATGATCATATAAAATGCATGGAACGTCGGAATGACATGAAACTTGAACCACACCTTCATGATGTACTATAACTAATTAAAAGTTCATAAAATGTACCAATAAGTAAGGTGGAACTTAACTTGGACAAAGACCCTAAAATAAAAGATAATTAGGGTTAACAATGACAATCTAATACATGCATGTAATATTGTTCTTAATCAGGTGTTGCTTGTGGCTAGTGGTCATGGATAAGGTTAAGTTATGAATCTTTGAATCAGGTACATGATTTAAATAGTTATATGACTATGGATTTATTGCTAGAAATGTGATACATATGTATGCTTGTTTACTTGCTTAAGTATTGCCATGTAGTATTCTAGTATGTACTCAATGTGTGTCTTGTATCGTTGTTTTATAACTTGCAAACATAATATGGAAACTCCATTATACAATGTTAAAACAAGGTTATCTCTTAGAAATGGCCTCAAGGTCCCTCATGTATAAAAGGGTTAGCTAATATTGAGCACCCTTAAAGACCCTTCCAATGGAAAGTTGGTCAAAGGCCTTACGATACATGATATTGATGGTATAATTGGAGTAAAATGATATAAAACATGGGATATCACTTTGCTAAATACTTAAATTGTTTATTCTTGTTCATTACTTATGCAAATCTTTTCAAATTATGCAAAGCTTATGTATATGTATCTTTTAGCCCTATACTCAACACCTCATGTGCTTGACCCGCCTTATTTCACATATTTTATAAGTTCAGAGATGGCTAGAAGTTGATGGGCTTGGTGATCTATATCATGTATACTTGTTGTTAGATCCATAGTGTACATGAGAAGACTAAAAAAATGTACTCTTGAATATGCAAATGAAAGCTTTTAATAAACAATGTTGTTTAATATATCTTGTTGAATGTTGAAACTATGATTGGTGCTTTTATCTTGTTATGTGTTCATGTATGTTAAGATTTATTCTTCTGCATTTGCACTTTGATAATACCATGCTAGGCATGGATGCCTAGGTCCTATCGCCATTGACTTTGTAGTCATTTGGAGTTAAATTTTTGGGTAACAAACAGTTCCATGATAGAAATATTGGTTCGATCTTTGAAAGAATTAGTCTCTATTAAAAGATAGAGAAATGTTCAACCTTTGATATAATATTTTAAACCTTCACATTTTTATAATATTTTTGATATTTTATTTGTATTTTTTTAATTTATTATGGTTTTTTAAGGTTTCTAGAAATTTTACTGAATACCTAAGAACATATTAGTAGGTTTAGACATAATGTTTATTTTTATAAGTAGGGGAAATGAGAGGAGGTCGAGCACCACTCTTATTACAACCATTCATGAGCAGTAGTAGTGCCACAAAGGTCATCTCGAGCAAGTGATGACAACGACTGCATCAAGGAGAGACAAAGTGTCATAGCGGACTGCACTAATGTACCAACCTTGGTCCATAGATTGTGATGTTCTTTTAATGAGGCTTGGTGATGTGATGAGCAACTGATTCCCAGTGATAGCGGTGTTGGTATGTATTCCCAAAGTGCCAATCATATGATGATTGTAATGACATATCTTGTAACAATTTGATTAATAATAAAGAAAATATGTCTATATGTTTGGTCAATTATGACATAATGGTATAACATGATAGATCTCTAATGAATGATTTACTCGGTAACATATGTCTTCAGGTTGAGGACCTAAACAATAAGATTATATGTATGATAAGAAAGCATACATTCTTGTTATGTCTCTAGTTAGATATTATTGTGGAAGCTATAGACAACAATAATGCATAAGACTAGAGTGTGTGTTGGTTGATGACAAAATCTCATTAAAAATCACATGTTATATCAAACTAAGCACATATGTACCTGTTATAGAATAGTCTATCAGACAAATCCACCATGAGAGTGATGCATGAAAACCATTGTATGGTAGTCAAAATCAGCTCTCATAGTGATAGTGGTGATTGTGGTTCTTAGACCTGAAGTCACTAGACTCGTCACATGTTGTTCGTTGTACTTTGACATCATCCAACATGACCTTTAATATAGGTTTCCATAAAGGTGATGCTCAGGGTACACTATGACAAATGGAGATTGACTGTGAGTGATGTACATAGGATTTGTCCCTACTGGAGTTGATATTCTAGCCACTTGATAAGCAAGACTGAGAAATGTATGACCATACTCATGTGGATATCCATATGATATGTGAGCTCACATGCATCTCAAACAATATTCTCTAGTTCTATGAAATGGATTGGATGCTAAAGAGGATGAACAATTACATGCCTCGAGTTCAATCTGGATATAAGAGACAAATGAACTATACGATCAATACAATAGTAATCACAGATTGCAAGTTGAAGTTTTTCTCCAACTTTCTAATTACTAAGGTAGTAATGATGTGTTGCTACATACCGCTCATTGCTTGTGATGTTATAAATTAGTTATGGACATTCACTGCCAATGTAATTTGGGACCTATATGGTCACACACATAGGATGCACTTTGAATAGGAGTTTTACTCAACTCCTATTCAACTTGATTGCTAAAGCGTTTAGGTAATCAACTTAAATTATAATTGGCTGACTAGAATCTAAAACCATTGGTTTAGTAGGTGAACTGACCAATTTAGAGACATGAAATTACTGGTTCAGGTTGTGAACTGAATGGTTGGAAGATCAGTAAGACTAGATCAAGGATTGATGTTGACATCATGTTGTGCATTAATAAAAAATTAAATGCCAATGTGTTTGCAAATAGGAAACATTATTAACTGGTCTATTCAAGTGTTGAACCAGTTGTTTCACATGTCAATCGATTGGTTCGGTGATGAACCCATCGTTTCATCATTCACAACTTCTAGAAAATTCATGAAGTTTTGTCTCTTTGACTCCCAGATGAACTAGAAACCCTGACACTGTACATCCTATATAAAGGGTGCTAGTCTAGACTTTTAGAGACACAACAACAAACTTTGACAATTGTTGTCCTCTCATAGTTGTGATAGCTAGAGAGTCTGAGCAAGTCTTATCCGTAAAAGGGAGAGACAATAAGGGAGAGTAGCACGTTGCCATTCGAAGGGACAACCCCTTCTCTTTGGCTTGGGGAAAGCATGCGATGAAGAGTTCCAGATGTCCGCATGGACTAGTAGAGCCGAGGAGGCCTTGCGACCTGCTAGGAGAACAAAAGATCCAAGACAATGGAAATACAAATATTGAAAATTATGCATCCTCCACAACTTCTCTTCATAAGTTTTCTCCCATTTTGCAATTGTTCTCATTGCATTTCTCTCTCCCATGAATCTTGTTAGCACCCTCTACAAAATAAATTGTACAAAAAGAATCCTCACTATGTCTCCCTCCTTCCTAGGACAAATTCTTCTAGCTCTTTCTATCCACATGCTTCTCCTCTAAATTTTTCTTTCATATTTTCCTAATTTTGTTTCCCAAGTAAATCACTTTCTCATTAGATTATGCATTAACATTCCTTTTCACTAAACAACCACTTAAGAACTTAAAGAAAACAATGCTCTTATCCAAATATACCGACTTATCACACCATTTTCCATATTTCTCTCTCATCACATTTTTTTACATTTTCTATATTTTCCTGTGTAGAAATTTTTTATTATTGGACATTCAATCCCCATTATCCCTTTTCAACGAATAACATTATTGTTTAAAATGACCAGTCTCTTCTTCTTTGACAAAGACTAGTTAATTTATATGTATGTTATATACTGTAAATGAGTGAACAATTTTGTCTTAAATATCTTCCTCAAAAAAAGTTTGTTTTAAATATAATTGTGTCATTCTCTGTCTCACTAAAAATGTCTAACCCATTAGAGGTAAACGAAATTTTATCATACTTTATTTTTCATCCTCAAATACTATCTAATTGTATGGTTTCCTCTTTTCTATCCATTGATTTATCCTCTTTATAATCCCCGCTAAACTAAATAAAACACTCTCTTTAGAGTAACACACTCTCTACATGATTATAAAATAATCTAAAGTTGTCTATTTTTATGTTAGTTTACAAATGGAAAACATGTTTCTTATAACTTCTTTAATGATTTAATAAACACTGCACATTAATCCAAATACCTAAAACACCTATATTCTAATCTATAATATCATAATGTATAATATAATTCTTGGATTGTATTAAGATATACTATCAATGAAAATTGTGCAATTAAATAATATTGTAATCCCAAAAACCTACAAAATTGTTCATTTTGACTGATTTCAATAAAATCAAAATAAGATAACTATGATAATATTTTACCATCTATGTTTTTTAATATTCTTTTATTAGAAACAATAATGTCTCTCAAATACCAATGAATGTCTACTATAATTATTTCACAAATGCAAAATATTTCTCTAACTATTTGTAGAACTATCCAATATCAAATTACCTAATACATATCCCTATTTGTATACTAACTTAAAAATTAGAAGTGTATTTCCAAATTGTTAAACTACTTAAATAAAAATAGACACCAATCATGGATACCTACAACATCTATAATCCAGTTTCAACATCAATTTTGTAATGGTAAGCATCCAATCTTCAATATCGTAATATACATATAGTTTTTTATGTGTACTAAGAAACTATATTCGAGAAATTTCTGAGCTAAACATCATTATAGTCACTACAATATGTGAATAATATATAGACACACATTTTTTATTTTATTTGGATTTGATAAAAAATATCAATATCATACTTATTTACCATGTGAGATACTTTGAATTTACTTTTATTTGAAGAAATCGATGTTTCTTAAATATTAGGAAAATATCTACTTTAAATTTTTTTATAAAGCAAAAAATCTTTCAAATGATTTATATAACTATATAAAAAAATAATCTAATATAATATTTTCTACTATAACATGCCTATTATATCACATTTAAAATATACAACATGTTTTTGTTGAATTAAACTATATTATAATAAATTTGGTTACTAATCATAATATATACAATAACTACAATCCAACCTACAACATGACTGTAACGCCTCTCCAAGCACATATATGTCAGTGGAAGAAAACCCTATGTTGTCCATTACATGGGTCACTTGGCTTGAAGGAACATCACACATCATGATATTCAATAGAAATAAGATAAATGAAACACCATTTATTAACTCAAAATATAGATTCATACATTGTTCTTTGAAAGGAAAAAACATAAACTGTCTCATCTTGATTTCAAACCTAATACATGTAGGCTAACCAAATCTAAAGCATGAAATAAACTAGACTAGATAATATAAAGAGTGGTAGATGGCACCCCACCAAGTTAAAGTCTCATTGATGTCAGCTACACTTGAAGGGATCGCTTCAATGCCCTCTTGCTCCTTGATCTAGGGACATCTCGTCCCACGGCCATGTGAAACAAAGTAACAACGTAAGTAAGCAGCAACATGCATCTTATAGGAACTGAAAAGTAAGCATATATACTTGAACTAAAATAAACATGACATGGATTAACATTAAGAGTTCTCATTACACTTTAGCTTTCATTACATCATTGAATTAAGAACATTACTATATGCATTCTCTATATAACTTCCCACATGGGGGCACATCATGCTCGGAAATCCCATCATTGCTAGGAAGCCCATAATGATCACAAAGGTCCATCATTGTGAGAAACATATACTAAGTTACTTAATTCTTTTATCTAAATCATTAACATCATTTTTCTTATCTTGCCATCAATGTAAATTTTCCTCATCCAATATTTGCACCAATGTGCTCATCATGTCGATTAAGGCTCATCCTAGTTGCACCAAAGTGTTTTTTAATGCCATAAAGGAAAAATAACATAAAAAGAAACAATATACAACTAAAGTAACTTATCTTGATAACCATGGGATCTCTCCCTCTTAATCTTGAAATTATCATTACATGATTTACATGTGTCTTTCTTCAATTTCTTAATCATTACATGTTCGTAGCACTAAAATAATGAGCATCATTGATAAGCATAGGACTTTATGATTATAGAAAACAACAAGCAACAATATAATTAGAGGCATCATTGTTATCTTAGTTTCATTCATTAACTTGGAATTAAATCATAATCCTAAATCACACATAACATGAAATTCATCCAAAATACATATGCATAGTGGCATGACCCGCTTACCTGGAGCAAGGTAGATCATAACTTAATCTCCTTGATCTTGATCGATTCCTATGTTCCTGAAATTACATGATTTTATATTAATTATCACCTTGAATATCACCCTAAACCCTAATTTGAATCTTTTAGGAAACATAGTCGGAGAGGACAAAATAAGGGTTTGGAAAGATTAAAAATAGACCCCTCTTTGAAAAATCTTTTCAATGACTATCTATGCATATTTTCTAATTAGTAGATAATTAGTTGTGATTTTTTTAACATTGGCCAATCATAACTCAAGAAAAATCAATTAATCACATTATCAAGCAACAATCTGACTTGCGAACCCTTGCATATATGGCCCAATGAGACACCACCCTCATGGAATAGAGGTCGGCCAGTCAGCATGCCCGTCAGTGAGGATGGGCACATTGAAACCCTGATATGCCCATGGCAGGGTTATAAGAATAATAATGGCTCAGGGGCAAAATTGGAAATCCATGGCACTACAACTTCTTCTTCGATCAATAGGAACAAGGAAGAAGTCAATGGAAATTCTTGGATCAAAACCCAAATTCATGTCCTTATAATGGAGAACAAAGGTGTTGGGCATCTTCATCATCCCTTTTCGGACTCAGAGACCCCAAATTCTTTTCTCAACACACCTATGGAGCCACCGCAAGGTGGCTGGAAGCACTTGTAGCAACTTTCGCCATGACAAACTAAACCAAAGATCCTAAATTGGAGAACTTATGCCCATGGACAGGGGAAAACAAGTCATACAAGTGTGCGAGACACTGCTGAAACTAAAGCAACAATCATGGTGGTGAAAGGACCATCATGGCCCTTAAATAGGTCATCAGAGCAACAAAAGTGGGGAACCACTCAAACTCTAGTATGACACTAAAACAAGGAAGAAATCGATGTATAAAGCTTGCAAAGCATTCGAGAGGTCATCACGAAGGATAACCCATCATTTTCGTGGTGCCAAAGGCACTGGAAAGCCATGTCAAGGACAGTCGGTGATGACCAAAAGGCTAGGTTATAGGACCCTACACTTAGGGAGAGCACAAGTCAAACTAGTTATTGGAAAAGGAAGAACATGTATCAGGGATGCTTACAAGGCAGTGAATTTGTCAGGAGGTGTTGTTGAGGTTAGGGAAAAGCCTGGGTTGCCAGAAATGAAAGCCAACTAGGTGGCACTGGCAGGGCATAGGAGATCGAATTGGAAGGAGAGGTTGTAGCTATGGGGTTCAAAGTTCGTTCATGGACCCTTATTTATAGGTTCAAATGTCAGACAAGTGCTCTGCGATTTTGGGGAAGTGTCGAGGGTCCATGCCTTATTGGGCATTTCTCGATTGTGTTAGGGAGTCCCACAAAAGTAGGGATGGTTGTGTTCATTGGGACACTACATTTTTGTTGGCAAAGAAATCACGGACAAAGGGGCACTGTGGGGCCGATCGAGGTCAGAGAAGGAGCACCCGAACATGTTGCCTATTCTCGGTCTCCTACTCGAGGTAGGAGACACTTCAAATCCGTGCGATGAGATATCCAACAGATGGGAGCAACTCCACTTAAAATAGGTGTGTGTGACACCAATTTTAGGTGAAATTAGCAAAATCATAAGCGTGACAATTAAATAATGCAAGACCTTAGGTTAAACCAAAACCATATGCTAACTTCCCTAATTAATTTGAAGGGTCAAATGAAGTCCTATTGACTTCAAATTTGAACCACAAGTTAATTAGGACGTATAGAATCTCTCTATCCAATTAGATTTAGATTTTCATTTACTTTTGTTCATCAAACTCATATAGGTTACTATTTTAATGCATATATTATTAAAAGGTGAGACTAATGGAGTTATCCTTTCCTTAGTGACTTGATTAACCCAAAATTCGAGGTTAAGGGAATATTTTATTATAAAAGGTCACATTATGTTCTATTTGATAGGTCAAATCTTAAATTTGCAAATAAGGATTTCCCTTTAAGGATCATTGATAAGTTTAAATTTTGAGGATGTTATAGTGATGATCTTTATATAGTTTTAAGTGAGCATTCTGATATCATATTAAGAAGAAGAAAAGTTAAAAAATTTATTTATAAAACCCTTATAATATGTGAGTTTTATACATCAACCACATTTTGTTGATTTTATCCGGTTTCAATTAAATCAAGAGAATGTGAACATCGTAGAAGTTGATTTGTATCTAGTTTTATTTAAAAATAATATTATTTCTTTTTTGGGGGAAAAGGAGACTATCTTAATCATCCTGCTCTCCTTGTGCAGTGTTAGTAGCTAATTTACATACATTGTTATTGAGAAAAGGAACTTAGTAAAACATATACTAGAGCTAAAGGGGAAGAGGAGGGATCGACCCACAAGATTGAGAGGAGGGTCCTTATAACTGAGACCTTCCAAAGAGTTTTTTAGGTGATGTTTTGCAAAAGCATCCACTAAAGCATTCAACTTTGGATCAACCTTGGTGAACTGGACTTCATCTAGTCTCTCAGTGTTTAGTTGTATATCTCGTACCCAAGGTTGGGGCTTAGGAAATTGTCCTGGTCTTCCTTCAATCGCATCAATCACCTTATTACTATCTATCTAGATGATCGCCTTAGGGAGCTTCCAACAGAGCATCATTTTCACTGCCAGAGCAATATCCCATAGTTCTTCTTCTACAACTGAACTTACAAGCACTGACATGGCAACACCTCCATACCATTTCCCCTCCCAATCTACCACAACAACTGTTATAGACGCATGGTTCATCTTAACAGGTGCATCAATCATCATTATGACCCAATGTCTGTCGAGATTCGCCCATTTCTCATCTTGAGCATTAGGAACCTCTTTGATCATTTTCAACACCTTGCATCCTTCCTAGATTCCTTTACATAGTCGTGTATACATCCCCATCTTTAGCATGTATCCTCTTTCCTTCAAAGACCTCATTATTTCTAGACGTCCATATGGTCCAACATAAATATACGAAATGTTATCTGAATCTCCTCCCCTTCTATAGACTATTTTGAAGCCAGTTTGTAATGGAAGCCCCATTTTTATAGTCAGTATCATTTAGGTAGTCAATTCTATGCCAAAGTTCCTTGGCATGTAGGCAATCTCTAAGAGCATGTAAGGTAGTTGTAGGTTCAGATTCTCATCTAGGACAAATGTTGTCATCATTGAAGTGTCTTCTCCTTCTCCTCTCATTGGTCATGATTGCATCGTGAACCACCAGCCATAGAAAAACTCTTAGCTTACTAGGAATTTACAGGTTCCATATTATATCCTAGGGGCCTTCTTATTGCATATCATCTTCTTGGTGAATAACATTATATGATGAGCTCAGTATATATCTTCATGTCTCCTCATGCTTCCAACTCCAGGCGTCAACCCCATAGGACCCCCTTGGGGTAGGAATGTTTTGAATCTTCATGGTGATATTGGTTAGAAAATATGAATTAAGAAACTCGATGACCCATTTACTTTGCAGGTCAACTAGGCTTGCCACTCTCATTTCTTGTAGCCCCCCCTCTACCTCTATGTTGCATTTATCCATCAAGCTAGGGGACCTAGATACCTACTCGTCCCTCCAAACCAAAGTGTCCTCACCATTATTAATGACTTTGCTACTATTATTTGAATGAACTCCATGTTGGCGTGACATGCCCTCCAGAACAATGTTGCTCTTTGGCTCTTCACTCCTTTATATGTCATGCACTTATTTCAAAGTCATATCTTACATAAGGACTCTCCCCCATTAAGAAATGCCCATGCATTCTTCCCTAGTACCTCCTTGTTCCAAGCCAGAATAGATTTAAAGTCGAGGTCACCTTTGTCTAGGCTTAACGCCAGTTTGTTCCATGTCACTAGTGATATAGGGTTATCCTTATGACCTCCACCCCAGATAACTTTGTGTATAGTTTTGTCCATGATTTTACAAAAATACTTGGTATGATTGCACTTTGCATCGTGTATGTAGGTAGAGTAGTGAGAACTAATTTAGCTTAGGCAAACCTGCCAGCCAAAGAAATCATCTTGGCAGCCCAACCGTTGACACTTTGTTCTGTATTCTCCACTATGTGTGGACCTTTTTACCTTGACATGGAGAACCAGTACTCCCAAATAGAGACCCAAATTTAAAGTTTCAGCTATCCCTCTTGCATTACAGATACTAGCTCTCAATGGCAATCTATTGAGGTTGAGAAGAAGATTTGTGTCTTGTCTACATAGATGAGTTGTCTTGAGGCTGTCTCAAAGGATGTGAAACACTCATTGATGATCACAACTTGTTCCATTGTATCCCTTGCAAAGATCACAATGTCATCCAAAAAATTGACATGTGATATCTATAGACCTTGTTGCGCTAATTTAGCTGGCTTCCACTTCCCTTCTGCTACAAATTGATTAATGGGTTGTGTTAACTGCTCCATACACATACCAAAGAGATAAGAAGAAAGTTGGTCTCCTTGTCTCAGGACCCTTGAAGGTTTAATGTTCAGGTGTAGTTCTCCATTCTAGATAATATTGGTGCTGCCACTATTTAGCAAGTTCATAACATATTGCTTGATATTAATAGGCCAACTAGCTTTGTCTATAGTATCCTTGACAAAGGCCCAGGACATTCGATCATAGGCTTTTGATAAGTCAACTTTGATTGCCATCAACAGAGTAGAATTTCTTATTAACATGTTATGGATGATTTCTTGGACAAGAATGACGTTGTATGAGATATTTCTTCCCAAACAAAGTTGGTCTGGCTCTGAGAGATCTAGTTTGGCATATGGCGCTTCACACTCTCGACCACCACCTTAGAGGCAAGTCGAGGCAGGCGTTCTTTAGAGATATAGGTCTCAAGTCATTATAATTGCTCGACTTCTTCTTCTTCTTTGGGATGAGTATGATGCTAGATATTTTGATGGTCCCTCCATTTAGCATGTGTCAAATAGACATATGCACGGATTGGTGCAACCCCTTCCAATTGTTTTTTATGAATAAGTAATTGGTCCCATTTGGACTTGCTACCTTGTATGGATCCAACTTCTTGAGTATTTTCCTGATTTCACACTCTGTTGGAGTGGCTACAAGCCTTCATTTTGTATGTCTGTGAGCTCTCCAAATACCTATGACATGGAGTCCATCTGTTGTTGTGTCACCATCGTGTCTGAATGGAACAATTTAGCCAAGTGAGTGTGAATCAAGTTCTTCAACTCAACGCTATCATTGATCCACTGATCATTACTATATTGTAGGGTGTTCATCACATTTGAACGTCTCCTATTACTTACAGAAGCATGGTAAAACTTACCATTGTTGACTCTATGCTTAAGCCAATTAATGTGGTTGCTTTTCTTCCAATCCTCCTCCTCATTTTGAAGAAGGTCATCCAGTGGTGACTCAAACTCCATACATCTATGGTGCTTCATAGGTTTGTAATTGCCTTGAATTTCTTTCTGCATTTTGCTTATATGAAGAAGGAGATCCCCCTCCTTCTTCTTTGACTCTGCGATGACTTTGGCATCCCATTTCTGTACATGTTTATGAATACTTTAATATCTTCTTCAATGGAGCTTGTGTATTCCAATGTTATTTAAGGATATATTAAAATTGTGGATGTAGCTGCCAGGACGCTTTATCTTTGAGCCTTTTCAGTTGTTTGTTTGCCTTGACATGAAGAAGTGCAACTGGATTATAGTCTAATCTTAGTCTAGATAGGTTATAACACAGACTATTGTGATACTTATGTATTCATTTCAGAATTAGCAACCACCCTATCTAATCTTTCGTGGAGGATACCTTTCTTATAGGTGAACGCATTGCCAGTGCTACCATGTCAGTGATCCCTACTAACATGAGAGCATTTTTGAACCTGGAGGCTTCATTACAATTAAGCAGCTTACGCCCGATCTTTTCATTTGGGGACAACATACAATTGAAATCTCCAACAGCTATCCAGGGCATGGTACTAGAGTGACTCAATTGTTGATGATGGTCCCAGGTATGAGCCTATTGTTTGGACTTGGACTGGCATAGACAAACATACATATGATTGTGTTATTCACACAACAATGAATGTAGTAGCAATGACTTTGTATGTGTGGATCCCACGGGGTGAGACAATTGTCCCAGCGAGAGATATAACTCTCCACCAACAATGTTATTATCACATTTAAATAGTATTAAACTGAGTAGAGGATAAGCAGTTTAGAGCATTCTCATCTTTTAAAGCATTGCAACTATCTATGATAGAGCAGTAAATCATCTATTCACTTTATAAGGAATATGAAGAACATGTATATCATTTACCCATCATACTATATCAACATCTCAAGCTTATCATGTGATACTCATTATCATGGTATGTCATCCATGAATCATTCTCATTTCTATATGTTGGCCTCAACCAATCTACAAGCCATGTGTTGGATTGTACCATTCATGTGAATATATATAATCATATTCTGTCCAGATATTGGGTTTTGCCAATCCTGTGAGATTATTCCAAGTATTGGACTATGCCAATCCTGTGCAACTATTCTAGGTATTGGACTATGCCAATCCTATGCAACTATTCCAGGTATTGGACTATGCCAATCCTATACAACTATTCCAGGTATTGTACTATGCCAATCCTATACAATTATTCCAGGTATCGGGTTATGACCAATCCTGTGACATTATTCCAGGCATTGGGCTATTACCAATCATGTGCAATTATTCTAGGTATTGGGTTATTACCAATCCTATGCAATTATTCCAGGTATTGGGTTATTACCAATCCTATGTAATTATTCCAAGTATTGGGTTATGACCAATCATGTGACATTGTTCCAAGCATTGGGTTATTACCAATCCTGTGAAATTATTCCAGGTATTAGGTTATGACCAATCCTGTGAAATTATTCCAGGTATTGGATTATGATAAATCATGTGACATTATTCCAGGCATTAGGTTATAACCCAATACCTGGAATAATTATACATGATTGGTAATAACCCAATGTCTAGAATAATATCACAGGATTGGTAATAATCCAATACCTGGAATAATTGCACAGGATTGGCATAGTCCAATACCTGAAATAGTTGCACAGGATTGGCATAGTCTAATACATGGAATAGTTGCACATGATTGGCTTAATCCAATACTTAGAATAATCTCACAGGATTGGCAAAACCCAATAGCTAGACAGAATACGATGATCTATATTCACATGACTGGCACAATCCAACACCTGGCTAGCAGATTGGATGAGGCCAACAGATAAAAATGAGAATGTTTCATGGATGCCATACCATGATAATGAGTATTACATGATAAGCTTGAGATGTTGATATAGTATGATGGGTAAATGATATACATGTTCTTCCTATTCCTTATAAAGTGAATAGATGATTTACTGCACTATCATATATAGTTGCAGTGCTTTAAAAGATGAGAATGTTCTAAACTGCTTATCATCTGCTCAGTTTAATACTATTTAACTGTGATAATAACATTGTTGGTAGAGAGTTATATCTCTCACTGAGACAATTGTCTCACCCAGTGGGATCCACATTTTTTTTAGGTGGACGTGCATGAGGGGGGTTAAGACTGTACTATAGAGGGATAACATCAGCAGTAGGGACAACAATGACAACTCAGGTTGAGTGTACTGTCTGTCATGTCTTGTAGATATAAGTCCTTTGTGTCGTCTCTGTACTCTCAGGTCCTTAGATTTAGTACGTGTTGGTTTTATGAACAATCTGAGATTTTGGCTTGTATGCCTCAAGGTTTGATGTTGTTTAAGTATATGTTTTGAGAAAGCAACCGTTATATGTTATCCTCGAGAAGAGATGGTACAATGTATGTACAATATGATCAATGATGAATATCAGGTTTTGGTTCTTCCTTAGAGAGTTTTCCTAGAAATGGATCTCTTTGTAAAATAGTTTTAATTTTTTAGTGATTTTTGTTAATCCGCTGCTTATGATTATTCCGCATAATTAGTAATGATTTGGTTGTTAGTTTGGTGGCGTTCTTTACAGTATGATTATGAGCTCACAATCTTTCTCATTCCAAATGATCCAGATACCCCCTAAAATCCCACGAGCTTCCACTCTGTGTGAACTGGTGAAGCCGATATCCTTGATAGCAAGGTCAGTCTAGTCAACTAAGATGCAAGGTTCTAGTATAGCTACAATCTTAATATTATACTTCTTTATCTTTTCTTTCAGGGTGCGCTTGTCTTTCACCTTGCCAACTCCCCTAATGTTCCAGACTATTGTAATAATCATAGAAACACACATGGTTTGGTTTAGCGTTTATCTGACTTCCCCCATGTTCTACATCATTTCTTCTTGTCTTAATTCTGGTGTTGTAGGAGTGACTCACCAGGGTTCCTCACCCCCACATTGCTATCCTTCTTCTCCTTTGCATTCTTGGTGGCGTTAGTAACGTTGTTACCAATGTGTGTATTACCTTGGTTCTCTATGTTTTCTAGGGTTTTGGCCTTAGGTGTATTACTGCTCCTGCTTGGAGAGACCTTGTCTCCCATCGGTCTTCCCATTACCAATCTTATAGGGAAATATAGCATTAGGTAGGCAGCATAAACGAATTTTTTACTAACATATTTCTCATTAACAAGCAGATCACTTCAATAACTATGCAATGAGAAGGATGGTTTCATGAAGATATACCTGATCCTTGAGCAAGTCCAGTGACAATCCTCATCAATGTAGATGTGCACTCTGTCTTAGACGATGTTTGTGTAGCTCCTAGTCGCACTCAGAATCATCTAACTGCTCCTCCATAGATAGTAGACTTGGACACCTGCGGCAGCGGCTCCTCAGATCTCGCCACTGATTACAAGTTGATGTTACCCTCCTAGCAGTAGCCAAATGACTCTTGCCTCTAGAGTAGTCTACATGAACCAACTACAACTCCTATCATCCTGCTAGAACAGTCAGGAAGGAGTTGTCCCTCCCTTTGGTGTACTAGTCGCCAATATGCTCTCCCACAACAATGATCCTCAGCTGTTTCTCTCCAGTGGCTATCCCTCCCTAGTCGGGAAGGACTTGCCTGGGCTCTCATAGTTACCACAATTAGAGAGGACAACAATTGTCAGAGCAATTGATTCTCAATTATTTGTGAAGTAGTTGTGTTATGGGAAGCCTCCAATACCCCTCTATATATAGAAGGGGTTAAGGTTAGGGTTCCTAGTATTCGACCAATGCGGTAAAGCATGAGTGGAAATGATCGAAAGATCTTTAATTTTCACAACAATCTTAGAAGTTTCACAACCTGCGTGTGTTGTTGTTTTGCACCTTCCAGTTTTGCACATATGTCGGCAACTCAATTCCAATCAGTACTCTACTTGACATCAACACGAATCCTTTGGGAAATCGAATTGCACCCCCAAAACGGGCATTTGATGCAACTGAGACGGGCGTCTCTCACCTGGCCATACGACCATTTGGTGAAACTAAGACGGGCGTCTCATACCAGGACATACGACTGTTTGGTGCAACTGAAACGGGCGTCTTGCACCAGGATAGACAGTCGTTTCGTACAAGCGAGACAGGCGTCTCACAGCCCAGGTTAGATAGAATTCCAACTAATACATTATACAACCAGCTTGACACTCCAAACAACAGTCTCAACACTTGAACTGATCATTTGGCAGTTTGGTCAGCTGATCCGTTGTGTGAATTAAAATAGCTAAATACTTTAGTAATCAATTCAATTATCATTAAAGATCAAATTCCTCTTCTAGATGAGTTCCTATGTGTGTGACCCTATAGGTCCATATCACGTTGGCAGTGAATGTCCATAACTAGCTTATGACATCATAAGTAATGAGCGGTGCCTAGTCACACATCTTTGCTACCTAAGTGAATGGAAAGTTGAGGAGAAACTTCAACCTACAATCTGTGTATGGTGTTACATTATTTGTATAGTTCTTTTGTCACTGATATCCAGATTGAACTAGAGGCATGGAGCAGTCATACTCATTATAATTCAATCTTGTTCCTTGAACTAGAGCAGACTGCATGAGATATATGTAAGCTCAATATCATATATTGACTCACATATGTCATACTTTTTTCAGTCTCGCTAATCAAGAGGCATTGGATATCATACTCCTGTCGGAGGGACACATTTCATATATATCATTCACAGTCAGTTCCCATGTGTCAAAGTCACACAATGTTTCGGGTTTGCGTTTGATGCTGTCAAAGTGTACCCAATGACATGTGATGAATGTAGTAATTTTACATCTAAGAACCACAACCACCACCATCACTATGAGAGCTGACTATGACTTCTATGATGATGGCTTCCATGTGTCAGTCTCGCAGTGGGTCTGTCTAATACCTTGTTCCCTAACATGTATCTGTGTGCTTGGTTTATATTGTCATATCATGACTAATGAGATTTCATCATCAACCAACTCACACTCTAATCTTATGTGTTATTGTTGTCTATCAACCTTCCACAATAACAACCGATCAGGGACATAATGAGAACATGTATATTTACTCTTAATATCTGTATGCATTAGTTTCTTTTGTGTCCCTCGAAGATGGTATGCTTTCATCTGCTTCAGGTACTTCAATTACCTCATCCTCCTCATCCAGCAATTGATATATGTTACCCGATCCTTTCCCTTTGGTGTTACTTTTCTGTCCTGGGTCCTTGTCTTTGTTTCTCGGTGGCCTACTCGTCAGCATTTTCCTCCTCCTGCAGATTAGCCTCATTTTCAAGTTCTTCATTCGGACCCTTGCAATCCTTTTCGTTATGCCCCAATCTCCCGCACTTAACACAAAAGTTGTGTGGTAATGTACAAGAGTTTGAAAATAACTTTTTTCCTTTGAGGCTCTAACATTACAAATTGATCCTGCTTGTATATTCTAATAATGCTAAGGCCTAGTTTGGTAGGGTGTACTGCGGGTGAGTTGAGTGGTTTTGAAAATGAGGTGTTTAGATGAAAGGATTTTGTGATGCAGGCAACTGGTTAGGTAGGATACAGGATGAACATGCAGCTTTTGCATTTCATTTATTTGGTAGAGTGTCGTTGGCAGCTGGAAAAGACAAACCGGAAACAGAAATATACAACAACTACTGCCAGTCTGTAGAACTGCTCCCGACCACCCCCTTTTCGGGTGTGGTACAGATTCCCGATTTTCTGGCCGAAACCGGTGTCCGCGGTGAGTTGTAAAACAACGTTTTTGTTTTGAGTTTTTTCCCAAAACTCCCCTCATTTTCCCCCGAATTCCCGATAACCCCCGAATGTTTAGATAATTCCAAACAACCCCCTCAACTATACTCCAGTTATCGCCCAACCGTTAGCCAACGTTACAAATTAACGGCTGGGCTAATTCCCATTTTGCTTTACACCCAGCTTGTATAGTTATTTCTTGATTTGTTTTTTTATTTTACATTTTCAAACTCCAATCAGGTTAACATATTTGGACGGAAAGTAGATAATACTAATCATAACATGTCATTAGGATTGTACATCGGTAAAACTCGGACCGGATCTGAATGGTTTGGACTAGATCGGACGAAGACTCGGTTAATAAAAAAAATCATGCGCTGAGGATCAGACCAAATAAGAACTTATTCGTTCAACCAGTGAAATTAAAAACCGGATCAAGGCTGGACCAGAATTGGTCATGATAACAAACATATAAGGTCGTGTATTTGTCTATAAACTAATACATATACACTATCTTGATTATAATATATCAAAGAACTATACTACAAATTATATAAGAACAGATAAATCATTAGAGTTGGTAACACAAATTAACTTACACAATTAAATTTTTACAACTCGAGAAATTAAACTATGAAAAACTATTCGAAACATAACTAATACAATATTAATATATAATAACACATTCAATACTAACAATTATTAATTCTTAGCACACATTCAATACTAGAAAATTACATTATGATAGTTTATATGCAACATTAAGTTACTACCAAGTCAATTCAATGTGTGACATCTTTTTAGCTATTAACTGTCACAATGTAATACAATATTCAATTTTGTGTGAAGACACTTCGTACTTGTATAAATGGAATAACAGTTATTGATATAATGACATCAACATGCAGACCATAATATTATGCATCGTTTGGCAAAGCGGTGGCGATTGCTCGGGTAGTGATGGACAACCACGGGCAGCGGGTCAATCGCCACCAATCGCGTTGCCAAACACGCGGTTGTCCACCACTCTAATTTTATAGTGTTTTTTGTCGGGAGTGATTGGTAAACTGTACAAGCCGCTCATTTCTCACAGAAATTGTTGCGATGAGTTATCTATGATGGGCCACCGGTAATGAATTAAATTATGTCGCCAAACGCTGCATTAATATACCTATTGGTTAATTCTAGAGTCATTGATAATGTGTTGCACATCCTTACAATCATTCATAAATGTTAGATTCACTTCATACATGTAAGTTTATATTATTCGATTGTAGACAAGTTTCTGTCGATTTGGATCTGATTGTACTCAAGATCGGATCTCGAAAAGATGACGGACCAAGGACTGGACCGAAAGTCAACTCAAGATCGGACAGCAAAGAATGATCGATCTGACCCGGTCCACTGATCTGGACTGATATATATACAGACTTAAATGTCATTACTTATTTGATTGTATGATTAAAATATGTATTACAAAAAAATAAAAAACCAAATAAACAAGTAACTGTGAACATAGCAGTGTGACAGATATAGTAAAAAAGAGAGGGGATCATCCCATCCGTTAGTTTGGTAACGGGGGCTAACAGTTGGGGGTGTATTTGGAATTGTCTCAATAGCTGAGGGGGTTTATTGGGATTATCTAAACATGAGGGGGTTATCTGGGATTTAGGGAAAAGTGAGGGGGCTTTTTGGGAAAAACTCTTTTGTTTTTCAGTCAGCCAACCAAATGAAAATCGGACCAAAACTCCAGGAATACAAAAGTAGTGATCTACTCTTACACCCTACCAAACGGGTGAGTGGGATTGAATACATTTGCTACATTTAATTTTGTAAACATAGACTAACTTACTCAAAGGTTTGCGAAAGATTGCATACATTTTTACCCTTAGTTATATGAATTGCTTATTAGGTCCTTTGTATTCTGATAAGGCCGTATGTATCGTGGGGAGCTGATTCATATTGGTCTCTACACAGCATCAAGTCGTCTTTTTGGTTCTAGGGTTGGGAATGAAAGGTCAAAAGAGGTGAAAGATATGATCGCTTTGATTTGACACCCGGAAGAATATGTATGGTAATGTTGCTTAAACTGAGAAGCAATCATCATTCCTTAACTACTTTATTGAGATTATTCATAATATAATTAACTGTTAATTGTAATATTTTATTCTTAAAATTCAAATGATGATGCAACATTGCGTTTGCCGTCTTTGAAGTAATCCAATGTCTCAAAATCTGTACAACCCACCGGATGTGCCTAATTTTGGTGAAGTCAAGTGGCTTTTCTGTCGGGCTGCCGCTGATCGTGGAGTCATCACCTGCCTTTGGGATCATATATCTGCGAGAAGACGGTGCTGGCCGAGAGCCCGTGGGAGTCACTGCTGGCTGAGCTCACGGCGCCAGTGGTGGCCGTGGTAGTTGGGGTGGATGTCTCCTTCGTCTTATCGGAATCCATCGCGCCAAGAGCTGAGACCACATCTCCGCCGCCAACGCCCCCAAGCGACCCATCCTTTTCGGCTGCAACCTGCTGTTGTAGCGAAAACTCCAAGCTCCAGAGCACGTCGGCCATGGACGGTCGGTCAGTGCCGCGATCAGCAACACAACTGTTAGCTGTCTCGGCGAATTTAGCGAAGCACTTGGGAGCAATCTTCCCTTTGAGGTGCGGGTCCATGATCTCTTCGAGGTGGCCTTTCTTGTAGCAGTACCGCGCCCACTCGGCCAAGCTCACCTGTTCTTTGGGCAACTTGCTCATCACTGCAGGACGTGAGCAGAGCACCTCGAACAACACCACTCCGAATGAGTACACGTCTGATTTCTCGGTCAACCTCTGTCGCCGGTAGTACTCCGGGTCGAGGTACCCGAAGCTGCCCTTGACGACGGTGCTGACGTGCGTGTTCTCCTCCGACATCTCGGGCCCGAACTTAGACAGCCCAAAGTCAGAAACTTTGGCGACCAGGGACTCGTCAAGGAGGATGTTGGTGGTCTTCACGTCGCGGTGGATGATGATCTGTCGTGCTCCGGTGTGAAGGTAATGTAATCCCCGACCAGCGCCGATGCAGATTTCAAGCCTCTGCTTCCATCCAAGGGTGGGTTTGCCGGTCTTGTTGTAGAGGTGCTCGCGCAAGGTGCCGTTGGCCATATAGTCGTAGACCAAAATCATCTCCCCACGCTCGTCGCAGAAGCCGATCAGAGAGACGAGGTGTCGGTGCCGGAGTTTGGACAGCATCTCGATCTCGTTGAGAAACTCCCTCACACCCTGTTGAGACATTGGGTTGGCACGCTTGACCGCCACTTGCATCACGGTCGCCCCACTACCACCCATAGGTGACGGACTCTTCCCGGCGGCTAAAACCATTGAATCGTCAGCCCGAATCACGCCTCTGTAGACCTTCCCGAAGCCGCCCACCCCAAGAATGAGGCCGTCGTCGAACCCCTGTGTGGCTTCCTCGATCTCCGCTAAGCTGAAGTGGCGGCAGAAGTCGGACGGCAAGCTGCTCCAGCCGACAGTGTAGTGGCTCGACGGCGCCGAAGAGAAAGGCGGTAGGTAGTTTGATTCCTTGCTCTTACGAGTCTTATGGGAGATCTGCTCTGCAATCGCGGCCCGTCTCTTCCGCTTATACAACAGGAAGATACCGAGGACGACAGCGCATACAGCGATGACCCCGCCGACAATTCCGCCGGCAACGGCACCGATCTTCATACTGCCGCCGCCGCCGCCGCTTTGTCGCACCATTACCTGGTCCGGCACCGCCGTCAAAACAGGCCTGAGCCCAGCAAGATTGAAGTCGGTGATGTTGTTGAGCTTGAATATCTCGAGCCCGTTGAGAACGGCGTCAAAGTACTCCGGCTTGGCCTTCTCGCTATAGTGGAGATCAAGTCGGAGATCGACCTGCTTGTCATCGTTTAGAAAGTATGCACCGTAGTCCTCGTAGAACGGCACACCGAGCCCCTGCTGGATGCTTCCGCTGCGTGTCGTCGCCTGCGCAAACACGTCAAACTCGTTCTCAGCGGTGCTGTTGTTAATGTAGATGTTAAACACCCGCTTGTTGGGCTTGTTGTACTGGCTCTGTATCTCGCAGAAGTGGAGGCGAACGAGGTAGTAGAACCCCGGATCGACGGTGAACAGCCAGGTGAGATTCATTTGTCTGTTGATGGTGACATTGTTGGTCAAGGACCGCTGAGTCGTGTAAACCAGGTCAGGGGCGGCGTACTTGGGTGTGGAGTTGGGGTAACTCAAGGTGATGTTGGAATCCATGGAATGGGTGACCCCGAATCCCGGACCATAGATGTACAAGGAGTCGTCGCCCCACCGCCGGAAGAGTCCTCCGACGTCCACCGTGGGTTCGATAGCTTGACCACCCACGTTGAGCCGATACATGGTCTCCAGGGCGGTGTTGGGGTGAAGGATGTATGTAATCGACGGGTTAGATACAAGCGCCAACGGCTCCTGTTTGGAGAATAAGTCCGGCATGGACACAACCTCGATGCCGTTGATGAAGGCGTAGGAGCCGGAGTACCGGCTGGAAGGCGTGAAGGTGAGGTTCACGAAACCGGACTCCGACACGTTCAGCGAGTACTCCTTGATGATGTAGTCCAAGTTGAGCGCCTCCGTGTTCCACGCAGGGGTGAAGTTGCGGAGAAGGGTGTAGCCAGGGGAACGGCCGTCGAACGCCGCAGTCACGTCAAACACAGCGGCGGAAGGTTTGCGGCCGGCGCCGTAGTCCGAGGGGTAGAAGTAGAGGCGCACGAACTTGCGCAGAGGGGTTACGGGGATAGAGTAGGTGAAAGGCCCCGTGAATATGCGGGCCGTCATGAAGGGCACAATCTCAACGGAGGGACCCTGCCTAGCTGCCTGAGCCACTGTGGTGTTGGCGGCGGCGGATGCCAGGAACTTGGACCGTACATCACCTTGCCACTCGCGTTTTGCGGCGTCGGTGGATGTGCCGGTGCCGCCGCAGTTGATCAGCAGCAAGTCGGCTGGCACGGAGGTGGAGTTCTGGGCGGTGGCCGTGTAGGAGAAGAACATGAACAAGCAGCCTAGGAGCTGAAAGGCCTTTCCTGGAGCCATCTAATCGCACAGATTAGGAGTTAGTTGAAATTCCTTAACTGCAGAAGGCAGATCAAACGCAACACAAAATCGCAGATTTCATAGCATAGCCAACTAAAAGGATCGCTAAACCGATAATTGAAACACCGAACAATTTTACCTTCCGCGTGTTCAGACTACAGGCTCAGTACCCATCCACCTGTGGGAAAGATCAGGACTTTCCACGGCAGTCGATCTCAAGGAAAGACGGGGAATGACACATGAAGTCAGCTAAGGAGGAAAGATCATGGAGGATGATCGCTGGCAATGCACTGGACACTAGCAACCAGCCATCACGAATTAGGAATTTTCCGTCCACGCGACGACGACTGGAAAAGAATACAAGATGAGTGGATGGTGAAGGTTTCACGTGACGCCCGTGAAGAGTTTTGAGGTTTTTCCATGGCTTCATCGTCGATGATTTCCTTTCCTGGGACCGGCGATGGCGACGGCGATGTCAGGTGTTTAGTCCGTTAGCGGATACGTCTAGATGCCGGGGCTCTGTTTCTACTTGTTCGGTGGAAGGTGCTTGGCGGCTGGAGGACACTGAATCGGGAAGAAGGGGAGAGCCGACGTAGGGAGCCCACGTGGACCGGCTGCACAGGTGACTTCGTGATACGATACGAGGGCGTGGGTTGGGGCCTCGCAAATATGAAAGCAGACAACCCAAATTTGTCAATTTCAGAGTAAATATATCTCTTCTCCATTTTAAGTGCAGAGTCTGATAGTCGGAGAGGTGATCGTAGTTGACGAGTTAAACCTCACATCGGATAACCAATGTAAAGCCAGGGTTAACATTGATGTTGTTAGACATGGCAGCAGTTCAGTCCAAGTGGGCAAGGAAACTAGTATCAACTCATGAGATTCATATTAGAGAGGAAAACATGGACGCGTTATTTTCAAGACAAGATCAAAGTGAAGCCCAATGTTCTATAGTTAGTTCATTTAGATGTCTGCAATTAGTTGGCAATAGGTATTTTATCACGTTCATTGATTATGCATCTAAGAAGGTGTGAGTCTACTTGTTGAAGACCAAGGATCATGTCTTTCAATGGTTCCAAAATTTTTATGTAATGGTGGAGCAAGAGATAGAGAAAAAGCTGAACACGACATACAATATGAAACAATAGAGCCCGACACACCATAACGTAATGGTACAACTAAGAGGATGAACTGTACCATAGTGGAGAAAGTCAGATTCATGTTAAAAATTGTAAAGTTGTCAAACACATTCTGGGGTGAGGCGGGGAGTACTTCCTGCTATCTGATTAATCGGTCTCCATCTATTCCTTTGGGGTTTAATATACTTAAGAACGTATGGACATGTAAGTATGCTTCTTATTCTCATTTGTGAGTATTTGGGTGCAAGTCTTATGCACATGTTCCAAAAGAAAAGAGACAAAAGTTGGACGACAAAGTGATGTCATGTATCTTTCTTGGCTATGGAGATCAACAATTTAGTTACAAGTTATGGAATCATGTTAAAAAGACCATTAACATACACAAAGATGTGACTTTCTGTGAGAGTCAGACAATGATAGAACATGAGAGTGATGATGCATAGGCTACATGATCAAGTGACAATTCTTCTGATGATGAGTATGAGGATACTTCAACTTCTTCACCGGTGCAGTCTTCAGTTGACGGAGAAGAGCAACATGATCACCCTAAGCAACATAGTTAGAACACATCGAGTGCTCATGTTCCATATGCATAAATGACTGGGTCAGATTCACAGTCGGAGACATCTGGGCAGGGGGAGAAAGATCATCACCAGGAAGAGTCCTTTGAATAGAACATGAGGAGGTCTGACAGAGTTCGTCATCCTTCATCTAGATATCTGACATCTTAATACATTCTCCTTACTAATCAGGGAGATCCATAGACTTTCCAGGAGGCATAGACTCTTAGAGATAGAACACAGTGGCATCAGGCGGTGCAAGAGGAGTTGTCTTCTTTGCAGAAGAATGATACCTATGAGCTTGTGATGCTTCCCAAGGGTCGGAGAGAACTAGAGAACAAATGGGTCTATAGGATGAAGAGAGATGATGGCAACAAGAATATCAGATACAAAGCCAGACTAGTTGTTAAGGGCTTTGGTCAAAGACCAGGGCTGGATTTTGATGAAATATTTTCTCTTCTTGTGAATATGACTTCTATTAGATTGGTTCTAGGCTTGGTTGCTAGCCTAGATCTGGATCTTGAGCAGATGGATGTGAAGACTGCATTTCTTCATGGTGACCTAGTTGAGGAGATCTACATGCATGGAGCATCCAGAAGGTTTTTAGGTTAAGGGGAAGGAGCACTTAGTCTGCATATTATAGAAAAGTTTTTATGGTTTGAAACAAGCTCTTAGGAAGTGGTACAAGAAGTTTGATTCTTTCATGCGGAGTCACGAGTACCAAAAGACAAGTGTAGATCCATGTGTTAACATTAGGAGGTTTCCCAATTTAAAGTTCATTATTTTTCTACTCTATGGGGATGGCATGTTGATAGTGGGACAAGATGTCACTTTGATTAGAAAACTGAAGACAAAGCTTTTGAAAGCTTTTGAGATGAAGGATTTAGGACCAGCACGATAGATTTTGGGGATACAAATCACACGTAACAAGGAGAAGTTTTGGTTGTGGTTGTCACAAGAGAGCTATGTTGAATGGATTCTAGAGTGGTTCAACATGAGCAAGTATAAACCTGTGAGTACTCCACTATCAGGTCATTTCAAGCTAAGTAAGAAGTCATGTCCATCTACAAGTGAGGAAAAGGAGGAGGTGGCCATGATTTCCTATTTTTCTACTGTGGGGATCTTGATCTACACAATGGTGTGTGCTCGTCTTGACATTGCTCATGTGGTTGGCGTTCTGAGTAGGTTTCTCTCAAACCCCAAGAAAGATTAATGGGAGGCGGTCAAGCAGATATTCATATACTTATGAGGAACTAGCCGTTTGTGTTTAATGTTTGGTGGTTCTAAACTAGTTCTGAAAGGCTTCATTGATGCTGACGTGGCATGTGACGTTGATCATAGGAAGTCTACCATTGGGTATGTTTTCACTTTTGTAGGGGGAGTCATATCTTGGTATTCTAGGTTGTAAAAGTGTGTTGTAATTTCTATGACAGAGGCAGATTACATTGCAGCAACAAAAGTTTGAAAAGAAATACTCTGGATTGTGAGATTTAGTGATAACACCCAAATCTATGCATTTCCTCTATGCATTTTATCTATGGTTTACATCACTTTAGTCTTAAATTTGCCCAATAATGCTCATGTTCTATGCTTTCTATCTCTTCTAAGGTAATGTAGCTAGAATAGCCAATAATGTAGCTATACAGCCAATATTGGACTTGCGTGCACCGAACATGGGTGAACTACCTCTCTCCTGACTCTCATATCTCCTAAATTGGCCCAGTGAATTATACTGCCTGATATTTCGTATAATGATCATTATTGTCTTATCCTTAACTCTGGGCCTAGTTTAACTCTCAATTTCTTGCTTTCATTGCCTAAATCCCTATAATCATCCATGCTAATCTTAGTTGATTTAATCTCTATTTTTATGGGATTTATTCCTATTTTTGCAGGCTAAATGGAGTACTTGGGCCAAAACCCCTCAACCCATCTCACTTGATCGCGGCCCCTCCTTTTCTCTTACTAACTCCTGCTTCTTCTCCTCGATCACGGGCTCCCTCTAACCCTACAATCGCGACCGCGATTCTCACATAACCGCGACTTGCCAATAGTACCGCGACCCTCCTCACAATCGTGACCCACCTCTACAACGACACCCTGCACCCTGTGACCAAGAATAGGCCATGATCTAGATTGCGACCGCGATCTTGATCGCGAACTCAATGTCCGCCCGCGGTCTTCACACCTAACAATCAGTTCGTGATTCTCCGCCTGCAAGATCATGACCTCCCCATCAACAGACCCGCGGAAGCCTTCTTCCACACCTCCATTGTCCTCCACATCCGCTGCTACTACCTCACCGACCATCGCCTTTCCTCTCCACCACAGCGATGGCATCAACCTCCTCTCCAATTCATCCTTCATCACGACAGCAACACCAGCACCTGCACCGTGACAACATCCCCTTGAGGTCCCCGCCTGCCACACCTCTCATGACCTCGGCTTCACCAACATCACACCTCGACCTCACCCACTTTTAATCACCTGCTCGCCTCGACCCCTCCTGCAAATGATCGCGACCGCGATCTTTTCCGTGACCTCAGCTTCATCCCCTACACACCGCGATCTTCTACACCTGCTGCCCCTTCACCTTATCTGCCTCTACCTGCAACCTTCGCAACCCTCTCTTCCTCACAGGGACCCCGACCCGAGATCGTCACCACCGCTCTCCACCTCCACACTGTGGTCTGCACCTAACCTCAACCCTACAATACCGTACCCTCCGGCAAGAGACCGCGGGATTGATAATGAACCACGACCACCCCTACTAGCAAAGCCAACTGTGACCTCTCCCAACAACCGTGGGCAGATCGATCCAACAGAACCGCGACCATAAGGGAATCGTGACCTGCTGGAAGTTCTAGAAGAAAAGAACCTCGATCGAGGCAAAGAAAACCCAACAAACCGGGCCTATAAATAGGACCCCACCCCCTTCATTCAAAAGCATCCAGCCTTGAGGCCAAAGGGCTGTTGGGTCGTGTGCAGACGCCAGAAGGCTGTCGGGTTGGAGCCAGAGCCTCGGGGAAGCATCCTAAGGTCCGAGAGGACCGAGGCAGCCAATCTACATGCTCCAGCAGCCACCAACCTTCACTCTCTCTCCTCCGTCCCCATCTCAGATCTACTCTCTCCAAGGGTGGAAACCAAGGAGAGAGCAGATCTATGCTACGTTCATCCTCACCACTAAGGAGAGAGAAGATCCACATCACCGCCCTCTGCCATTGTTGGTCTACGATCTCCACAGGTGGAAGCTGAGGAGAGAGAAGATCAGTCTACACCAACATCCTCTCACATCCACCGGGCTACTATTTGGAGTAGATCCAGAGAGAGAGAGAGGGAACCAAGGAGTCCAGAAGGACGAAGAGGAGGACCAAGGAACGAGATCCGACCTGCATGGAGATCGAGGAGTGAGAGCCACATTTCCTCTACGGGCTATATATCTTTCTTCTTCTCTTTCATTCTACTGCATTCCTTTGTTTTTTGTACAAACAATGTTCATCTATCTTTGTTCGGTGCTAACCATGCTTGTATGTGGCTAGTTAGCTCCTTCTTGGGCATGCATATGTACTTTTGCCTTAAGGAAGTAGATTCATATCAGATCTAGTATGTTGCATGTTCTATTTTCTCTTTCCAAGTTATGATTGCTAGTTTGGTTGATCTCTTACTAGTTTGAACTTCTATTTCTGCCTGTATCGCGAGATCCGTGTAGGAATGGTTAAGAGAAGATAGTTGGATCTAAACTCGAGAGGAGGACAATCCAAGGTTTTCTATTCCTAACATCCCAAAATATCCTAAGACCCAAGAGGGAACTTAGCATATTTCGAGGTGTTGATATGTCATTCCTAAAGAGAGGGTCGATGACATATTGTTGATGGTTTTAGTCATGCATCGCGAGAGCAAGTGGGATGACCCCACAGGACAGATGCCACTATGCGTACTAGATGCTTATTTAGGTGTTCGAGGGTTGTCTACACCCGAGAACGAGTGCATATACTACCCCATCTGTGGTTACATAGTCAGGAACTCTCTTTCTCAAATTAGTAGAACCACGAGCTCTATTTTGTTTTACTTTTCTTTTCTTTTCATTGTTTTGTTTTAATTCGTGACAACCCACCAGACTAGTTCTAGCATATATTTTCATCGACTATCACTTTTGGTTTATCTGACTCAAGAATGAAATCTGTGGCATCCTAAACGTCCCCACATCCCTGTGTTTGACCCCATATATCTACTTCGACCCCGTAATAAAAGTTGTGGGGGCCTAGAAGGTTTTAGGTTATAAATTTAAAAGCTTGATTCCTTCCTTTGTCCCACATTCATTTCCGAACGTGAGAAAAAGGTCGATCATTTAGGCATGAATCAGGTTGACCCGACTATTTTTAATGATAGTTAGAGTTCTATTGACTTGAGTAAGAGCACAATGCATCATGCCCAGGAAAAACAGACTGATGTGATATATCACTGGCTTTGTGATTTGATTGATGAAAGGTTGTTGACTCTCAAGAAGATCCATACTGAGAGGAATTCTTCTAGCATGATGACCAAGGTGGTGACACAAGACAAAATGGAGCTCTGCAAAGAGCTCAGTGGCATACATTTCCAATGATGATTTTGCGATGACAATTTCCTCCTGAGCTCTTTGCAAAATCATCATTGGAAATGTATGCCACTGAGCTCTTTGGTGATAGTTTCCAATGAGGAGGAGATTGTTGGGACTAGCAGTAGTCCAACCCAAGTGATCCTGAGAGACCATAGCCCATTAGGGATTTGGTGCTTCCACTATACATTGTTATATATATAGTAGCCGCAGCCAAAGAATAGTGGCACCCAACAAAATCACAAATGGCACTCGTCAATTGCCAACAATCGCCAAGAGCAATTAGCAAGAGCCGCTAGGGCAATAAGAAACTGTCAAGCCAAAAATGCAGTGTTTTTGCTGCTACAGAAACACTAAAGAAGGAAAAGAAGGAAAAAAAGAAAAGGAAGAATAAAGGAAGTGGGACAGGAATGACAAGGCATCCGAGTGTTATCTTCGCGCCATATATTATAATGCTCTTTGTGAAAGATTATGTCTTTGTGAGAAGTTCTAGGGTGGTAGAATAGTAAGGATCTCTCCCTATAGTGTGGTATCTTCTTATTTCTCCTTCTTGATATATTACCTCAGGTTTGGATTAAAATCTAAAAGGTAAAGATTGTATCTTTGCTTCTTATAGTGGATTTTCTCATGGTTGGCCCCATGGTTTTTCCTCATACATCAGGGGGTTTTCCATGTAAAATATAGTCTTTTTCTTTCTATCTGCTTGCAATGATTATCTTGGATTTACACACTATTAGTAATGCTTCCACATATATTTCTTTTTTGTTGCATATTGGTTTCATAGAATACATGCACATATTCCTCATCAAACAAACCTATCAGATATCACATAACTTGTTAAACGAGGGCAAAAGATCCACGAAGAGATGGTAGATTGACACTGATAGATATCAAATATGAACATATGCCTTCTTTTTGCTATATATATGTGCTTATATGGAATAGGGAGAAAGATTGTAAAGAGGAAGATAATGACTTAGAGGCCAATTGCACCCGAGTGGTGAAGTTGATGTTGTTTGAGCGAAAGGTCACAAGATCAAAACCCTTTGGCAACATGATGAATGAGGAAAATGACATAGAGAAACCACATTCTTGGGGACATGTTAAAGTATCACCTTTGAAAAGGTGGATCACACATCTGAAAGAGGATCTCTTTGGGAAGAATCATTCAAAGAAGAAAGTGTTTTTAACCAAGAAACCTTCATGTCATGCCAATGAAGGATCTAATAACGGTGGAGTGGCTAAGGGAAGGGAGCATACCTTGGGGTTAAAACATCGAGGGTGGTAGAGGAAGGATCATGGGGCCATGAAGGGGACGAAGGTATTAGGGTAAAATGTCAATGAAAGGGTGGTGGATCTAGGAAACCATGTGTGGCCCAAGGACAGGGCGGGCAATGGCATGCGACAACTAGCACCCATGAATCATCATATTACTAGGGTATACACTCGTGAGGAGATGCTCAAAGTTTATGAGGTGGGCCTAAAGTAGAAAAAAAAATACCCACAAAGAAGGAGACACTAATTCCAGAATCCCCCCCTAAATGACGAGGTTCAAGAGGAACAAGGGGAGGGGTCCACGTCTATCAAGGAACTGGAGAGAATGAACTCTGTTCAATCTGACTAGTTTACAGGGATGGTCTAGATATTTTGGTAAGGAACGATGAACAAATGTCTTCTAAGAATGCAACAAGTTTTATAGTGACGAATTAGATTGGTGATATCCATGGTGGAACGACACATCACCTCTAGTTTTTGTAGAAGTCCTATATGCAAGAAATGGTGTGAAAAATAATACATTTTTCAAGAGAAATGATCATGGAATGGGGGAAAGGTGCAGAGCCATCCATCAAGTGAAAGAGTTAGTGGATATCAATGATGCAAGAGACTTGAGAGGGAAAAGGGACAAATTCATGCGCGACAGTTTGTAAGAGACATACATAGAAGACGGTAAGGCAAGAAAGAGGCATCGGAACACAAGGTCGTGGACTGCTAATTTTGTAAAGAAAGTAAAGGGTGATGGTGTGGTCTTCACTTGTGAACTACAATGAAAATCTTATGTTGGAACGTCCAAGGGATGGGCACCCCTGGACTGGTTCCATACCTCAAGTTCAAGTGTTGGAGAGAGATGTCTGACTTTAATTTTCACCATGGAAACCATGTCACATAGTAGGGAGAAGGAGATTATTAGGTGGATCATGAGTTTGATAAGGGTTTTTAGGTCAATAGCATTAGAATAACATGTGGTCTCTATTTATGGTGGAGAGGAAATAACTTGATAGTTAAATCTTTTTTGGATCATCATATATATGTTGAGGTTGGGCGTGGAGGTGATGGGGAATATTTTGGTTTCATGGGTATATATGGATGGATGTTGGTTTGGGAAAGGCAACGTATGTGGGATCTCATGCACATCATATGTATGTCTTCTTCTATTCCTAAAATATTGGGAGGTGATTTCAATGAAATTCTGAGCTATTACAAAAAAAGTGATGGACAACCAAGAGCTGAATGGCAAATGACAAACTTTAGAGAAGCATTTGATATGTGCCACTTGAGGGATTCATGCCATAATAATATGGGTTTTACCATGAGAGGGGCAAGAAAAACATAACATTGTAAGGATGAACTATATATATTTCTTGCATAATAGAATTGGCACAACATGTTCTTGGTTAAAAATATTACACATTTTCCTATCATTTATTTTGATCATACACCGATCATGATACATGCAGATCCTACACAATAAAGAGATGTAAATGATTATAGGTTTAAATTTGATATTGTTTGGCTATCATCTACTGAGTTCAAAATAGTGGCTGAAGAAGCATACCGAACTGGACTGAGGCATGTAGTGAGAAATTGACTATTTGGGTGGAAAAAAAATTGGGAATATCAAGAAAAGGATAAAGGAAAAAGAATCAAAGTTGAAGGAAGCACAAAGACTACCGCCAGATGACTTCATGCTAAATTAATGTGCACTCTATTCTTAAGAATTACACAAATTTCAGAGAATGGATGAGAGTTACTGGCATGCTAGGGATAGAGCCAATGAAATGAGAAATGGGGAAAACACTAACGATTTCATCATAAGGCTAGCGGGAGGAGGAATAGGAACACCATCAAATGCCTTCTTACTATAGGGAACCAATGGGTAAACAAGCATGAGGACATTTAGGGGACAATCATTGGGTACTTTAATGAACTCTTTACCACTTCAAAACCCATATATTTTGAGTCAGCACTATCACATATGACAAGGGTTACTTCAGAGTAAGAAATGACATGTTTGGAGGAGATGCCTAGAGAAGAGGAGGTCAAGGTAGCACCAGAACAGTTGCATCCCAACAAGGAATCAGGGCCAGATGGCATGAAAGCTATTTTTCTCATTCTTTCTTGGATGTGGTTAAAAGGGATGTGACGAGTTTCATTATAGGTTGGTGGCAAGAAAAGGTCACTTTAGAGGAGATTTACAAAATTGGTACTATGCTGATTCCAAAGTTCTAGATCCCAAAAGGAAATGTTGATTTTTGTCCAATTAGTCTTCTTTAATGTTTCTTAGAAGTTGACCATTAAAATCATGGCTAACAGGATAAAATCTCTTGAAAATATGATTATTGAGAATCGTAGTGCTTTTATAATGGGAAGAATGGTTACATATAACAACTTGGCAGCTTACAATCTTTTTCGTATGATGAAGAGAAAGAAGGGGAAGGAAGTCTTTGTGGCTTTGAAACTCGATATTAGTAAGGGTTATGATAGAATTGAATGGAATTTTCTTGAACGTTCCATCAAAAGAAGGGGTATTCCAAGTCAATCGAGGTTTAAGGCAAAAAGGTGTTTTTCCTACGTCTCACACTTAATCATCATCAATGGGGCTCAGAGATGAACTATACCATATACAATAGGACAATGCCAAGGTGACTTATTTCTCCTTATCTTTTTCTAGTTTGTGTGGAATCTCTTTCTTGTTCACTTGTACATGCCTCTCAGGAGGGGATGATCCATGATCCTCGGGCAAGCCACCATGGGACTAGAGTTTCTCACCTCTTTTTTGTAGAAGACAACATTTTATTTATAAGAGAAACCCCTAAAGAGTGCTTGTTTATAACTTCCATTGCCTACCAATATGAGAGAGCCTTAGGATAAAAAATCAATTATGAAAAATAGATGTGGCCTTTAGCAACAATGTGAATGAAGTGTGGAGGGAGGAAATCAAGACTATTCTTAATGTAGATGAGGTGGATGGACATGCCAAGTATTTAGGGCTCACTGTCCTAGTCGATCGGTTCACTAGTGAGGTTCATGTATCGCAGGGCAATTAATTCATCGAAATTTTGGTCCCTTCCACTCCCACACAGACTAGGAATGTAGACCATAACTCCTCCTATAAATAGAGGGGTGATGGTGGCTTCTCATAACACAACTCAATTGCATCTGATAATTGTTTGTTCTCTTTGGTTGTGATTACTAATAGAGAGACCGAGCCAGTCCTACCCACTAAAGGGAGGGATAGCATGGGAGAAACAATTGCAGGAGAGCAAGTTGGTGACTAGTACAGCAACGAGATAGACAACTCGTTCCTGTCTATTCATGTAGATAGGACAAGAGTTTTAGGTAGTATGTGTGGACTTCTCTAGAGGAGAGGAGGCTTTTGTCTGGCACTAGGAGGACAATGTCAGTTTGTAGTCCATGGAGGAGCTGTTGTAAATGCCTTCTGAGTCTGTTGTCTGTGGTGGAGACCAGGAGCTACTGTTGACAAGTCCCTATGCAACTAGGAATGTTGTACTACTGCAATGAGTTATAGTCACTGGACTTTCTCCAGGACCAGGTATGAACTCGTTAAAACCATATTTTCCATTACATAATTGATGATGCAATCTTGTTGTTCTAGGGAATATAGATAGATAAATTTTTGATTCTGCTACCTACTTTGTGCCCATATTTCCCTTCACTAAAACCTAGACTCCATCCTCTACACTCGAATCAAACAAGAGGCGCTACTTCCCCTTCCTCCATGTGTCCGACCACCATGTAGGAATAGCTACCCCCATACTCCCTCTAACGATTGGAGTTCATCTGCTAGCAGAGCTAACAACTATGGATGGGGTCTGCAGCCTCAAAAACTAACATGACACATCATCTCAACCTATCCTTACTTTGACCTAGTTGTCACCCATATCTCCTCCTCCAGTTCTAATCATTGTCTCGTACCTTCACAACAATTTGTCACTTCCATCACATGTGACTACGTCAAGACAAAGACCACATGACATCTCTGTCGACCCTAGCAGACTCGTTGCATGGTTGACTCTACATGTCCTTCCTTCTCCATCTTCTTACCCATGTCTACAAACCATGTCAAGGTTGAGAGATTACCACTTCCTAAAGATGCAATCGTTGGCAACAATGCAACATCCTATCTACAACAAATCTGTTCCTTTATTCTCCTTGGTCCCACCTCCTCCTCTTCATCTTGGCAATCCATGACTGACATGTTTAGAAGGCTCGGTGGTGTCCACTTGGCCTTCTACCATCGTCTACCTTACCTTTCCATCCCTAGTTCAATGCATCCATACATGTATCCATCATCCCTCGAGTTAGTAATCTCTTCATTACTTCATTTTGATTCTTAATAAATTAGCTAATAAGATAATGATAGGTTAGATAGTATATTTTGAAGACAATATAAATATTAAATAGTCACCCAACATTGGTGCAACTGGTTAAAAGAGGTGTCTCCCAACCAGCCCACCCGGGTTCACATCCTAGTAGGAGCGAGCTCTAGGCAAAAATAACCAGTTGGTATGTGCTCCAACTAGGCAACGTTGCGACATCACATCACACTATTGGGTGTGGCGTAGGGGTGAGTGACCACACTATGTCTAACCTTGAGGTTTAACCCGCTAGGGCGATTCCATTAGTGTCTCGTTCTAGGAGGTGTTCCTCATCATAAAAAAATCTAAATATTAAAATATGCATACACATTGAATAAGTCAATCTGCTACACAATATTGTATGACGTTGGTAGATACAAATGTACAATGTACCAATATTACAACCAGGGAAGTAATAATTTATATAGACTTAGATATTTGATACCCATAGTAATTGTGGTATATAATCAAGGTATAATATTTTCTGGTAGAAATGACCCTTATCATTTGACAATAAACTTAATAATGGTTGTATGGATACATGTTGGTGTATGTGTAAATAAAATATGAATATCATTATATTTGGGATTAAGAGAGGCGTTCTCTCCCCCTCTCCCATGCCCATGGCGGAGGCCGAACGCCCGGGAGGGTGGTAAATCAAGGCGACAATTGGGATTTGAACCCAGGTTCCTTTGTTAGGAGACATCATGCTTGACTACTTGAGCCACTCCTTGTCAGTGAATATCAGTATATTTAATTCATCTAAACCTAATGTTATCAACTTTACTAGTAGTGGTAACATATTAGGGCATCCATTTAAATATAGTGGGCGAAAGAGCCTAAAGGCATAACACTTAGCGATGACCTATACATTTTGATTGAATAACCTAATAATTATCATAATACTATATAAGTGTTGGAGTAAAAATATTTAGGTATAATATGTAATCTTACTAATTTGAAGAACTGCATTCAAAAACCTCAATAGCTTTTCATAAACAAATCCCCCAAATGAACATATCAATATATTTGGTGATGATTAGGAATGAGTAGGGATCTTACTAATGCATTTAACAAGATTGGTCCAATTTGAATAAATTGACATATGAGAGAAAGAATAAGGAAGGTTAATTTTATAAGTATATGCACAAGTTACTATATATTGTGAAAACTACACTCATATATGAATGTGATTTGGATTTCAACCCTGGACTCCTCTAATTAGGGTATTGTGATTGAATAATATCTAATGTAACACATCCTTGACCTAGTTGACCAAATTGAGATATATGATATAAAGAGAGAAATGAATTGTAAGACCTAAATTAAATGAATGCATATTATTACACACATATATGTAACCTCAGCAAACATTGACTTGTGTGATTAAAATTGGACACTAAAACTAAAATACATATCTAGGGAATCATATGTACAACTAATGATTTTAAAAACCCTAATATGCCATTAGGCAATCAAGTTTAGGGAAGTGATACATATATGAGTATAATAGGAATATATACACATGTTAGCTTTGTTTTGACTCGAGTGTGGAACCATTATATATGTTGAATTAACATTAGCTACATTGACCAGTTATGTACATCCTCTATTTTAATTTAGGCAAAATTTGACTTAAAGCTAAACTCATTTAATGAGGAATCTCTTGAACTATGAAATCTACTTGAAATTCAATTTTTGGATATTCTTTTTTCCTAATTTGGATTCATATAAGTATATGTGATTGTTGAATTATTCTTTTATAGTGGACATTTGGACCCCTCCTGCTATGATTGTCTTTTTATGAGAAATTGACGTGGTATTTTGAATGCACTAACAAACTCACTTGGGGTTGAAATCCCCGAGCTTTGACCAAAACCAAAGTGCAATAATACCACCCACAAGCGGACGAGTCTTATCACAGTATAGTTAAGGATCGAACCCAAAGGACAACGTTTTAAAGAATCTTTGTCAGTCGAACCTAGCTCAAGTAAAACTAATATTTAAAACGGTTGGTTGATTTGAGGTTAACTAAACTAATTGCAAGAAAGTAAAAGCAGAATTAAAGTTTGATTTAGATCAATGATATGGAATCGCTGGGATGGTATCAGGTTTCACCACCACTACTCATGCAAACACATTCGATCGCAAACAATCTAGGAAAGATATAACAATCCAAATAGAGCTGCTGCAAAACCCCCCATACGGGCGTTATGTTTGTGTAAGCATCCCCCTAGGCATCAGATGTCTCTTCACCATTCAGATCACTTACTTACAGTTCCGAAGATACAGAAATCCAACAAAGGTTGTGGGCCCCCTATACAGGCCTTAGGCACACAGAAGCGTCATCGAAGGCTAGATGGATCGTCCCCTCACGGATCATACACTTACGACCTCGAAGAAATCCCATTCTATTTATAGTTTGGGAGTCAACTGCATTAATCGATAAGCAAGCAGACAATAGATCTACAAACTAACATCAACGATAAACAAGACGATACAAAATCCAACTAAGGCTGTGGCCCTCCCTGAGGGATGTTTAGACCACAGAAGCGTCACCGTAGGCTAGATGTCTCATCCCCTCATGGATCATACACTTACTACCTCAAGGAATCCTATCAGAAGTTCTCGTCAAGGAGTCGAACTTGTAAATCGCCATTCCATCCCATATATAGAAGACTTCACAATAAAGGACTGAACAAGATGAAAGCAAGTATATAATCAACTACAAACATACCGACTAACAATGAAATGGAAAGTTATATACATTGCCATGGAGAGTTTAACAAAAGAACATGATTTGGATGGGTAGCGGGGCTAATCCCCGCACCCCAGTGAAAAAATACTACTCGCTCATGATGAAAGAAACAAGAACAATAAGAAAGAGAGAGAAATCCTCCATGAACTCGGTGCAGAAGGTAGTCGCAGCTCGGTGAAGAAGATACAACCTTCTACGTCGTGTCGGAGCAGATCTAGATGTGAACGGGAGTTGCCAAGACAGACCAGACAGTCTCCCTCACTCCATCTTCCTTCTCTCCTCAGCCTCCTTGGTTGCAACACGGGCAGTAGGTGGAATGAAACTGGTGTGGACGGCACTGGATTTGGATCGGACCTGTGTACAAGCAGTCTGTCGGTGTCCCAGAACCGATCCGCCCAATGGGGACCCTGCTGGTCCTATTTATATGCATAGATCTGGCCTTCATGCTTTTGGTGTGATTTTAGTCCAAACGGTCTTGGAGATATTTTTGTGCCCAAACGGTTTACTAAACGGTCTTGGTAAATCACACAGTTTGCTTTTCATTCAGTTTACGCTTCATCTATTCAAACGGTCCTCACATAAGAAAGCCCATTCGGTTGCATGCGGCAAATGGTTTTGTTCTGTTTGCAACTTCAAATGGTTTCAATTTAATAATAACCCAAACGGTCTTACATCTCTGCCTTTTCCATTCAGTTTGCATTGCTCTTTCAGTTTTCATGCAAACGAGCAAATAGTTTGCAAACCGTTTAATTATCAAACGGTTTTGGATTTGTCAAACGGTTTGCTGCCGTCCGCTTTATTAAACGGTTTTGCATGATATTTTCCCATTCGGTTTGCATGGATAATCAACAAATGGTCTTGGCTTTGTGCCTAATTCAAACGGTCTTGGTGACTTTTAGCAACAAACGGTTTGCATGCATTCAACACTCAAGCGTTCTTCACATGACCAACACTTCATTCGGTTTTGCATGCTGGGAAAAGCAAACGACCTGCGTGACTAGTGCATTCGGTCTTTGAGCTGCATGCATGCACACGAATGGCTTAAATAGTTTCATGCAAACGGTCTTGTAGCAAGTGTCCATTCGGTCTTCACGTATAGCTCAAACGGTCTCGCAGACCGAAACTCTTCAAATGGTCTCGCAGACTTAATCTCTTCAAATAGTCTCGCAGACCGAATCTCTTCAAACGGTCTCGCATGCCCATTCGGTTTGGTAATCCATTCGGTTTGAGAGTGTTGTGGCCATAAGGTCTTCACGGCCAAACGGTCTTCACTACTAAATGGTCTTCGCGGCCAAACGGTCTTGCGACCTTGGCGCCCAAACGGTCTAAAACTGTGCGACGTTCAAACAATTTTGAGGTAGATTTGTCCATTCGGTCTTAAAACTGAATGGATGAATCCGTTTGGTCAAGACCATTTGGTGAGGTCGTTTGGTTGAAACCGAATGGTCAAACTGAATGGATGAAATCATTTGGCGAGACCGTTTGGTTGAAATCGAATGGTCAAGCCGATTGGCCAGGACCAAAGTTGAGCGAAGGTGGGACCCAACTGATTGTTCAACCTCATCAGGACCTGCATCAAATCCACATAAATTCAATTAATATCATGATAATTGGATCAATTAAGTAGTTTTGCGCATTATGATGCATTTTGATATTTAATGAGTGAAAAAGTATATATATAGAGTTGAATTTGTCCCAAAGTGCTAATTGAATTCCATGATGAATATGCATTCATCAAAATACCCTGAACTTAAACGTTGCTCTTCCTCGAGTAACACAAAAATCTGAAACAATCGCCAAATGAATACTTTCAATTCACGTGATTGCCTCCTCTTCACATCACGATTGTTTTCTTTCTGCTCAGTATGACTCAGTATCTCAACCTCCTGAGACCACTAAACACATCTTACCATATCTTCATTCCTGAGTTCATTTTCCAATATCACCTCCTCCTCACTTTTTCCAACAACAAGCGTGTCAAAGAGTTTTGAAAGATTCCAAAGACACCTGTAGAACAACAAGTGTGCATCTGATCTGACACTGGTGTTTTTCAGGATAGGGTAGGCATTCATTGCGCCATTAGGTAGAAAATGGAGTGAATGGTGGTATGGAAGGAAGAAATAAATCTCTCCTCTATTCGACTCGAGGTTTTTATTTTATGATTTGCAATTTCATTTATTGCATTTTTTGTGCGAATCTCTCCTCTATTCGACTCAAGATTGCATTTCTTTTTGTGTGCGCTTTGGCATCTTTTTGTTTGTAAATCTCTCCTCTATTCGACTCGAGATTGCATTTTTGGTGGTACGCCCCTGTTTATTTGTTAGGGGTATGGAAGAAGCGGATATAGAGGGAAATGGTGTGCCACCCCGAACTTAGGTTTTGACACTATTTTGGCTATTTTTATTTCTTTTTTATGGATGGAGGGGTACGAAGATGATAGAAGAAGTGTAGAAGAGAGTTCAGATCAGAATGCAACTTGATTTACAATTCAGTGCACCAGGTTGTTCTCTTTATCAAACTCTGCTCAAATAATGACTTGATGAGGATCCGGTGGGGATTCCATGATATTGTTCCACAAATCAGTTAGGAAGCACAACGTGTTTGATCCCTATCAGTTTGACAAACACTTATCATTTTTGCAAAAGTATCATGATGTTAGGAATCATAAGCTTCACAGAATGATTTCAATCAAAAGGCTTGTTTCAAAAAGTGGTCCTTTTGAGGATTTACTTCGAATAAGGAGGATATAATGATTCAAAATGCATAGCAGGTTAGTTAGTGACTTTTAATGAAACCAGAAAGTGTCAAAAAATCATCAAGAATCTGTTCAACTTCTTTGAAAAACTTTAAAATTTTAATAAAAAATGTGACAGTAAAAACTTCAGTATGAAAAGGATGGGTGTAGGTGGAAAGTGAAGTACATACCACCCACCCTCTACCCTGAACTTAGAAATTTTCTCATCCCGAGCAAATCCTAATTCCAAGATGGAGGGGAAAATTCACGCCATTTGAACCACTGGATGTGGTTGCGTTCCAATTAGAGAGTATCTTCTTATCTGAAAATCTAAAGAAAGATCAATTAGAACTCAAGATAGAATATCGTGATGCGAATTTTATTTGGTGCAAAATTATCTAAAAGGTGAAAACAAAATTAAGGTAAAATTTCTAATCCAAAATTGAAAACTAAATATGAATTTATTTATCAGGTTGCCTCTCGACAAGTGCCTTTGTTTTATTTCGATGGCTTGACTTGATATCTTCACTTCACAGTGGTTCCTTTGGATTGGAGAGATCTATTATTTCTTCGGTTCTCATATCTGCTGTGGTGAAATATCTTTTCAAGCATTGGCTGTTCGCCACAAATTCACCCGACTTTTCACTCCATAAAGAGAAAGCACCATGTGGGGAGATGCTTTTGACAATGTACGATCTAGACCAGCGGGAGTGGAGTTTTCCTGAGAATAACTTCAATCTTGAGTTGAACAGCAGAACTTGGTCTCCCACTTGTATGTCTTTTCTTTTTAAATGACCATCATGCCAAAGTTTGGTGTGTTCTTTGTAGATTCGTGCATTCTCATAAGCAGTCATCCTGAGTTCATCCAGCTCTTAAAGTTGCAGAATCCTGGCCTGACCAGCTTTTTTCATGTCGAAATTCAGTTGTTTTATTTCCCACCATGCCTTGTGTTCCAATTCGACTAGAAGGTGGCAAGCTTTTCCATATATTAATCGAAAGGGTGTAGTCCCGAGGGGAGTTTTATAAGCAGTTCGATAGGCCCATAATGCGTCGTTGATTTTCACTGACCAGTCCTTTCGATTGTGGCCTATAGTTTTTTCCAAAATAGCCTTTAGTTGATGATTAGAAGCCTCTACATGTCCACTCATTTGTGGGTGGTAAGGAGAGACTACTTTATGTGTTACACCATATTTTCTCAGCAAAGCTTCAAAGCTTCTTTCAAGGAAGTGAGACCCTCCATCAGATATCACAGTTCGTGGCACTCCAAAATGGGGGGAAATAATATCTTTGAATAATTTGATGACGAGTTTGGAATCACTAGTGACGGTTGGTATAGCTTCAACCCATTTTGAGATGTAATCAAATGCTACTAGGATGTAAGAAAATCTGTAAGAAGATGGGAATGGCCCCATGTAGTCCACACCCCAAACATGAAATATCTCAATTTCTTGCCACAACTTAAGTGGCATCTCATCTCTCTTCATAATGTTACCTGTTCTTTGACATTTGTCACATGATAGAACAAAGTTGTAGGAATCCTTGGATATGGTTGGCTAAAAGAACCCACATTGCAAAACCTTTATCACAGTCTTCTTAGAACTCATGTGGCCTCCAACTGGGCCAGAGTGGCAGTGCTCTAGAATGAGTTTGGTTTCTTCCTCAGCGATACATCGTCTGTAAAGACCATCATCACATAGATTAAAAAGATATGGTTCATCCCAGTGATATTGTTTCACATCATGCATAAATTTCTTTAGTGCATTTTCGATGCATTGAGGATGGATAACCCCAGCAGCAAGGTAGTTCACAAAATCTGAGTACCACGGTACAACTTCTGAGACCTTCATTAGTTGATCATCTGGCAGGGAATCATTGATCGGAATCTTCTCAGTATCCAAAGTGTGGATGCGACTGAGGTGGTCTGCTACAACATTCTATATACCATTTTTATCTCTTATCTCAAAATCAAATTCTTGTAATAGGAGGATCCATCTAATCAACCTGGGTTTTGCATCTTTCTTTGCCAAAAGGTAACGAATGGCAGCGTGGTCTGTATAGACAATGACCTTTGAACCAATTAGGTAGGATCTGAACTTGTTAAAGGCATACACGACTGCTAGAAGTTCTTTCTCGGTAGTTGCATAATTCCTCTGGGCTTCATCGAGAGTTTTCGATGCATAATAGATCACACTGTGTTTCTTGTCTATATATTGCCCTAAAACCGTACTCACAACATAGTCACTGGAATCACACATAATTTCAAAAGGGTGGTCCCAGTCGGGAGCTCTAATGATGGGGGTGGTTGTAAGGGCTTGCTTCAGAGTGTTGAAGATTTTGACACATTCTTCGTTAAAATTGAAATCAATATCCTTTAGTAAAAGATTCGTCATTGGCTTCGTTATCTTAGAGAAGTCTTTTATGAATCTTCTGTAAAATCCTGCATGCCCTAGGAAAGCACAGACTTCTTTTACATTTGTTGGAGTAGCCAGTTTAGAAATCACTTCAATCTTGGCTTTATCTACTTCAATTCCTCTATTACTGACCCTATGACCCAGGACAATGCCTTCCCTTACCATAAAATGGCACTTTTCCCAATTAAACACAAGATGTGCTTCTTCACAACATTTGAGGACCAGGGAGAGGCGCTTTAGACATGAACCGAATGAATCTCCATATACAGAAAAATCATCCATGAAAACCTCCATAATAGTTTCAGTAAGACCAGCGAATATGGCAGCCATGCAACGTTGAAAAGTTGCGGGTGCATTACAGAGACCAAATGGCATTCTTTTAAATGCGTATGTCCCAAATGGGCAGGTAAAGGTTGTTTTCTCTTGGTCATCTGGATGTATGGATATTTGATAGAATCTAGAGTAACCGTCAAAATAATAGAAGTATTCTTGATGAGCCAATCTTTGTAGGACTTGATCAAGGAAAGGCATTAGAAAATGATCTTTTCGAGTTGCTTTGTTTAATTTTCTATAATCTATGCACATCCTCCATCCTGTGACTGTTTGAGTGGGGATGAGTTCATTGTTTTCATTCCATATAACTGTAGTTCCACCTTTCTTCGGGACTACATGCACTAGGCTCACCCATGGCGAATCTGATATCGGATAAATTATCCCAGCTGTGAGCAGTTTAATGATCTCACGACGGACCACTTCCTTCATATTTGGATTCAATTTCCATTGATGCTCAATAGTAGGCTTGTGATCTTCCATCATAGGGATCTTGTACATACACAACACTTGACTGACCCCAGTGAGGTCACTCATTTTATAACCAATGGATTTCTTTCTTTCCTTCAATTCTTTCAGGAGTTTATCTTCTTGTTCGATTGTAATATCAGAATTTATTATTATAAGACAAACCTTGAGATCATCCAGAAACACATACTTTAGTCCCTCGGGCAGGGGCTTCATTTCAGGAGCCTCTGGTTTTTCGCATGTTTCTTCTGTAGCTTCCATAGCTTTGAGTTCTTCACCAGTGTCTTCATCATCTTCTTTAGCTGAGTCGAGGGATTCGATGCAATCCTTTATTTATTCATCAATTGGTACATCAACTGATGGGTTCGTTAGAGCAACTTCTAAAGGATTGTCTGATTCATGATACTCTTGAGTCAGAAGTGACATTTTCTCAATGCAGTCGATCAAATAGACTTCTTCTTGCATACTTGGTCTTCTCATACTTTCAAAAACATTAAATTCGAGAGTTTCTTTGCCTAATCTGAGCAGTAAGGTACCAACTTCAACATCAACCAGGGCTCTTGTAGTGGCGAAGAACAGACGACCAAAGATGAGAGGATATATGGTGTCTTCCTTTATGTCCATAATGACAAAGTCGCATGGAACATATGTGTCCTTGCCTACCTTGACCGAGACATCTTCGAGGATTCCTAACAGGCATTTTATCGAATTGTCTGCAAGCTGTATAGTCATGCCAGTAGGAAGCAATTATGCAAACCCTAATCTTTTTCATAGGCTAAGTGGCATAATAGAGATGCTTGTGTCGAGATCTTCCAATCCTTTCTTGCATGATGAGTCGCCAATGTGACATGAAATTCCAAAGGATCCTGGGTCTTTTTGTTTCTTGGGCATCTTGCTCATTATGATATCAGATGTGGTTGTAGCCAGTTTTACTGTCTCATATTCTTCAGTTATATACTTCCTGGTGAGGAGTGACTTTAAGTACTTTGTCCATTCTGGTATCTCGGCCAGAGCATCTAAAAAGGGTATATCAACATGAAGCTTCTTCATAGCTTCTTTAAACTTATTGAATCTGGTATCAAGCTTTGTTTGCCTTAGACGAGCTGGAAAAGGTATACGAGGTTTATACACAGGGATATCAGGTTCTGGGGTTTTCATTTCTTCGTCTTCTTAAGCAGGCTTCTCAAAATTTCCTTTTTCTGACTTATCATCTTTTGATTGAGTCTCTTGTGTTGTTGAGTCTTGAGCACTCACAGGTTCATCCTCGTCTGTAATAACCATAGGTGTCTTTTCGGAGGGATCTGAATAATCTTTCCCTGACCTAGTGGTGACTACCTTCAACTGTTCAGGATGCTTAGGATTGTTCTCGGGTTGGCCAACAAAGACTCCAGTAGGTGGTTTTATGCTATTTGTGAGTTGAGCTAACTGAGATTCAATAGCCTTCTTCTGAGCTTGTTGGTTAGCTATCATGGTTTGCTGAGTTTGCAACATTTTTTCAATGGCTGATAGCTTGTCATCAGGAGAAACTGGACCTGCTTGTTGTCCTTGTTGTTGATTAAGATTCTGGTACTGAGAGTTATTTTGGTAATTATTGTAGTTCCTATTCTCAAAGTTCCCCTTGAAATTTCCTTGATTCCCAAAATTCAGTTGTTGATTATACTGGAATCCTGATGGGCCTCTTGGTTGATTGTTTGAACCAAATTGATGCGAGTTTATTGCTCCAGAGGGGTTTCCATATTGAAAACCGGGATGATTCCTATTCTGATTCGGATTGTAATAACTTTGACCCAGAATGGTGTTGCTAGCATTAAGATTTTCCATATGACCATTATCTCCTTGGCCGCATACATTGCTTAGAACCACATCATAGAGAACATTGCATGATAAAGTGGAATGATCAGTGCTCTTACATGCTTCACATAACAGGGAAGCAGACTTGACCTGTTCCGGTTGTCGAGTGGGTAAACGTCCTCTTCCAATAGCAGCAAGAGATGATTCAATATGGTCTTGCTTGGCAACTAAGATTTCAATGTTTCAGCGATAGACTTGCACTCGGGAGTAGCTTCGGCCATAGCTACTTTCAAAACTCCTTTACCTACAGATCTACCCCAATTGGCTTGATTTTCTGCTCCCAGGGTGATGACTCTCCATGCGTTGTCATAACTTTTACGCATGAAGTTTCCTCCAGACGAGGAATCGAGAAATCTCTTAATGTCATCATCCACACCCCTATAAAAAATCTCGATGAGTTGGTGATAACACCATATTTTGTGACGTTTTTGCCCTTTATTCTGTTATCAAAACTACCCTTTTCTGCTATTTTCCTCTATTTTATTAGCATTTTCGCAATAATTGGCCAAGCAACGCTCTTATTCCAATTTTTCCTATCTTCTACAGAGTTTTCCTCGTTTTTGTGCAATAAGGCCGATTCCGGCCCACAAAAAGTCTAAGCCCGTCTCGACCTTCCTGACGCCCGATACAACCCAGCCCGACAGGGGCTGGGCAACACGAGAATGATTGGCGGAGAAGGGCGCTGCGCAAGAAGGACGTGTCGGCCGACATACCGTCTACCCGACAGGGAGCCAAAGCCGCATCGACGACCAAACTCGTCGGGCGACACAGCCACCCACCGGCAGGCGTTCCGCCAGCCACGTGACCGATAGCCAGCGCCTCGCGCCGAGACATACATGTATCGGCCGTCCACATCCATCGACCGGCGTATAAGGGAGCTATGTGGCGTTTCCAGCACCATAACTCCTTCAACCGCCGCCTATAAATAGCAGCTACAGGAAGCCGAAAGGGTCAGGTCGGAAAGGTCGGATAGTTCGGATAAGTCGAGAGAATTCGGACAAGACAGTTCGTAAGTTCGAGAGCCCACCTTCGAAGGAAGCTGTGAGAGCAAGAGTATCGCGCCCCAGTGCTTGTGCCGGGCGACACTAGGTGAGCTTTCCCTCATCCCGAGAGGGAAGGGATGGTTCACTTAGTGTTGCCGCGGGCGACACTGCGGGCCGATATCAGCCAGCGAAGATGAGCGACACGAGTGCCCGACAGTAGACTCGTAGCTCTTTGCCCGACACAATATCGAACCCGATACGCTCCGCCCGTCATGTGTGCCGTCCGAGAGGGTGCACCGCCCGACATGAGCGTATCGGCCAGGGTCCTTGAGCGATACAGTCAGTCGTCAGTCGGCACTGCCCGAGAGGGGGTGCCGCCCGACACTGCCGTATCGGGCTCGGCTCCTGACTGGTATCGGGCAGGAGAGCTACAGTAGTCTGTCGTTCTTCTACATCAAGAAGGCGACATCTATCTTTAATTCTTCTATTTAAATTCTTAGCTTATGCATTGTATTAAGACCCTTATTGCTTATGGAAATAGAAATGCTTAATTGCTATTTGTTTAATGCTTGGTGCCTTATGATTGGGTAACTGCTGTGTTGGATATCTGAACTCTAGCTTGCATGTTTTGGATCGCGTTTCGCTTAGCTACCGAATCGTCTTTCCCGTCGCAACTACTTCGAGAGTTGGGTTGTGGCTCTAGTGTTTGGTCCGGTTCTGGAGTACGAGAGTGCCCGGAACGGAGTTGTTTTAGTATCATTCCACTCTAACTTGAGCCCAACAACCTCGAGAGGGGTGTTGAAGCTTGGTTAGAGGCACCCGCTCTGAGAGGAGGGGTGCAGGGTGTTACTGCTACCGCTTGTCTTACTGAAGTCTTATCCCTTGCATTACGCCTTAAACTGCAGTTTATCTTTCTATTTTCTGTTGCATGAAAATTCCTAAAAACTGCTAAATGACAAAATCTTAATCTTTCTTGTAACTCCAGTTGGAGATAGTTTTCTTTGATTTAATCGTGACAGCTTGTTGTTCCCCTTCGGGGAACTTTAATATCTCTTTATACCCACCGGAGTGTAGAGTGTCGATTTAGAGTCATCAACACGACCCACCTTATCCCTGAGTTCAACCCCGTATGACTACTTCGACCCCGTAAACAAAGTTGCGGGGGCCTAGAAGGATTCAGGTTATAAATGTGAAGGCTCGACTACCTCAAATACGCCTCCAATTTTAGGACGCACGATTTAGGCCGGTCAACTTTCTGGCGCCGTTGCCGGGGACAAGGCAAATGGCACTGTTGACAAATCCGAAGCCACTAACTACACTCTCGTGCCTCAAGCTTAGAAATAGGCTTGACAACACCTCTTTTTCTTTTTCTTTTTCTTTAAGCATTATTCTTTGCCGGAACCAAATAACTATGTGTTCTAACTTGATTTCTCGTGATATTTCAGGTACCCTGCAAAGCTATAACCTGCTCCACCGAGCCTTGATACCATGCCTCGTGGTGAGCAACCCCTTTCTGAGGGCGAATGTCAGAGCCAAAGCGAGAGGGCGACCCGACCTAATTGGGGTGGTCAGCTTTCTGCCTACTTAAAAAGACAGGACACCATTATCAACCAGTTGGTACAGGGGACGTTTACCAACCCTGGATCTCTGAATTCCATGCAACACCAGATGGAGAGTCTGCAGATGCACCAATGGGAGGTCGATCAACGGCTGTTTCAGATGGCTACTCTGATGAAGAACCCTGCAGGAAAAACGCTCCCTCACCCTGAAACTGCAGTAATGGCAGTGCTTAGATCAGGAAAGACAGTAGAGCGCGTTGATGAAGCCCCACCAGAACCTGAGCAAGGGCCCAAGGATGCTATTCCAGCAGGAGGCGGAGGTAGGCCTGCAGAAGCCCAAGAGCCTGCGCCGAGACCGTCCGATGAACCATCTGGTGGGAGGAATCCTTATGCTCCCAGGATATTGTTCCCGTACAAGCTGATCAAGGCAAATCTGAAAAAGCGGCACGAAAGGTTCATGGACTCGATCAGGAAGCTGCATCTTGAAGTCCCCTTCCTTAACGCTTTGGAGGAGATGCCCACATACGCCAAGTTTCTCAAAGATCTAATAATGAAGAAAAGAAGGGGAGGAAGGATAGAGACAGTGTACCTAGCCTCTACTCCCTCTGCCTTCGTAAAGCCCAGCTTGCCAACTAAGAGAAGGGATCCCGGAGCTTTCACAATCCCATTCGCCATCAGGGACAATGTCGAGCGGAAGGGTCTAGCGGACTTGGGAGCAAGCATCAGCCTCACGCCCTTAAGTTTCGTGCAAAGGATGGGTTTGACCGACATGGTTCAAACCAATATGCGGATTGAACTGGCGGACCACTCCTTGAAAAGACTTGTTGGCATTGTCGAAGATGTGCCGATTAGGGTCGGTGATTTCTTTATTCCCTGCGACATCGTCGTCATCGACACAACTGAAGATCCCAGATGTCCGATCATCTTCGGACGCCCTTTCTTGGCAACAAGGAGGGCGCTGATTGATGTCTCTGAAGGGATAATCACCTTGAGGGTTGGAAACAACCACATGGACTTCAAGATGAAGGAGATCATGAGAGGTCCATCCCTGTCTGAATCGGCCTGTTTTGCGGATAGTTACAATAAATTCTGCGAGGAAATAGAGGAGGATATCCGGACAGTGGACCCCCTCGCAAGGGCAATAAGCTGTAAGGATCCCGACCTCGAAGATCCTGAGGTCGTGAGGCATCTCGACCTTTTCAACCTTTCTGACAAAGACTTGCAAGAAGAAGAGGAGGAGGTGAACTCTGCGAAGTATGCCTCCCTTGAGGGAGAACCTCAGGAGGAGACACCCAGAGCAAAGCCGAATTTAAAAGCGTTGCCTGAAGGACTGAAGTACGAATTTTTAGATGAAGAACAGAGGAACCCAGTCATCATAAACGTCGATCTTTCAAGCAATCAGCTAGACTGGCTCCTTGAGGAGTTAAGACTCCACAAGGGGGCTATAGGATATTTCGTAGATGATATCAAAGGCCTTAGCCCCGCCCTTTGCATGCATCGCATCAACTTGGATGAGTCTGCCAAGCCTCTGGCCCAACCCCAGAGGAAGCTGAATCATATGGTCAAGGAGGTCGTCAAGAAAGAGGTAATAAAGCTTAGGGACGCGGGGATCATTTACCCAATTAGCGACAGCAATTGGGTAAGCCCGATCCACGTAGTACCCAAGAAAGGTGGAATGACTGTGGTTAAGGGTGAGAAGGGTGACGAGGTGGCGGTAAGGACCGTCACCGGTTGGCGAATATGCATTGATTACCGAAAGCTAAATCAGGATACAAAAAAGGATCATTTTCCACTACCTTTTATTGACCAAGTTCTTGAAAGATTAGCGCATCATGATTATTTTTGTTTTCTTGATGGCTTTTCAAGATTTTACCAGGTACCCATCTTACCCGACGACCAAGAGAAAACGACGTTCACCTGCCTTTACGGCACTTATGCCTTTAGAAGGATTCCCTTCGGACTCTGCAACGCCCCAGCCACCTTTCAAAGATGCATGATATCAATGTTCTCAGATTTTCTAGAAGACATCGTGGAGGTTTTCATGGACGATTTCTCCGTCTATGGAAAGGACTTCGATAGCTGTCTGAAGAATTTGTCGTTAGTACTTCAAAGGTGCGAGGAAAACAGCCTGGTCCTGAACTGGGAAAAATGTCATTTCATGGTGCGGGAGGGCATCGTTCTAGGGCATAATATTTCAAGGCGTGGGATCGAGGTGGATACCAGCAAAATCGAAGCTATATCTAAGCTTCCTCCACCAAAATCCGTCACGGGGATAAGAAGCTTCCTCGGGCACGCCGGATATTACCGAAGATTCATCAAGGACTTCTCAAAGATTTCCAAACCATTGTCCAATCTTCTGGTAAAAGATGCTGAATTTGTTTTCTCTAACGATTGTCTCAGTGCTTTTCAGGCCCTGAAAAATGCTTTAGTATCACCACCTATCCTTCAAGCGCCAGATTGGGGTATACCCTTTGAGCTAATGTGCGACGCTAGCGACTACGCAGTTGGAGCAGTCCTGGGGCAAAAGAAAAATAAAAAGCACCATGTGATTTGCTACGCTAGTCGCACGTTGGACGAAGCACAAGTAAACTACACAACCACCGAGAAGGATATGCTCACGATCGTCTTCGCGTTTGACAAGTTCAGGTCGTATCTCGTCGGATCCAAGGTCAAAGTATACACAGATCATGGGGCAATAAAATACTTAATGCAAAAGAAAGACACAAAGCCCAGATTGTTGAGATGGGCCTTGTTGCTCCAAGAGTTCGATCATGAAATTATCGACAAGAAGGGCGCGGAAAATGTGGTCGCAGACCACCTATCGAGGATAGTGGCTGAGAGACAGAGAGGGCCACAAATCGACGACGACTTTGCCGACGAAGCTCTTATGATGGCTGAAGCTCAAGAAGAAGGTTTGCCCTGGTTTGCAGACATCTGCAATTTCCTTGCTTGTGGAGAGCTGCCTCCTGACATCACCTACAATCAAAAGAAAAAGCTATTCGCAGATGCCAAGAATTATTACTGGGATGATCCTCTCCTATTCAGAAGATGCGCAGACAACTTGTACAGGAGGTGCATCCCGGAAGAAGAAATCGCTGATATCCTGAAGGGATGCCACGCCTCCCCCTATGGTGGACACCTGGGTAGCGAAAGAACAGCGGCAAAAGTGCTACAATCAGGTTTCTACTGGCCCTCCTTATTTAAAGATGCTGCACGATTTGTAAAGGTTTGCAAAGAGTGCCAGTCAACGGGAAATATAGGGCGGAGGAATGAAATGCCAATGGCAAGCTGGATCAAAGTGGAAATATTTGACGTATGGGGGATTGATTACATGGGGCCGTTTCCCCCATCCCAGGGGTATCAATACATACTAGTGGGAGTAGATTATGTATCGAAGTGGGTAGAGGCGGTAGCCACCCAAACATGTGACGCCAAGTCGGTTATCAAGCTTTTTGAGAAGACCATCTTTCCCCATTTCGGTGTACCACGCACCGTAATAAGTGACGGCGGGTCGCACTTCGGAGAAAGGCAGTTCGAAGCGCTCCTACGTAAGTATGGAGTAAAACATAAGATCGCTACGCCCTACCACCCACAGACGTCGGGGCAGGTAGAGGTCTCAAACAGACAGATCAAGCAGATCTTAGAAAAGATTGTCAGCCGCACGCGGAAAGACTGGTCTATGAAACTTGATGACGCATTATGGGCCTACCGTACTGCTTACAAGACGCCCATTGGAACCACCCCTACCGTCTTATATACGGAAAATCCTGCCATCTACCTTTGGAACTAGAACACAAGGCCCTTTGGGCGATCAAGTTCCTAAATATGGACCTAGACAAAGCAGGAGAAAAGAGGTTTTTGCAGCTTCAAGAGCTTGAAGAGCTGAGGATTCACGCCTACGAGAATGCAAAGATCTACAAGGAAAGAACAAAAATGTGGCATGATGCCCACCTTAGGAGAAAGAATGTGAGCGAAGGGGATAAGGTCTACACACTCCTGGGACTGAATTGGGACTGATAATCAGTCCTTTTGTTCATGTTCACAACAGAGATCTGGAGAAAGGGAGGGCCAGAAGTGAATTTTGAGGGTTACGCTCACACTCAACCGCTACACCGCCGAAGCGAACCCACTAGACAACCTCCCAATGGCATGCTGCAACTTCGTAGGAGCATTTTGCAGCACATCAGCAAGCTAACCCTCACTGGCTAAACTTTACCTCACTTTTGCTTTCTTCTCTACTTCTGGGACAGAGTAGGAAGTAAGTTTGGGGGGGTATGCCAGTGAGGGAGGTATAAAAATTTTATCACTTCAAGCTTTCTACGATATTCATTCTCTTTTACCTGATGTGCTGTACGCATGCATGCCATATAAAAATTTACAAAAATCTTTCCTTTGCAAATTTCTGTCCCTATGTATATGTATAAAGTTGCTATAATAATAATAAAAACCTGTTGTGACTTCTTGCAAAGTTTACTTTCTGTATGTTTAACGAGTTACAAGTTCTGTCATATCTTTCTGATAATGCTGTCTCAAACAAACAAAAGATTGTTCCTTGCCATCCAAAAATTTTCGAAAAATAATAATCTCGCAAACAGCTAAGAGACGAGTATGGAGAAGGAAAAAGCTGCCCAAACAGCAGATATCTCTTTTGTTTTCCCTTACCCATCAAAAATCCTAAAAAGAGAAAGAAGCCTTATGAGCGTGAATAAAAGCATGAGAGTTGTGCCCAATAAAAGAAAAGAAATATATATATATACACACTTGTTTTCCAAAAGTACCCATCTTTAGGCATGGTAGATCTGGGGCAGTGGTACATAGGATGTGAAATTACTGCTCTAAAGCCAACTGGCTTGGACTGCAGGGACCACTTGCCCGTTAACGGACCCTTACCTGGATGGACTGATGGGAAACAAGAAGAAAAACCCAAAAAGCCTTAGCCTACCCTATACACAACTTTCTGCCCCTAAAATAAAGCTGTTTGGTGTGGAAGCTAACTTCGGAATCATACACCAAAGTCTCGTTGAAGCTGTGGAGAAGAAAAATTTTACTTAAATAATAAGGCAAGTTGGGCAAGGTCTTTTGTTCGCATTAAGACAACATTACCTCCAAGACATCGCAAATCTTGTGCTACCCTTTAGCCTTAAAGTTTTGTTGTGCAAGAAGAAGCAACACAAAGTTTAGTTTAAATATTGATTGAGGACAATCAAAAAGCTAAGTTTGGGGGAGTTGATAACAACATATTTTGTGACGTTTTTGCCCTTTATTCTGTTATCAAAACTACCCTTTTCTGCTATTTTCCTCTATTTTATTAGCATTTTCGCAATAATTGGCCAAGCAACGCTCTTATTCCAATTTTTCCTATCTTCTACAGAATTTTCCTCGTTTTTGTGCAATAAGGCCGATTTCGGCCGACAAAAAGTCTAAGCCCGTCTCGACCTTCCTGACGCCCGATACAACCCAGCCCGACAGGGGCTGGGCGACATGAGAATGATCGGCGGAGAAGGGCGCTGCGCAAGAAGGACGTGTCGGCCGACATACCGTCTACCCAACAGGGAGCCAAAGCCGCATCGACGACCAAACTCGTCGGGCGACACAGCCACCCACCGGCAGGCGTGCCGCCAGCCACGTGACCGATAGCCAGCGCCTCGTGCTGAGACATACATGTATCAGCCGTCCACATCTATTGACCGGCGTATAAGGGAGCTACGTGGCGTTTCCAGCACCATAACTCCTTCAACCGCCGCCTATAAATAGCAGCTACAGGAAGCCGAAAGGGTTAGGTCGGAAAGGTCGGATAGTTCGGACAAGTCGAGAGAATTCGGACAAGACAGTTTGTAAGTTCGGGAGCCCACCTTCGAAGGAAGCTGTGAGAGTAAGAGTATTGCGCCCCAGTGCTTGTGCCGGGCGACACTAGGTGAGCTTTCCCTCATCCCGAGAGGGAAGGGATGGTTCACTTAGTGTTGCCGCGGGCGACACTGCGGGCTGATATCGGCCAGCGAAGATGAGCGACATGAGTGCCCGACAGTAGACTCGTAGCTCTTTGCCCGACACGATATCGAACCTGATACGCTCCGCCCGTCATGCGTGCCGTCTGAGAGGGTGCACCGCCCGACATGAGCGTATCGGCCAGGGTCCTTGAGTGATACAGTCAGTCGTCAGTCGGCGCTGCCAGAGAGGGGGTGCCGCCCGACACTGCCGTATCGGGCTCGGCTCCTGACCGGTATCGGGCAGGAGAGCTACAGTAGTCTGTCGTTCTTCTACATCAAGAAGGCGACATCTATCTTTAATTCTGTTATTTAAATTCTTAGCTTATGCATTGTATTAAGACCCTTATTGCTTATGGAAATAGAAATATATAATTGCTATTTGTTTAATGCTTGGTGCCTTATGATTGGGTAACTGTTGTGTTGGATATCTGAACTCTAGCTTGCATGTTTTGGATCGCGTTTCGCTTAGCTACCGAATCGTCTTTCCCGTCACAACTACTTCGACAGTTGGGTTGTGGCTCTAGTGTTTGGTCCGGTTCTGGAGTACGAGAGTACCCGGAACGGAGTTGTTTTAGTATCATTCCACTCTAACTTGAGCCCAACAACCTCGAGAGGGGTGTTGAAGCTTGGTTAGAGGCACCCACTCTGAGAGGAGGGGTGCAGGGTGTTACTGCTACCGCTTGTCTTACTGAAGTCTTATCCCTTGCATTACGCCTTAAACTGTAGTTTATCTTTCTATTTTCTGTTGCATGAAAATTCCTAAAAACTGCTAAATGACAAAATCTTAATCTTTCTTGTAACTCCAGTTGGAGATAATTTTCTTTGATTTAATCGTGACAGCTTGTTGTTCCCCTTCGGGGAACTTTAATATCTCTTTATACCCACCGGAGTGTAGAGTGTCGATTCAGAGTCGTCAACACGACCCACCTTGTCCCTGAGTTTGACCCCGTATGACTACTTCGACCCCGTAAACAAAGTTGCGGGGGCCTAGAAGGATTCGGGTTATAAATGTGAAGGCTCGACTACCTCAAATACGCCTCCAATTTTAGGACGCGCGATTTAGGCCGGTCAGTTGGTTCTTGGGAATTTCGTGGTGTGGACACTTGTGTAGAAGCTCTTTGTATCTATCCCAAGCTTTTACAAGGGTTTCTCCAGGAACTTGAGTGAAATTTGTTATTCGCCCTCTAATTTCATAGGTAAGAGATGGAGGGTAGAACTTCTCTAGAAACACATTTTGGAGTTGTTCCCATGTGGTGATGGGTATCTCACTTTGCAGCGAATTGTACCAACTTATGGCTCTATCAGTAAGGGAATACTTGAAGAGACGGAGTCGAATGGCATCATCTGTGACTCCATTTTGTTTTGTCATGGCACATAGATCAATAAATCTCAGAAGATGTTCTTGGCTATCTTCTCCTTGCTTTCCATAGAAAGGGTTATTCTGAATCAGGGTGATCCAGTGTGCTCTTATCTCGAAATTAGTAGCATTGATAGGAGGAGGTTGTACTGGATGATGAACATTCTCCACCTTCGGGATTGAGAACTCTCTAAGATCCTTTTGTAGTTCAGTTGCTTGCGTTGCTAGGATTTCCTATTGAACCGCTGCCCTGGATTCTTGCATGAGCCTCTCTCTCTGTGCATTGATGGCTTGAGCCACCCTTCGGGCTACCTCTTCTTCTTGAGCCATCCTTGCTTGATTTTCTCTGATCTGGCGATGAAAAGTTTTGTCTATCTCAGGATCAAAGCTCGCTGCTAGTCCGGGTTTGTCCGAACGGTGCATGCACTACGCCTTGGATTGTACATGAGATAGAAAGATTTCGAAAGTGAGAACTACGGAGTAGAGTCAAATTTCAAGTAGATGATCGATTGTGTCAAAAGAAAAAGCAAAATCCTAATTAGTCTTAAAAGAACTAGTTTTGACTAACTGATTCCGATGTCCCCGACAACGGTGCCAGAATTTGACGTGGTATTTTGAATGCACTAACAAACTCACTCGGGGTTGAAATCCCCGAGATTTTACCAAAACCAAAGTGAAATAATACCACCCGCAAGCGGACGATTCTTATTGCAGTATGGTTAAGGATCGAACCCAAAGGACAACGTTTTTAAGAATCTTTGTCAATCGAACCTAGCTCAAGTAAAACTAATATTTAAAATGGTTGGTTGATTTGAGGTTAACTAAACTAATTGCAAGAAAGTAAAAGCTGAATTAAAGTTTGATTTAGATCAATGATATGGAATCACTGGGATGGTATCGAGTTTCACCACCACTACTCATGCAAACACATTCGATCACAAACAATCCAAGCAAGATATAATAATCTAAATAGAGCTACTGTAAAAAACCCCATACGGGCGTTAGGTTCACGTAAGCATCCCCCTAGGCATCATATGTCTCGTCACCATCCAGATCACTTACTTACGGCTCTGAAGATACAAAAATCCAACAAAAGTTGTGGGTCCCCTATACAGGCGTTAGGCACACAAAAGCATCACCGAAGGCTAGATGGCTTGTCCCCTCACGGATCATACACTTACGACCTCGAAGAAATCACATTCTATTTCTAGTTTGGGATTCAACCACATTAATCGATAAGCAAGTTGTGGCATACAACTCATAAAAATATAATTAACTAATGCGGAAGCGTTCACTAAGCAGCGGATTACCGAAAAATCACTAAAAATTAAAACCTTTTTACCAAGAGGTCCATCAAATGAAAACATTCTCACATAGAACAAAAGTAACACATTTACATTCTGGTTTTAAAGGTACATGTACTGTATCATCTCTTTCTGTGAATTACAAGCATCAGCTGCCCTATGAAACTAAGCACAGGCAGTATGAAAATCTCGAGGCACTGAGCTAAAATCTCGAAAGACTAACTACTACTCCGAGTACCTGAGAGTACAGAGACGACACATAGGACTTCTATATACATCTAAACAAGGCATAACAACCAGTGTCTCCACTTGAGACTTCACTGCTGTCCCTGCTACTGTTGTTGTTGTCCTTCTCCTACTGAAGGATTTCTGCCTCCTCATCCGCGTCCACCTAAAAATGTGGTTCCCACGGGGGTGAGACAAGTGTAAATTTCCCCAACGAGAGATATAACTCTCCGCCATAAACATTATTATTGTAGCTAAAGAAGATAAATATGAATAGAGGAATCATATTTGTTTGACAGTAGTTAATTCAATGTCTAACAGTTTAGAACATTATTCTTCTCAAAAGCATTGCAGCTATAACTTGATAGAGTAACATGTCACTTATCCATTTAAGGAATATGTATAACATTTATTCACTATAGAATCATTACCACAACATTAACTCTCTTCAGGCTTAGATCATATATCTAATGCCTGGCATTGTCATTGTGGAGTCATGGCCTGTAGACATACTCTTTTCACAAAGTATTGGGATCTTAATCCCTCAACTCATCAAGTACATTTCCACTTCTTAACAAGTTCATCATCATGATTATAGAATCTGGGTATTTGAACCCTTATCTCATCATAGAACACTTGTTACCACTTATTATGTAACTTCATACCTTCAGGTCATCTGACCAAGGACATTATAAATCTTGCTACACAAAGTATTGCACATAGTACACAAAGCTCAATGATTCTTTCTACACAAAGCATTGCACATAGTACACAAAGCTCATATCACCTCTTATTACCTCTTAATAGGCAACAAGGCATATTATGGCTTATGAAGCTCATAAACAATCTTAATAATTAGAACATCATATGTCACACATGACTCATTAATTCTAGGTTACCTCTCACCAAGCAACAAATCATATGAAGGCTTATAAGGCCTATAGAACATTTTCAATATACATAACATCATAGCCCATACCTGGCTATGCTCATCATCTCAACATACTTGCATGATTAGTAATCATGATACAATTACATATATGTACCATGAAATACAAGGGTTATCTTATTACATTCATAACCCATTAGTTTGTATTTGAGCTTCACATAAGATTACAATGTGTTAGGACTTCACATAGCATACCCAATATTAGGGTTTCTCCTAGCATTACCCTGTATTAGGGTTTCACATAGCATTACCCTATATTAGGGTTTCACATAGCATTACCCTATATTAGGGTTTCACATAGCATTACTTTTATTAGGGTTTCACATAGCATTACTTGTATTAGGATTTCACATAGCATTATCCTGTATTAGGGTTTCATATGAATAACCATAAAGGCTCTCAAGATCATATTGTTAATGATCAAGTCCTGTTTCATTGCTTCACACAGCTAGGACTCAATATGGATAACATAAGTATTCAATCCACTACAAGAAAATTGACTATTTGTGAAGGATGAGTCCTTTACAAATGTACATTATATCCTTCATTAAAAAATTCGGTTGAAGGGAATTCCTTCACAAAAAGTCCTACTCTAAAAGCCTCTTCACAAATATTTTGATGAGAGAATATGGCCTTCACAAATACTATTCTGAAGGACTATTTTGCCTTCACAAAAATATTTATAGGCCTCCTAAATACATTTATGAAGGCTAATTCACAACTTTCAATGAGGTTCTAGGGCCTTCACAAATATACTTACCAGCCCAAAATGCATTTTTGAGGGACCGATTTAGTGTTCGTCAATGAGGTTCTAATCTTCAAAGATATTATATATTATTAACAAAATGTTGGTGATTTCTCTCAAATACAAATGAAAATTTAATAAACTTATTGAGTTAATAAGATACAACAGCCATAAGAAATCACTCTTTCAAAACATACTTTTTTATTCCACATATAAAAAATCCATCACATAGGGGAGGACATGGACCCTTGCCCCTTAATTGATTAAAAATTGAATAAATATATCTACATTTCTTCATTTATAACTCATTTTTCCCATGACCATCTTTGAGACTTTCAAGAGTATTCTTATGTGATACCCTCCCTAAAGCTCTCTCCCTTGATGTAATGACAATATGAAGATTGTCACATGTGCACTTTAGTATCGATTCTTCTCTCCATGTGAAGCCCACGTATCATCTAACATATATGTCCTTGAAATTCAGATGAAAAGATATTTCACAACTAATATTAATTAAACTATATGTGGTTTCAATATGAAAAAATATACAGGATGCACAAACTTAGGGAAAAAAGTATTTCTCACTGACGGCAGCAGCAACATATCTTGTTGTAGTGGCAAACAAAAGAGAATAAAGAAGATCACATAATGCATATGCTCAATAAATTCCACTTGTTATTTTTTGTAAGGTAGTCGTGTGTGCCATCTGTAAACAAATTTATAGAACAAACAAGTAAGCAACAAAAATTTACGTGACATTGATCATAGACATTAACCACATTCAACAAGAGAAAAGATAATGCAGTTACATTGAGCAAGCTAGCAATCCTAGTCGTGATATGCAATTGAATATAGATGTAGAGATAGGTATAAGGAGGTGATATTTATAGAATGCATATATATTGTAGTATGACATCAATAATTGGAATATTTTGACGGAATGCGTGAACTATGAACTAGATGGCTCACCCACATTATTAAATTTTAAAATATTTCAAATCTGATCGAATTCAGCAATACATGAACAATGTGATATAGCGGTCTAAATTTGAGCAAACAATTGTGGAAATAACTTGACAGTAGAATTTGAACATATGCTATTATAGCGTGTAAAACATATGATCGTGAAAAACACCCTTTAGGAAAAGGGCTCCCAAATAACTTTTGCCACGTATTGACTTAAATATGCATGAAACATTTCCTATTGGAGCGGAAGAAAGGAATACATTATTAACTTTTAGACTTCATTTGGTGCATTGTGCAAAATAGATGATAATGGTGAAGGGAGTGATAAAAAAGAAGACAGTGATGGGAAAGCGAAAATTGTTAAAATATGTTGTTTGGTAACATGTGCATAGTGAAAGGGATATCAATGGTTAAAAACTTAAAAAATGTTGTTTCTTACATGAGTATAGGGAAAGAGGGAGAAATTCTTTATAAGAAAAATCCTAAACAAGTAAAAATTTATTTATTAGAAGGTTTTATTGTGTGTGTTTAAATAAGTATGGAGTCTTGAAAGAAATTTTTTTCACTATAATTTATCATGTTTTTCATTGGGATAAAAATAGATAAAAATAATCAATGGATTCACCATGAAAAATTTCACCATCACTTGTCATCATGGTTACCAAACAACCTCTTTTATTTTTCCATCATTCTCCTCCCACGATTCACCAAGTACCAAACGTACCATATAATTAATTTATATATTAAAAAAAATAACAAGAAAGCCATAAAAGCATACCTATTCCAATATGTAATGGTGTGATCAACTAGTCTTGAGCAAGAAAACATTCATCTTTGTCCACAATGCCCAACATCAACTCTTCACTCTGCTCAAATCGAGCATAAACCATCATCCTGAAGTAAACAAGTGTAAAAGTGATGACCAATCCAACAAAAAGTAAGTAGTAGTTTACTTTATGAAGAACATATATAATTTGTTGACCGAGAGAAATGAGGACTTCCTACCTATGCTTGTAGGCGGTGTTTCCAATTTTGGGATGCAAACAGAGAAAACTTCCAAAAAAAAACTGATTCGTGACAATGCAAATGACTACCAATGTTTTGCTCACGTCTCCACCGCCTATTCCATACGCTTAAATTGCAAAGATCTGTGACTATCAAATGTTTACAAAATACAAATATGATCCTAGTTTCCTTCCACATCATGTAGGTATGACAGCTGCCGCAAAGCATAACCCCCCACTGTGAAGCTGTGACTTGGGGAAATAGGTCAGTGCTATTCGGTAAAGCATTATTGTCCAACGCCAGCTGGTTTGCCGCTGGTGAATCACCATGCCAATTTGGCCCGATGAAAATTCTATAGAAACAGCTGCTTGCGATCGCTTATTTCAATAGAAAACCGGATCGACAACCCACTACAGAAACAGCTGCGTTTGATACCTGCCCTGCCGTAAGCCATCGCTGCCCGAACGCTTGTGAACGCGTTGCCGAACGATGCCATAGACTGCTGAGCACATATAGGCCTGGGCCTGGCTGGTAGGTCTGGTGGCTAGCTGCCGTTTGTGTACTGCGGCTGGCTGGTAGGTCTGGTGGTAGGTCTGTTCACTACTCCATTACTGCCTAGATGATTGTCCTGCGGAAGCTGCTTGAAAAGAGAAATATGTATGCGGCGGCTAAAGAGAGGGTTGTTTTTAGGGTTCGAGTTACCAAAGGCACCGCTAATTTTTCTAACTAGCAATTATTTGGGGCAATATTTGGAGGGAAGAACTGGAGGGAAGTGTCTGCAATTAGTTATGAAGGATATGTTCTATTTGTGAGGGATTTTTGTCCTTAAAAAACTTACTACACACTTGAAATCTCGGTTGAAGGAAATGGGTGCACCTTTAAAGGTCATTCCTTCACAAATAATCACCATTTGTGAGGGCCATTTGTCCTTCACTATTGACCCCCACTAAAGACCATGTTTTTTGTAGTGATCATACTTATTTATTCTTATCATTCATCATTAAATGAAGTATAAACACACAGTATGAATTTTTCTCTCATCATTACCAGAATATGATTAAATCATAGTTTATAGGTTTGGATTAACCTTTCCATAAGGCATGTTAGCCTACATTCAACAGGGTGCATTACATCTCAATGTAATAATTGACAACATGAGATGTGTCATTCATCCAATTATATTGGACTTATAGCACATCAAGGTATATCAGTATTGGGGTGTTGGATGTGATATCTATCATATCTTGATGTATCACTTCCCTCAACACCTTTATCTTACTTGAGTTCATCCACTTAGCTTGTATTAGGGTATTCCCCATCCTAATACTTTATGCACCAGTTCATCACATTTATCATGTAATGTATTGGCCATTAGTCACTCACTTAGATTATACAACCATTGCCAATAATATGGACTCATCCTTCTTTATCAGGGTTTCACCTAGTATTATGTGAAATTAAGATTTCACAACACATCACCCAGTGTTAAGGCTTCACATAGCATTAGTATTACTACCCTATATTAGGGTTTCATGCACCTTTACCTTATTTTGGGGATTAAGGTTTACCATTCACGTCAAAGTAAGGTTTCTCTTACCTCATACCCAAATTAGGGTTAAGATGTACAATTCTCATCAAATTAGGGTTTCTTACATTGTTACACTAAGTTAGGGTTACATCATCACCCTAGATTATGGTTTCACTGAGCTTTGCCCTAAATTAGGATCAAGGTACATCAATCTTTTCAATGAGGAAATGGATTTCATGATCTCACTATTATGGATCAAATCATAATTACATATTTATTCATCATGAGAGAATTAGGGCTTATTATGTAAGCAATCATTTCTCTCACTCTTTCTCTCTCTCTCATCCTCTTCAGGATGTTAACTACTCCAAGATTGATCTAGGTCAGCCCTTCAATTATGTACATACAGTTAGGGTTAACCTTCATAATCACCATTGATCTACATCATTAATAACCAAGTGGCTAATTGACCTTTGATCATATTAGGTGTCCAAATGGTTTAACCAATTTGAACCTCAAAGGGTCTTGGTCACTTAGACCTTAAACGGTCTTGGTCACTTAGGTTCAAACGGTTTGAAAACTATTTACCAAAGTTAGTTCTTGAAACTGCTTAGACAACACACCTTGAAACTGAATGGACTTGAGTCTCCAAACGGTTTGAGACTGTTCATTCTTAAGACCGTTTGGTCCAAACCCTCTCAAAATCGAATGGACCAAAAAGGGTCTTCAACACTTAATCGATTTAAAGTTCCAATCCATGGACCAACTATCAATTGGGCCATCAATTTATTCTTCAATTGAACCACTGAGTCACCATTCAATTGGACCTTCAATTAGGGTTTTGAACCCAATCGATCTGGGGTTGATAATCAAGAAACCATCACTTAGGGTTTTGAGACTGAGGAACCATCAATGGTTGACATTGTGGAACCAATTCAATTGAAATTAGTGAACCATCATCATTACATAATATGACTTGACCTCAAACGGTCTTGAATGACCACCAAACGGTCTTGAGATCGTTTGGATGATCTCCAAACGGTCTTGAGACTGTTTTCCCATTTCATCATCAAAATCCATGACCTCCAATTAGGGTTTGGATCATTGGATTGATTATCAAATCAGCAATTGATTGCATTTCAATTTGGTATCTTTGGATCTTCAAATATCCAACCATACTTAACCCTAGACCTCCAAACGGTATTGGTTGACCTCCAAACGGTCTTGAGACCGTTTGGGAGATTCCCAAATGGTTTTGAAACTATTTGGGTCAATCAACCCAAAACCTCAACTCAATCAATTGCAAAATCAACACTTCGTCGATTAGTGTTTCTATTTGAAAGATTGTCCATATGTTGAATTAATCAATTGAAGCCATTGGATCATCATCCAACACATACTAGGGTTCATACCACAAACGTTCAACCCGTCCAAATGGTCAACTCCTCTAAATGGTTTGGAGTTCCAAACTCCAAACGGTTTGGAAATCGTTTGCCCAAGATATTTGGGGAGGTGTGTGCTTATGATGATGTCATCATCATCAAGCTCCAAACCTATGAAGTTTGCTGTGATTTCCATGATGGTTGCATCAATCAACCAAGATCAATTTCGGAAATTAAGAAAAACATCAACAATTGATAGGGAATTGAATGAAATAAAAATTTCAAGGGTTCAAGTTATAAAACCAGCCTCCAATTGAGCTCCAAAGCTTCAAGCTCATGTCAAAAATGGTGGATGCAACTCCTTTCACTATTCCAAGGGTCGTCCTCAAGCTTTGAGTGAAAATGAATTGTTAGAATTGAAGAGGGGATCGAGATATGAAGAATTCATACATTGATTTTCAATTTTCACAATGGATGCAAGGTGAAAGGAGGTCAAGAAGCTTACCAACAGTTTGGTAGTCGTCATCCTAATCCTCCAAATCTCCTTGGTCATTTTCCAAGCAAGGGAAAAGAAATGGAAATGAAAAAGCCCTTGGTTTGGCTTGTAAAGGGTACTTTTATAAGAAATTCCATGAGAGAGAAAATGCCTTATAAAATTTCATTTAATCCCAAAAATAGTGCTGCCTCTTCCCCCTCAACTCCTTGGATCCGAGGCTATCTTGTTTGCCTCATATTCCCCTCAATTATCCATGATTTAAAGAAAAGCAAATTAAGCACCTTAAATCATTTTATAATAATTAATATCCATATGTGAGTGGATATTTCTTTTTCTTATAAAATTGTGAGTGAGTTATCCACTCCCTTGGATATTTTCGTGCCTTTACAAGTCACAAGCTCGTCCAACCCATTTACAAAATCATCCCTCAACTTTTGGTTGAAGGGCTCATCAATTAATATATTTTTTTGCATTAAAAAGAATTAACGTTCCATTTATGCTTAAATCTTGATTATTTTAATATCAAGATTCTCTCTCCTCCAACTTAATTCCAATGAGGCGCCCCTCTCATTTTATTTCCTCAACATGATGCCAAGATACATTAGGGGCCTTATTGAATTGGTAATTTACATATTGAACCCTGGGTTTTGGGGAAATTGCACATTACACCAAAACTAGGTTTTAATGCACAAACATTGCTTTATCAGCTCTTTCTTGGTACTCAGGCTACCACAAGCCATACCTCTGCATCATATTCATTCTCATGATGCTTCAACACATGAGGAACATCTTATCATGTAACATTTGCAATTTAACCCCTCAATTTGGGTAATTTGCACTTTAGTCCAAATCAAGTAAAACATTATTTCAACATTATTCAAAAAGGACTAAAATTGAAATATAAGTTCCTCTTGAGTCCTAATTACTTTTCCTAAGATAAGATTAAGCATCTACTCAACCTTATTGGGCAAATCATCTAGGGTTAACACATAACCCATGTCAGGGATGTTACACAAGCAAACAATAGATCTACAAACTAACATCGACGATAAACAAGACGATACAAAATCCAACTAAGGATGTAGTCCTCCCTGAGGGATGTTTAGACCACAGAAGCGTCACCGTAGGCTAGATGTCTCATCCCCTCATAGATCATACACTTACGACATCAAGGAATCCTATCAGAAGTTCTCGTCAAGGAGTCGAACTTGTAAACCGCCATTCCATCCCATATATAGAAGACTTCGCAATAAAGGACAAAACAAGATGAAACCAAGTAGATAATCAACTACAAATGTACTGACTAACAATGAAATGGAAAGTTATATACATTTCCATGGAGAGTTTAACAAAAGAACATGATTTGCATGGGCAGCGGGGCTAATCCCCACATCCCAGTGAAAAGGTACTACTTGCTCATGATGCGAGAAATAAGAAGAATAAGAACGAGAGAGAAATCCGCCATGAACTCAGTACAGAAGGTAGTCGCAGCTCGGTGAAGAAGATACAACCTTCTATGTCATGTCGGAGTAGATCTGGATGTGAACGGGAGTTGCCAAGACAGACTAGACAGTCTCCCTCGCTCCGTCTTCCTTCTCTCCTCAGCCTCCTTAGTTGCAACACGGGCAATAGGTGGAATGAAACTGGCGTGGACGGCACTAGATTTGGATCAGACCTGTGTACAGGCAGCCTATCGGCGTCCCGGAACCGATCCGCCCAATGGGGACCCTACTGGTCCTATTTATAGGCATATATCTGGCCTTCATGCTTTTGGTGTGATTTTAGTCCAAACGGTCTTGGAGATATTTTTGTACCCAAACGGTTTACTAAATGGTCTTGGTAAATCACACGATTTGCTTTTCATTCAGTTTATGCTTCATCTATTCAAACTGTCCTCACGTAAGAAAGGCCATTCGGTTGCATGCGGCAAATGATTTTGTTCTGTTTGCAACTTCAAACGGTTTCAATTTAATAATAACCCAAACAATCTTACAACTCTGCCTTTTCCATTCGGTTTTCATTGCTCGTTCAGTTTTCATGCAAACGAGCAAACGGTTTGTAAACCGTTTAATTATCAAACAGTTTTGGATTTGTCAAACGGTTTGCTGCTGTCCGCTTTATTAAACGGTTTTGCGTGAAATTTTCGCATTTGGTTTGCATGGATAATCAACAAACGGTCTTGGCTTTGTACCTACTTCAAACAGTCTTGGTGACTTTTAGCAGCAAACGGTTTGCATGCATTCAGCACTCAAGTGTTCTTCACGTGACCATCACTTCATTCGGTTTTGCATGCTGGGAAAAGCAAACGACCTGTGTGACCAGTGCATTCGGTCTTTGAGCTGCATGCATGCACGTGAATGTCTTAAACGGTTTCATGCAACCGGTCTTGTAGAAAGTGTCCATTCAGTCTTCACGTATAGCTCAAATGGTTTCGCAGACCGAAACTCTTCAAACGGTCTCGCAGACCGAATCTCTTCAAATGGTCTCGCATGCCCATTCGGTTTGGTATTCCATTCGGTTTGAGAGTGTTGTCGCCATACGGTCTTCACGGCCAAACACTCTTTGCTGCTAAATGGTCTTCGTAGCCAAACGGTCTTCGCAGCCAAACGGTCTTGCTACCTTGGCGCCCAAACGGTTTGAAACCGTGCGACATCCAAATGGTTTTGAGGTAGATCTGTATATTCGGTCTTAAAACTGAATGGATGAATCCGTTTGGTCAAGACCGTTTGGTGAGGCTGTTTGGTTGAAATTGAATGGTCAAACTGAATGGATGAAATCGCTTGGCGAGACAGTTTGGTTGAAACTGAATGGTTGAAACAGAATGGTCAAGCCGATTGACCAGGACCAAAGTTGAGTGAAGGTGGGACCCAACTAATTGTTCAAACTCATCAGGACCTGCATCAAATCCACATAAATTCTATCAATATCATGATAATTGGTTCAATTAAGTAGTTTTGCACATTATGATGCATTTTGATATTTAATGAGTGAAAAAGTATATATATAGAGTTGAATTTGTCCCAAAGTGATAATTGAATTCCATGATGAATATGCATTCATCAGAAATTAACTAAAATGTTAGTCTTTCCTCTATATTTAGCATGCTACATATTTGATAAGAATATCTAAATAGTAATACTTATATACAGCCATAGATATATATGACATGCGTGTTCCGTCTGGAGTGTGCGTTTCCACCCTTATTCTTTTAGGTCATGATCTTATGGTATTATGACCTTGTTTTAAGTATATTTGGTGTACATTGGTATGAATGCAAATGTTTATTGCTTTATATTTGAATGGTGGTAAATTTCTAAGCAAGGTTCTCATATTTGTAATATGAATTTTATTATGCCTCATTTCTCTTGTGATAAATCTTTTGAGATTATCTAATTGCAAATAGCTTCCTTTTAGTGAAGACATATCTTTTTACACTTTTAACCCAATATGATGCCTAAAGTGTGTGTGTGTGTGTATTATATATATATATATATATATATATATATATATATATATATATATATATATATATATATATATATATATATATATATATATATATGGCAGTTTTTTTATTGCCCGCGCGGGCACTATAGTTACGCTACCCGTCTGCTTGACGCGGTGGCAGTATTTGTAATTTATTTCAAATCTCCCATATCCCGTCTTCCGTCGTCAGACTGCCAAAATCGAAGCCAACGTCGGGGAAGTGGAGCACAAGGGAGGAAACTACGGGAAGCTCATCTACATCATCATCAGAGTCATCGGTGGCATAACAGTCTTCACTTTTGTCACACGGGACATGGACTGACGATTCAGAGAGTAAGGAATGGGTTCTGTAGAAGAAGAACTTAAAGAACCAAGGTAGCTCGACGGCGACGGCCCTTGGAGGTAATTACATTCATTGCTACACATAAATTCAGTGGAACATCCGGTAGTGCGGCTGTGGTCACATGCGACAAGGTGCTCGAGTTTGTGGATGTATCCGAAAATCGACTAGTAGGCTCCCTCCCGAAATGCCTTATTGGCAGGATAGGGGTAAAAGTGCTCGAATCCGGAAACTACCTTGCCCCGCCAGCAGTTGACCAACAACCCACATTGAAGAAGTAGGTGTGTTTTTGAATTCTAGTTGACAAACTGATACCAAATTCTATGTTGAGCAGTTGATTATCTGTTAAGTATAATCCCTTCGATTTCCCTTCTTTTCGTGCTGTATGTTTTTAAATGAAGTTTTTTAGTATTTTTCAATGTATATGTATCTGTCTATTTAGTAGTAACACATTCATACTACCTATTTTATTTTGTAGTTACTTTTATATGATCTGTTTGTTGTAGTTACTTTCCGTGTTGTATTAGTCGCTTTTATATTTATATAGTTACTATTTTATTTACAGAGTTACTTTTCGATCTCTGTAATGGATGCTAGTCTTGATATTGATGCTGCTAATGATATTATTGACATTGACGATGATAATGTTCATTCTTCTTCATCTGTTGATGTTGATACTGTGTCCTCAGTTGATGTCCCTAGAATTGGATTACAATTTGGAAGTTTAGATGATGGCATATCGTTTTACTATATGTATGCTGGTTTGATTGGGTTTAATGTTAGGAAAGATGATAATCGTTATGAACGAGGTACTAAGATCTTACTTGCTAAAGATTTAGTATGTGATAAGAAAGGTCAGAGTAGTTGTTCTAAGAGATCCAAAGGTCTTCTTAGTCCTGTGTGTGACAATATTGGTGATTTGCATGAGAATTTATCTAAGAAGCACAAGAATTCTATGAAAAGGTGTGGTTGTAAAGCAATGATCCGATTTACACTAGATAAGTCTTTATCTGTATGGTTTGTTACTACTTTTGTTGATGAAAACAATCATGATCTTGTCAATGATTCTCACTTGCGCTACTTGAAGTGTAATTCATCTCTTGACCAAACTCAAAAAGAGATGCCTTCTTCTATGAGTCAAGCAAATATACCTGTCTCCAGACAACTTGCATTGATAGCAAATGAGTCTGGTGGTTATGAAAACTTGACATTTACAAGTAGACAAGCTCATGGACATCTCAGTAGAAAGAGGAAGGAGTCATCTTTATATGATGTGGACATGGTTTTGGATCATTTTACAAGCTTGAAGGTTTTAGATTCTAAATTCTTTTACTCTTATCAAAATGATTCTGATGGTTGCTTGACACATTTGTTTTGGTCTGATTCAGTTTCTGTTGATGACTGTGCATTATTTGGAGATGCTATTGTATTTGACACCACTTACCGTACCAACAAGTATTCCATGGTTTTTGGAATGTTTGGTGGTGTGGATCACCATCACATGACGGTGATGTTTGTTTCGGCTCTTTTGGTTGATGAGAAGTATGACTCTTTTGTTTGAGTTTTCAAGCAATACTTACTTTGTTTTGGCAAAGAGCCGATTTCCATTATAACCGACCAAGACCCGACTATGAATGCTGCTATCATTACTGTTTTTCCAAATTGTAAGTATCGTTTCTCCAGCTGGCACATCCTACAAAAGCTTCCATCTAAGCTTGGCGGTGTTCCAAACAAGAATCGAATTATTAGCTCTTTGAATGATTGTGTATGGAATACAGACGATACAGACACATTTGAAGAGAGATGGAATTCTGTAGTTCAAGAGAATGACCTATTATATATTAGTTGGCTTTCTGATATGTATGCTATGCGGTGGGATTGGGTTCCATGTTTTATGCAGGATTATTTCTTTGTTGGTATGAGGACAACACAAAGAAGTGAGAGCTTGAATGCTTTCATTCGAAGTCATGTCAACAGTAGGAAAACGCTTTTTGAACTTGTATGTTGCTTAGAGACTACTTACTCTCATGTGCGGGAGATTGAAAATTTCAAAGATTTTGATGATGATTACAACAATCTTCCTTTGTCATCAGTGTGGCCTTTGGAGGAGCAAATGAGAGGTATATACACCAAGGCAATTTTTAAGATCTTTCAAGCTGAAGTTCATCAAAGTATGGTGTATAATGTAAAGGAAACTTCTGATGATGTTGTGTTTGAGGTATATTGTCTTGGTGGTTCTTGTTCTCCTCGTCTTTTGAAGAAAGAATCATCCACTGGTATGGTATCATGCAATTGTTTCATGTTAGAATTCAAAGGAATTCCATGTAGACACATACTTGCTTATCTAAAGAGTTGTGATTTTTGCACTCTTCCTAAGCCATATATACTGAAGAGGTGGACTAAAGGATATAGAGATCATCCTTTGATTTTCTACAAATCATCTGTCATGCAGCTATCCACTGGGAAGAGACTGCAGTTGGTATTTGCTTGCAATTCAATTGTTAAAATAGCATGTAGAAACAACGCTATAGATATGTGTCTTGAAAAACTCATTGCTTTGCGAAAGGAGTTGTTAGAATTAGATATTGCTGATGTTGGTGTAACTGGTTCGAATACAACTTCTTCTTCTGCTGTCAAGGTCCATATTCCCACTGTTTGTAAAACTAAAGGTAGACCTAGATCTATTGATGTGTGGTTTAAATCTAGAGTTGAAATTTCTCAATCTAAAATGAGATAGTGTAAGAACGGTTTACAATATGGTGTTAACCATGATAGCAGAAACTACCCATTAAAGAAATAGGTGTGTGTTTGAATTCAACTACTTCTTCTATTTTTTTATATTTCACATAGTTATTTTTATATTCTCATGATTACTTTTTATATTGACAGAGTTACTTTTTGTGAATTGTGGTGTTCCTGACTTGATAAGTTTTCTTCTCTTGGTTGATCTGTAATGGTACTGCTATTACTGCTGCCATGGTCTGCTATGGGTTTCATTTTTTATGGCTTACTGAAGTTGCGGATTTGATGCTACCGCTATTGTGGTCTGCTATGGTCTTCCTATTGTGCTTCCTAAAGCTGTGAATTTTCTGCTACTGCTGACAATGTTGTTATTGAAGTTGATTTATTCACTAGTTTTACTATAATGGTAACCAATCGTTTAGTGTGTGAGTCATGTCAAATTCTGATGTAATTGTAATGGCCAAGATGTACTGTGTGACAGTTGTATTTGATATTTGATTATACTTTAGTTTTATTGCTACTATTTTATAGGTAGCTTCAATTGTATCGAATTTAAATCTTTTATAAAGATCATCTAAAATTTGTTTGATGTGTGATATGTTTTTCCATTTTATGTTATATATGTATTTCTTAATTAGTCACATATTTCCTTTATATTAGCATCATACTTCAGAATTCCTTTTTGATAAAAATTAATCCTTGCTTAAGATTAGGGTCATTCTCCTATACCACTAACTTACTTGTATTTTTGAAGGTTACTTTTTGTATCTCAGAGTTACTCTTCCTATCTAAATCAAACATTTTGTGTGCACCAGTTACTTTTTATCTATTCATGTTACTTTACAGTCCATATAATTACTTAAAGGTCAACATAATTACTTTATAAATAGAAATATGAATCTTTATTATCTTCGTCCTTGATAATACCACGACCGCACTGAAGAACGGGCATGTCTGGGAGATATGATGCTTTTTACTGAAAAACGGCCGCACTGAAGAATCACTTTCTGTTAAAATGTGTAATGCTACTTTACTTTTCTTGGATCAAAGTTATTGTTTGATGTATATCAGTTACTTTTTGATCCAGAGAGTTACTTTCATGTTGATATAGTTACTTGTTAGTTCATCTACTTACTTTTCTTGGATCAAAGTTACTGTTTGATGTGTAGCAGTTGCTTTTTGATCCGAAGAGTTACTTTCATGTTGATATAGTTACTTGTTAGTTCATCTAGTTACTTTTCTTGGATCAAAGTTACTGTTTGATGTATAGTAGTTGCTTTTTGATCTGGAGAGTTACTTTCATGTTGATATAGTTACTTGTTAGTTCATCTAGTTACTTTTCTTGGATCAAAGTTATCGTTTGATGTATAGCAGTTACTTTTTGATCCAGAGAGTTACTTTCATGTTGATATAGTTACTTGTTAGTTCATCTAGTTACTTTTCTTGGATCAAAGTTACTGTTTGATGTATAACAGTTGCTTTTTGATCTGGAGAGTTACTTTCATGTTGATATAGTTACTTGTTAGTTCATCTAGTTACTTTTCTTGGATCAAAGTTACTGTTTGATGTATAGCAGTTGCTTTTCGATCCGGAGAGTTACTTTCATGTTGATATAGTTACTTGTTAGTTCATCTAGTTACTTTCCTTTTCAACTTTTTGTTTTACATATTTACTTTTCAATTCGGAAGATAGTTACTCCACACTTGCAATGAGAACCTACTGATCACAATCATTATCCATTAACGAACAACAGCTAGCTAAAGTTATAAGAACATTCAACTAAGATCAAACTGATACGTCCAAATGCCAAACAAAAAGCAACAAAACATAACTATATACCCATAGAACTGATGAACCCATATGTTCAAATGTCAAACAAAAAGTAACAAACCATAACCATAAACAGCTGATCTACCTTTTGCGAAGGTTACTTTTTGCACCTCAAAGTTACTATTTCTTTCATGCATTCAGACTTGGCACACCATCTTCTAATTTTTCTTCATTCTACTTGTCACAATCTCCTTCTTTGGTCTCTTCTTCATCTCTAGTGCAACAGGTCAGCACCGGCACACCGGTTCTTAGCAGGAACAACTAGTCAAAACCAAAAAACACTTAAGAATCAGGATCAAATCAGACAATATATAGCTCTGTGAAGTAAAAATCTCTAGGAGGGGTAGACTGTGTAGGTAGTGATGGGGAAGATTATCGACCAAAAGGAAAGGAGAAAAGGGCGGCGGTGCATACCTATTTATGATAGGAAGGCTGGACAGAAGAAGAAGCAGTGTCTTCTGTAGATGTTGAGGTGTCAGCTGTTGTAGATGAGTCAACCTGTAAAGGATTTACAGCTGATCTCGGCGGTGCTTGGTATTTGTCCCTAACAAATAGTTGATCTGCAGAGTCATCCGTTCCAGAGAATACTGCTTCGCCAGGCATTCTGAAGAGCGGAAGAAGGTCGGTTGGTGTTTCTAAGAAATGATCTGTGATCCATGCTGTGATAGTCTGGTGATCAGTTGGCTTGAGGAAGATGATCCAATCTTTGCGAATATTGAGCTGTGCGATCATCCTTTTCCAGCCCTTACTAGTTGAAAGTGATCCGTTTTCATTCTGAATAAGGGTGATCTAAAATGTCTGGTTTCCGATATGGAAGGTGGTGTTGCCTAGTTTAATGTGAAAATGGAGATATTTCCATTCTATAGGAAGTTGAATGGATTCCATTGTCTTGTCGTCAAGGGTGTAGTTCATGGGCTGGATGAACGGTTCCATGGTAGGCTGTGTTGAGGGTTGTGAGAAAACTAGTAATGGTAGAAGAAGGTAGGTTGTGAAGAAGGTAGGATGTGAAGAAGGTAGGTTGTTCGAAAGTGAGTGAAAGGGCGAGATGAGAGCACTGGGTGAAAGGGTGAAATGAGAGCTCTGGGTGAAAGGGAGAAATCAGGGTAGCAGTGATCTGTGCTTTTGGTGTTGCAAATATGCACAGTAGAGTTTGTAGACATTCTATTGTTTTTGATAAGTTACAGATTTTCGAAGGTTACTTTTTGTATCTCAGAGTTACTCTTCCTATCTAAAACAAACATTTTGTGTGCACCAGATACGTTTTAGCTGTTATTGTTACTTTACAGTTCATATAATTAATTAAAGGTCAACAAAATCTTCATCCTTCATAATACCACGGCCGCATTGAAGAACGGGAATGTCTGGGAGATATGATGCTTTCACCTAAAAAAACTTAACAAGTACTTTTGATAGTTACGCTGTAATTTACATAGTTACTTTTTTGTTTGTTGTGTTACTTTCCCGATTCAATAAGTTACTTTATACATCACACAAGTTACTTTTTCATTTGTTGTGTTACTTTCCTGATTCAATAAGTTACGTTATACATCACACAAGTTACTTTTTTGTTTGTTGTGTTACTTTCCCAATTCAATAAGTTACGTTATACATCGCACAAGTTACTTTTTTGTTGGACGAGTTACTTTCCCGATTCAATAAGTTACGTTATACATCACACAAGTTACTTTTTTGTTGGATGAGTTACTTTTTGATCCAGAGAGTTACGTTATACATCACACAAGTTACTTTTTTGTTGGACGAGTTACTTTTCCAATTCAATTAGTTACGTTATACATCACACAAGTTACTTTTTTGTTGGACGAGTTACTTTCCCGATTCAATAAGTTACGTTATACATCACACAAGTTACTTTTTTGTTGGACGAGTTACTTTTTGATCCAGAGAGTTACGTTATACATCACACAAGTTACTTTTTTGTTGGACGAGTTACTTTCCCGATTTAATAAGTTACGTTATACATCACACAAGTTACTTTTTTGTTGGATGAGTTACTTTCCCGATTCAATAAGTTATGTTATACATCACACAAGTTACTTTTTGTTGGACGAGTTACTTTCCTGATTCAATAAGTTACGTTATACATCACACAAGTTACTTTTTTGTTGGACGAGTTACTTTTTGATCCAGAGAGTTACGTTATACATCATACAAGTTACTTTTTTGTTGGACGAGTTACTTTCCCAATTCAATAAGTTACGTTATATATCACACAAGTTACTTTTTTTTTCAGACGAGTTACTTTTTGATCCAGAGAGTTACTTTCATGTCGATATAGTTACTTGTTAGTTCATCTAGTTACTTTTCTTGGATCATAGTTACTTTTCATTTTACATATTTACTTTTCAGTTACTTTTTTGTTGAACGAGTTACTTTTATTACTTATTATACATCACACAATTTACGTTATACATCACACAAGTTACTTTTTTGTTGGACATACCTGAGATAAGGGAAACAGTCACTTCCTGTTACACTGTGTAACACTACTTTACCTTTCTTGGATCAAAGTTATTGTTTGATGTATAACAGTTACTTTTTGATCCAGATAGTTACTTTCATTTCGATATAGTTACTTGTTAGTTCATCTAGTTACTTTCCTTCTCACATAGTTACTTTTCATTTTACATATTTACTTTTCTCTTCGGAAGAGAGTTACTCCACTCATGCAATGAGCACCTGCTGATCACAGTAATTATCCTTAAAAGAACAACAACTAGCTAAAGTTATAAAAACATTCAACTAAGATCAAACTGATAGGTCCAAATGCCAAACACAAAGCAACAAAACATAACCATATACCCACAGAACTGATGTACTCTAACTTTGCAGAGTTTACTTCAGATTCTATAACATAAGCCTTGCATTCAGAATTGGCAGCAAACCATAACCATATACACATATAACTGATGAACCCATAGGTTCAAATGTCAAACAAAAAGTAAAAAAACATAACCATAACCATATACATATAGTACTGGTTACAAAGTTTACTTCAGATTCTGTAACATACACTTCTCATTATGATACTACATTGTTTATCTAAGAGTTATTTTTAATCTGACATAAGCCAACCATTCAGACTTGGCACAACATCTTTTGATTTTTCTTTGTTATGCTTGTCACCTGCTCCTTCTTTGGTCTCTTGTTGATCGCTAGTATGTTCTTCAACTGGCTGCAGTCTCCCCTTCTTCATCATTGTTTGGAAGATCTCTGCCCTTATTGCAGGGATGTCTTTTCTCATGAAGTTTATTTCCTTTCTATTCACTAAGCATTCCAGATACTTCATAACGTAGACTCCACAATCAACATCATCATCTTCTTGCTGGGGGCAATCAGGGTACTCTATTGCCCATTGAGACAGTTGACTTCCACGATCAGGCACCCCCTGAAGAATTCATGAACGAACCCCACATGCATGCACAACAAAACATTCATAAGTATAATGTAACCTACACTATTTCATTCAACTATTTTCTAACAGTGTTTCTTTTTTGTTCCTTACCCATCTATTCACTTCTCTCTCAGATTTTGAACTTCCTAACATTGAATTATAAGACCTGTGCACCCCATCCCTAAAACTTGCTTCAAGCAAGTGCCATTGATTGTCGTTGTTAAATATTGTAAACATGGAGCCCATTGTCATGAATTCCTTTTCAGGTACATTGAAGAGTGGTGACAGCATATCGATTTCTTTGAGTGTTATCTCATCCACCATCATGTTTAGCTTTTGATGTAAAAACAATATTGTGAATTACTTTTCTGCAACCTTTAGTGGCCTTATTGTGATAAATGTAATCTAGTGTGATAGTCTATTTGTCTTACCAGAACATAAGTGCTCAAGCAACGCCAAGAAAGCAGTCCCTTCTTCCTCTTTCTGCTTGTTATCTCTTTCAACATTTGTACAAAGCAATCCATTATCTGAAAATGAACAAACATCAATTAGCAATCTATAATTTCATAATAAATGTTTAATATTCCATTCCTTACAGGTGACTGCATCATCTTATCTTTAAACAACAGCGCTGATAAGTCCTTTCCCGTGCACCATGCTTCCTTTCTAAAAATCCATTCTCTTCTTGACCTGTGCATTTTTATTTTTTTTCAAAAAAATTCATACTAAAGATGTGAGACAGAAATTTATGGATTGATCAACTAATTTATAATAAACATGTGACTGATAGAACTTTAAAAAGTATCTACTTACATTTCATCAATGTTGTCAATAAATTCTTTGACATCCTCTTTCATTTCCTTTGGTCTAAAGTGCTCGAATCCTATGAATGTCAAATTCTTTTGCTATTTTTGAAGTACAAATTTTGGTTAGTAGTCTATGTAAAAGACATATATTATTACAGTTACTCTATTATTTAGTCCATAATATTGCTTTACATTCCATAATATTACTCTATCATTATCACAATTAATTTTTATATTAACATAGTTACTTTATGGATGACATATTTTACTTTTCAGATCAGACAGTTGCTTCATTGATGGAACGAGCACCATTACAAAACAAATTTTACCTGTGAATGCCTTCTTATCTTGATATGTTCCTCTATGCTCCCAATGCCCGTATGCATCTTCCCCTTCCTCTTTCTCATCATTTTAGTTGTTTTCATCTCAACTTCACCAGAATTTATCTCCTTCTCATTCACTCCAACTTCATTGTCTATATCCATCATTATGATTTCCATTACATCTTCTGCTGGCTCTTTTTTATCTGCTAGTTCTTCTTTTTCTTCTGTGTATTTTTCTTCAGCTGGATCTTTTTTAGGTGGATCTTTTTCAATCTTCTACTTTCTTTGAATCTTTTGGTACATTTTCTGTCATTTTCTCCACTACTTTTCTCATTAGTCGAAGCTTGCTCAATCTTGGTCTTTCTTGTGTAGGTCCATGTTGGTCCATTTCCAAAAACTTTTTCTTCAGATCATGCGTCCTCTGTTTTATTACACTTAAATCATCTGAATGCCCACTTTCATTCTCAATGAAATTGGGAGTTGGTGTAGCTGCAGACTGTGAATGCTTGTAATTGTCAGCTTGCATCCTTAGCAATCTATTTTCAGCTTCAACTTCCTCTAGTCTTCTCTTCAACTGCTCATTTTCTTCTCTTAGAGCAGTAAAAGCTTCTAGGGAAATTCTATTGCATGTTTCCTTTTGCAGTCTCAGCTCGTCCTCAAGAATCAATACTCTATTCTCCAAGCTTCCTGAGACTTCTCTGCTTGTGTTATTTGATGTAAGTATCTTCTTACTAACTACCTTGCTCTTGTCTTTATTTGCTGCGAGATAATAAGGCAAATCTTTCACTGCCTTTGCAGCTTCCCAATCATCATTGTCATCCTTCTTCAACACTGCAGAAACATGTGCACAAAAGTTATCAATTTATTATAAAGCTCTTATATTAATTGGCATATTTATTTTCACTTTACCCACACTGATTCTTACATCCAAACTTTTAAAATCCTTCACCATCTTAACAGGAGTTGCCCATCTTTTTATTCGTGGTTTTGCCTCAAGGAATGTAGGCTCTGCTATCCCTGTTAACTCATAAGCCCAGACCTGTGTTGATAAGAAAAGTATAAATCAGTGTTTTAAATGTTCATATATGGTTGTTTAATGTAACCAAAGTAACTATGCAATGTGTCACTTACACACAAGAACATTACACATCCAGTTGTATAGAGTGTTCTTTTGCGGGTTTCCCCTCTTCTCCTCATCCTTATATTCTCACTTAAAACTTTCATTCTCTTAAATATGTTGTCGTGCACTAACTTTGCCCAGTTTAACTGCCCTGTAGTAGTTACATCATCCAAATAATGTAGAAGGTAAATGGGGGCACAATAGCTAGTGTCCGATAAAAGGAATGTTGCTAACAAGTGCAACATCCATGCACGACACATATTTTGGTAGTTTTCAACATATCTCTCTATTAGATCTTCTAAAAGAGTTACATCTACAGTCAGATGAGGCATGGCTATCAAATTTGCAAATGTGGTTGACTTCATCATCCTCATTTGATTTGTGCTAAACAGCATGTTGTTTTGTATGCTGTTGTAACTTTTTATGTAGCATCTATGGAAAAGCTTTCCTGTACCTGCATCTATATGAATGAAAAAGTTTGTGTTAATTTGTCTAGTTACTTTTTAGCTTTCAGTGTTACTTTTTCAGTTCAACATGTTATTTTCTATCTGTCACAATTACTCTTGTTTTTAGGTAGTTACTTTTTAACTTTTAGAGTTACTATTCATTTTTCAGAGTTACGTCGTATTCAGTAAATTTAATTTTCAGTCATCGTTTGTAGATCAGGTGAGTTTGTGGGGTATTAGATTGGTTATGCTAACATAAATGTACATAAATAGATCGAGTACAATATGAGCATAAAATGCCCTGAAATGTACATAAATAGATCGAGTACATATAGTTACTTGTTAGTTCATCTAGTTACTTTCCTTCTCACATAGTACAATATCAAATTTGCAAATGCGGTTTACTTTTCTTGGATCAAAGTTACTGTTTGATGTATACCAATTACTTTTTGATCTAGAGAGTTACTTTCATGTCGATATAGTTACTTGTTAGTTCATCTAGTTACTTTTCTTGGATCATAATTACTTTTTAGTTACTTTAGTTATTTTAGTTACTTGTTAGTTCATCTAGTTATTTTTCTTGGATCAAAGTTACTGTTTGATGTATAACAATTACTTTTTGATCCAGAGAGTTACTTTTATGTCAATATAGTTACTTGTTAGTTCATCTAGTTATTTTTCTTGGATCATAGTTACTTTTCAGTTACTTTAGTTACTTTCATGTCGATATGTAACATAAATATAAATAAATAGATCGAGTACATACAGTTACTTGGTAGTTCATCTAGTTACTTTTCTTCTCACATAGTACAATATCAGATTTACAAATGTGGTTTACTTTTCTTGGATCAAAGTTACTATTTGATGTATAGCTGTTGCTTTTTTATCCGGAGAGTTACTTTCATGTTGATATAGTTACTTGTTAGTTCATCTAGTTACTTTTTGTTGGATCATAGTTACTTTTAAGGATAATTACTGTGATCAAAGTTACTCTATTGTCAGCACCGTTACTCTTTAGTCCAGCAAATTACACTTTCATATAGAAGTGTAAAAATAACCAATATTACCTTCTTCTGCAATTTTTGCTTTTCCTTTTTGCTTGGTTTTTTGTTCCAAAGTCTTATTCTGATTTCTTTTGCGATCTTCTGCTTCATCCTGTTCAACTTCTTCAACATCTTCTATTTCTGGCTCTTCAGTCTCTTCATGCACTACAGCCAATCATTTCTCAGTAACGTCATCGGCTGGTTTCTCCCCTGATGCATTGTCAGTTTCTGGCTCTTCCGTTTCTTCATGCACTACAACCAATTGTTTTTCAGTAACGTCATCGGCTGGTTTCTCCCCTGATGTGTTGTCACCTCCAACAGTCTTCTGGAGAGTGTCAGTTTTCTCAACGTTGTATTTCTTCTTATTAACTTTCTTTTCTTTTCTCGGCATAGCATGTTCGTTGTGCTCTTCAATACTCTTGCTCGTTTCATCTCCTTGTAGTATGGTTGCAACTACCTCTTCTACCATATTGTCCACATCTTCATAGTGCTTGCTCAACAAATCTTCACTATCCGTTATTTTTCTACTTCCCTTTCATGTCGCCTTCTTTGCTTTTACCTTTGTTTTCCCCATTTTGATGTCAGCGGCAGAGACTGACAAAAGTAGTTGCGGCAGAAACAGCGGTGAATACTGCAGTGGAGAAGAACGCCATACACAGCAGCGCAAGTACAGACCAAATCGCCCAAATTATAGGCAATGTAGACCACAAGCCGAAGAATTCGGCAGTTGGGGTTGGGGAGTGGAGACCAAGGTAGATGTATATCTTTTTTGTTGTGTGATTACACCTTTTATAGTGACAAACAACTGTAAATGAATTGTCATGTAACTTTGTGATAGTTTTATTTCAGTATCTTGCTCTTAAATATATATCATTTGAAAAATAATCATATTCCTCTTTTCCTCCATTTTGTTGAATGTGATGGTTTTATTTTCCCGATTCCTTGAAGAGTGGATCCCCTTTTGAGTCCTACCCTTTATAGAAACTTTACTTCCCCACCTTTCCTATATATAAGGCGGATTTAGGTATGTTATTGTTCCACCCATTTAACATTGGGTTAGCATCTACGAGTGCCGCACAAGAACTGACCCAGCCCAGTTTTAATCTAGCCACCCGTTTTGACAGATCTATCCTTTGATACTTGGCATTGGGACAGTTAAATAGTTTGTTCCCATGTGAGTGGAAGACAAGCGGCCCTCCCGTTTTCCCAGTTCAGCCTTGGTTTCCAACTCATACGTGGTGTAATAGGAGCACTTACGGGCCCGGCTACGGCCCCTATATATAGTGTAATGGTAGCTGTGACGGCTTGGGCCTGGGTTGCGTGACTTTTTTTTTTCTTTGGGTGGTGGATTCTGTTGAGTGTGGCCCAGTCTTCTTATATCTCCGCCACAAGAGCAAAGATACTAGTTTCTAGATGATAATATGGATATGAGTGCACATTACGATAAATATTCTGAAAGCTGTTCTGATGTGGAAAGAGACCCTGTAAAGGTATATCGAACGTTTGTCTATGTCATCTGCCCGCATGTAAAACGTACCCATATTTGGGACTGTGTTTAGTATTATGAAATCTAGACGTCCAGGTCCTTGAATTGGGACTGGGCGTATAAAATATTATTCAGGGACTCAGTCTTCTTTTGTTCAGAATCTTATGTCAGATGATGTAAGAATAGATAAAGTTAATCCCAGTGGACTAAAAAAAATTTCAATCCTAATAGAATTCTGTTGTCTTGGTTGAAAGTAGAATGGAGATTTAAAATATAGCCTTCAAATTGTATATTTGTTTTGTTTTATTTTGTTTTATTTTATGAAATAAGGCGTTCAGTGGACATTCCCCGGACTCGTCTCTTTCTACGTGATACAGGAAAGAAGAAAGACGAGAACATGGATATTTGGTTCATAGTACAGTTGGATCTTTATCCAAAGACCTGTACATGGAGCTTACGACGGGCCGGTACTAGTGTGAGGCCCTGGCTGGCTAGTGGCTGCGATTACGAGCCTTTCCTGGATATTGCCTGGTCCATTGCTTGCCTCGGAAGGCCGCTGTTTGTAGAATTCCATTGGGGCCGTTTTTTATTTTCCTGATAATCTTTTCTTTGGGGGTGCGGGCGCGTTCATTTGTAAAATTCCCACCATTGCAGCAAATGAAAATTTTCACCCGCCTCTTTTAGTTGGTGCCGATTGAGGATTGACCGGAATCTATTCACTTCATTTCTCACGGAAAAGAACCCTGAGTACTGCATATGTAGGCCGTTGTGGGCAAGCATGGGCCATTGTAGGCCTCTCTTGACCATGGATCCTTCCTTAGTTGCATGTAACGTGGGCTGGATATAGTCGAGAGTGACGGCCCTTCTCAACCTCCGCACTTTCCTCGCTAGTGCTTTGAAATTGAATCGCCGTCTCTCTGCTAGCTGGCTGAGTGGCTGGTCCTAGTTACTCTGACTGTGAGAGGATGGTTGTGGATCCAAACATCGTGTATTAGGAGCATATTCGTTGTCGGCCACGCCCAAGGCTTGGGCCTCCAATTCGAGACATGAATACACTTTGATTCATGTGAGCACAGGCCCCATAGACGCCTGCTATATAGGACGAGTCCTATAGAAATTTAATAGGATCTAATAAGATTTCGTTATATAGCATCTTTTGTGTTTTTTTTTCCTTATTTTTATTAGGGGATGGGTTTTAAAGAGGAGTGGGAAGGAAACATTGCATTGTGATTGGTTGTCCTATAAAATTTGTATAGGACATGTCCTATACTACTGGCTTTGAGCCTTATACTTGTCAAACTGGCTGCATGGATTGCATTTGGGTTAGGCCACTGTAAGTGCAGATTTTCCAAGTACAACTAAAAATAAATAATTTTAAACGAGTAGAACAAAAGCACTATGAGACTCTACGGGTTGCATGGCAACACCCATATAAAAGTATGCTCGATCCAAGTTGCTAGTTGCTTTTCTTGATCTACAAAACAAAAACAAAACCTTCTAGTACAATATTTTTTATGTCAGTATAGTACGAAGAGAGCAATCAAGTATTGTGTCTAACATTTTATATGACTGACTTGTTAGTCTACATGGAAATCCTATAAATAATGTAGTCTACATCCTTAATTTGAACATCTTTTCTTTTATTCGGTTAGGGACATGGTAAACAAAGAGCTTGTTCGTAAATTCATCTTATTATGTACACCTCATAAACTGTTCACTAGCCCCGATTCCTCAATGTTTACTCCTATCATTTCACATACCTCTTTCACCTTTGTGTGCATTGTTTTTGTCTCCTTCCTTGTTCTCAATTCCCTCCCCTTGTCAAAATCCCAATAGTGGACGGCGTGGATCACTACCATGGGCACCATACATTGTGGTCGACTACCCCCAACAACCGTGTTCAAGGTATGTGTCATGACTAGACATGTAAATGGATCGAATACGGAGCGGATACTGCTATATTCGATATTTGAATCTGAAAAAAAAATATGTTCTGCCTGATATCTGATCCGATATCTGATGGATTTCATGTAATAATATATGAATCTGTTCCTAACGAGTAATATCCAAATTTGGATAAATATCTGATTCGAACTTAAAATAAGAAATGTATTGTTAATAAATACATTTTATATAGAATATATTGATATTTCTATGAATATATCTATACTACTATAAAAAGAGTGAATGTGTTGGTTAAATTATAGAATATGCCACCAGCTAATCATATTGTTCTATTTTGAAATGAAACACTCTCCTTGAGTCTCTCTCTTCTCTCCTTTTTTTCAAAGACTAGTGAACGCACACGTGCATGTGCACGTGACATATAAAATTTGTTGGAAATGTGCGGGGAGATGATGTTGGGTTTTAGGGGAGACAGAGAAGGCAGCGGAAACAAAAATTTTCTCCCCAACCCATACCGAGGAAACGCGTCAACGTCTATATAATAGGAAAGGATGGTTTGTGGAATCATACCTTGTCCCGAGGCTTGCTCGGTGACAATACCTCGCGCAATGCGCGGTCTTCAACTCCGGACTTCGACGGTGTCTGTGCAGCTCCTGGTCGCACCGGGACTGACAACTCCTACTCGAACTGGACTGTCGGATGCCAGTTGTCCTCCTAAGCGGCAGTGTCCTCCCGCCTCTGTAGTAGTCCACACGGACCACCTGGAACTCCACTCTCCTTGTCCCACAAGGAAGTGGAAGGAGTCACACCCTCCTGTTGACGTACTAGTCGCCAACACGCTCTCCTGCCTCCTGTTGCAACTGCAGTTGTCCTTCCCTTGCTGCACCTCCCTTTTGCGGGAAGCACTTGCTCAGGCTCTCTCACGGTTACCAAAACCAGAGAGAACGACAACTTGCAGAGCAACTGGTTGCACTGAGCTGTACTATGAGAAGCCCCCAATACCCCTATATATAGGAGAGTCATGGGACAGGGTTCTCCATCCCGGGCAATGCGGGACTAATGCAGGAGTAGAAGGGTTCGAGAATTTTCCACAAAAAGCAACCGGTTCGCAACTTGAAATGATCGGTTCACCACTGAACCGATCGGTTCGGCCATTGAGCCGATCGGTTGGACCTGAGCCGACCGTTTGGGGCACTCCAACCGATCGGTTGGTGCCCTGAACCGATCGGTTCATGGTCCTAATCCGGCTCAAAACGACTTTCCTTGTTTCTTTCCCAATTGGTATCGAATACCAATGTTATTCCCAATCGAATTGGGCAATTTGAAATGAAAGGAAAATTCTTGCCGACATGACTTTCCCAACTGGTCGGTTGCACCAGTTGAGCCGATCGGTTCAACTCTTGAACCGGTCGTCTCAACCTGGGCATGAGCCGATCGGCCTGGACACTCCAGCCGACCGGTTCAGCAACCTCAGCCGACCGGTTCATCACATGAACCGATCGGTTGGGAGCACAGCTTGGGCAAAATCAGTCAATTGCGATTTCAATCAATCCGATACTCCAATCAATGCGTCCAACACCTTGAACCATACGATATTGAGCTATCGACTGATCGAGTGTTTAATTGAACTACTAAACTCCTTTAGTAATCAATCTAAACATTGCTTGTGGACAAAACTCCTCTTCCAGGTAAATCCTATGTGTGTGACCCTGCAGGTCCATTTCACGTTGGCAGTGAAAGTTCATAACACTTATGACTTCACAAGCAAAGAGCGGTGCCTAGTCACACATCAGTGCTACCCAAGTGAAAGTAGAAAGTTGGAGAACAACTTTCATCCTACAATCCGTGAATGGTGTTACAACGAATGTATAATTCCTTTGTCACTGATATCCCGAATGAACTCGAGGCATGGAACAGTCATCCTGTCAACGTTCATTCACTTCCTTGATCTCAGAGTAGACTGGAAGAGATATGTATGACATCAGTATCACATACTGATTCACACATGCGTGCACGCCTTTCTCAATCCTACTCATCATGTGGCCATGGATATCAAACTCTCTTAGGAGGGACAAATCCCATATCTATCACTCACCCATCAAAAGCCCCATGTGTCAAAGCCACCCAATCATCACCTTTATAACAACCCATGTTTCAGGACTGCGTTTGATGATGTCAAAGTGTGCCCAACGACATGTGTTGAGTGCAGTGATTTCAGGTCTAAGAATCACACTCACCACCATCACTGTGAGTACTGACTGTGACTACCATCTCATGGTTCCATGTGTCAAACTCACGGTGGGTCTGTCCGGTACCTTGTTCTCTAACAAGTACCTATGTGTTTGGTTTGATATCTCTATATCATGACTAATGAGATTCTGTCATCAACCAACACCACAATCTAGTCTTGTGTGTCATTGTTGTCTATCTACCTTCCACAATGACATACGACTAGGGACATAACAAGAATGTACAAACTCTTAGCATCCGTATGATCTCATCGTCCAGGTCATGAACCTGAAGGCATACGTCATTGAGTACTGTCATTCTCTAGACATTCAATCTGTTCTGTCACTATCTCATATGACTGAACCAGAAAGAATTGGAAGCTCACCTTTGATGTTTATCAAATCAATCTCAATGTATCCCACCAATCATCACATGATTGGCTCTCAGGGCATACATACCAACCGACTCCCACTTGCACTGCGAGCCAATCACCCTTGAATCATATTCATAGTGATTTTCAAACATGTCCCACATGTTACTGTGCTCTATTTCTAACATAGTGAGTAATGACAACACCTTGCCAAAGTCTGTACAAATTGCATGTCTCACATCTCTTCGCTGTACGTCACACGTATGAGATGGAGTTGCCGTAATATGCGATCTAGTATTCCTTTGCTAACCTTTAGCCACATTGCATGATCAAGGATTCCAGACTTGTCATCAATGAGTGGAATATAAGTTCATCTCATGAACTTTCAGATCCATATAGTATCCATTGTTGTTCTCTAACACATAGATACTCGACATTTCCTTTTGAATGGCTTTATTGGAACATTTCCAATTATCAACAAACATTTACTTTTATACATCTTATGTATATTCTGCGATTAATTTTCTGTCCTTTCGGAAGTTCACATCAATATAACTCTTTACATTGAACTCTTCCTTATTTCCATAGAACTAGTACTTCACAAGCACTTATCAAGTTCTCATGGTATTCCAGTAACCCTTACTGGAAGTAGACAGACATCCACTCGTCATGTCCCACATACGAGTTGTCAGGATGAGCACATCATATTGTCATGTCCTACATACAAGATGATGAATGCACTTGATGCGATGAGTTTGAGTCACATTTAGAGATCTATTTCATATGTGTTTTGTGCCTTAATTACTCATTTTTATGGATAATATTGCATAATTCACTTAATTTGGTCTTTGCCATCATTTTATATCAAATCCCCTTTGTTTTACTATTTTGAGCATTATTTATCATCTTATTATAAATTGTGTGGATTTACTTGGTCTTGTTGTGAAATTTCAGGAAAAACAAGTATCTGCTTCCGTCGATACCATCGACGGAAGTCGATACCATCGACCAAGCCACAGGTTGTCAGCCGAGAAGAGCAATACAGAGTCGATACCATCGACACCTAAGTCGATGGCATCGAGATCACTTCATGTTGCTGGCGAAGATGCAGTCGATACCATCGACGAAAGTCGATGCCATCGACACAAGGAGAGCTACAGCGTCGCTAGAAGACAAAACCGACGCTACAGGAGTCGATACCATCGACGACCAAGTCGATGGTATCGAGATCACCACAGGCGCTCAGAATAAAAGAAAGGAAAGCTGCCGCTAATCCGCTGCGTCGATACCATCGACCCGCGTCGATGGTATCGACGCCGGCAGATATGCGTTGGATCTGTTTTGATCTCGATCGGACGGCTGTTGTTATTTGACGACCTAATTAGGGACTTATACCTAATGACGGCCGCCCACACGAGAGGAGGATCTCATATCGCATTGCATGAGTGCCAAGGAGGATAAAAAGGAGAACGGAGGCCGAGAAGCTCATCCCGGGTGATTCGGACGCTGTCGAAGACGATTTCCACCACCGACAGGCGGGGAAGCTCGTGTTCTACACCAAGGATCCACCGGTTCTTCTCCGTTAAGGGGTTTTCCCATTTATTTCCCGTTTTTCTTATGAATTCCCAAATTTCTACCATGTATTCGTGTGAGATGAACATGAGAGGCTAAAACCCTCAATCTTTAGGACCGGGAGTAGCCCGGGAATGCATTGCATGACATTTTTATATCAATAATTCATATTTTTCTCTCAAATCCGTGGTATAGATTCGTTTTCTCCATTTCTATTGTTATGCTTGATCACCATAATAATAATTTAACACCCTTAATCACTTCGACAGAAGGATTAACGGTTGAAAAGAGACGAATTCTACATTAATCAATAAAACCCTTGACAAAGGAGTTGTAAAATTAATGGTGGGAACTGAGAGACCGTTTTTAATGCGCTTAGTTTAGGGGAATGATTACTACGACGGTGGAATCAACCTAAACCTAAGTAGTGAATTACACCACGACAGTGGGTAATTCTCATTTCAGGCCACTACCCGGATAGAGAGAGAAGTGTGAGGAATTATATGAAACCTAATACAATGTTGACCCGCGGTGAAACCGCCATCCTAAAGATATCCTTTTGAATTGATTAAATTAACCTTTAATCGATTGTTTTCTTTGTTTGATTTTTATTTTCCTTTTAATTTGAACAACAAAACCCTACTTTGTTAAGTGGTCTAGCTGATTGCGATTAGTTAGTAAAAGTCCCCAATAATTCACGTATCCCTGTGTTCGACTCGGGCCTCACAAAGGCCTATATTACTCGACGCGTACACTTGCGTTTTTAGCGCGTAGTAAAATACACGTCAAGTTTTTGGCGCCGTTGCCGGGGACACGGCGAATTATTGGCACTTTGAGTGCTAAGAGCGGCCACTCTAGGCCACATTTTTTTTATTTTATTCTAAAACAATTTCAAAAATTCCTTTATTTCTCTATAATTGTGTTTACTCGTTCAAAGCATAGTACTGAACCCCGATCTTCTTATTTCAGGTACTTTGCATGGTACATACACGTAGCACAGACTACGCGAATCGCACACCTGAGGTTCCATCTACGGGACCAGAGGACGAGGACTACTACGAGCAGGAGCACCAAAGTGATATAAATTCTGAATCTGAGCAAGAACAAGAAGAAGCAATGGCTGAAGCACAGACAATATGGGAGAAGATCAAGGCGTCTTCTTCCTCGGCATCAAAGGGGCCTATAAAGAAACAGGGGCTAAACATTCCAACCTACAAGATCGATCCAGCATTGATTAACCTGGTTAAATCAAACGCATTTCACGGATTGAAAAATGAAGATCCAGTGGCCCACATCAGCCAGTTCGTGGAGAACTGTGATATGGTGAAGATAGATCGATTTCCACAGGATGTGCTCTACCTCAAGTTATTCCCGAGTTCCTTGGCTGGAGTGGCAAGAGAGTGGCTTCATAACCTCGACGACGAGTTTGTTGAATCATGGGATCACATGGTGGAGGTTTTCTTCGAGAGGTTCTTCCCTCCTAAGAAGACCAATGACATGATCAGGAAGATTCACAATTTCACCCAACAAGCGGGTGAAACATATTCTGAGACTTGGGAGCGATTCCAGGTCATGTTGAGGAGATGTCCACATCATGGATTGGACAAGGAGACACAAGTGAAAATCTTCTATTTTGCTCTCTCCGAGCACGATAGAAGTAATCTTGATTCAGCCGGATCCGGATTTTTTCTGAATAATACGGATACCAGATGTTGGGAGATACTGAAAAACATGGCTAGGAAACAGTCATGGGGTGATAGAGGGACTGTGGAACATGTCAAGGCTGCTGGTGAATCCAGAATAGTGAGGGAGCTGAATGCCAAGTTAGATCTTCTAGCCAAGAAGGTGCTAACTAAGGAGGATGCATCTGATGATGGGGAGGCCCAAGTGAAATTCATGCAACAACAGGGCTATAGAAACAGTGACTATGCATGGAGGAAAGATAAAAAGTTTTCATGGAAGGATCCGAACAATTTTCTACAGGATCTGGATGCCAAGCCACAGCAGAAAGCCGAGGACAAGAACACTGAATTACTAACTCAAATAGTCCAGCAAAACCAAGAGATGATGGCCGTGTTTGGAAAACAATTGCAATCTCAAGGTGATATTCTAACCAAGTTTGGGCAGACGCTGCAAAGCCATGGAGCACAAATGCGGGCATTGGAAACCACCGTGGCACAGATTTCGAGTGAAGTGGCGGCCATCAAGCACGCCAATCAACAGAAACCAGCTGAGAATGCAATTGTGGCCCAAGCACACCATCAGGTCAAGTACATGTCTGTGGTAAGCACTGAGGAGGAATCTCAGGTGCAAGAAGTTGTAGAAGAAAGAAAAATGACTTTCAATGTGAATGCAACACCGACGATACCATATCCACACACTTACAATAGATTGCCGGGCGGAAACCATTTCTTCAGAAAATCAGAGAGAGTTATGAATATTGTATCTCCATCTAGGCAAAAAGAACAAGTGCAGGTTGTTTGTGCACATGCGGAGACAACCAAGGCGAGAGAGGAACCACAACAAGCTGCTACTATTGAGGATGTCTTGCCAAAGCCCACGCCGGAGGGAGTAATTGAAGCAAGCTTAGGGGAGGTACCCCCGAAAAGCTCTTATGTGCCACCTCATAGGCGTGTTGAGGCAGCAGATGTTTCAAATGTGGTTAATCCTAAGTCAAAGAAAGAGCATCGTCACTTAAAAAAATTCCTGGAGATATTCCGAAAACTCCACATCAATATTCCATTAGTGGAGATGATCGAGAAAGTACCCGCCTATGGGAGGTTCATCAAGGAAATCATTAATAAGAAGAGGCGGATAAAAGACGATGAAATTTATTGGATGAATGAGACGGTGAGCTCGATGATTCACGGGAGTTCACCAAAGAAGAGAAAGGACCCAGGAGGTTTTTACATACCGTGTTCAATAGGTGGTCAACATGTTTCTAAAGCGCAATGTGATTCCAGCGCTAGTATAAATCTCATGCCTTTGGCTACATTTCAAAAGTTGGGGTTAAAAGAGATAAAGAAGTTGGCTGCAACAATTGAATTGGCAGATGGGTCTACCGTGAGACCCTATGGAGTATGTGAAGATGTTCTCATCAAAGTGGATAGATTCATATTTCCTGTGGACTTTGTCATCATGGATATGCCACCACTCCAAAGCTGTGAAATTCTCCTAGGAAGACCGTTTCAAGCAACGGCAGATGTCGTGACTGCCTTAGGGAGAGGTACTTTGTCTTTGGGCATTGGAGGAGATCGTGTTGAATTCAAATTACTGAATGATCCTCTAAGTGCAGTACCCAAGGTGAAAAGATGATGACTGTCATACGTCTAGCCTAAGACGTTAAATAAGGGCGCTTGTTGGGAGGCAACCCAACCATTGGTACATTAGGATAGTTTAATTTGAGTCATAGATTGCTTTTATTTTGTTTAAATTTTAGTTTAAAAATGATACCTTGATCCGTTTGTTGAATGTGCAGGCACAGGCAGGGTCGATACTATCGACACACTCGTCGATGGTATCGACATGGGTTCAGGTCGACACCAGCAAAAATCGCACTGCGTCGATACTATCGACACCCCCGTCGATGGTATCGACATGGTCACAGACAGGTCGCAATAAAAGGTCGATGGTATCGACATGCCAGTCGATACCATCGAGATCTCTGGAGATTTTCAGAAGAAATTGACTCAGTGGAGTCGATACCATCGACGGGTGTATCGATGGTATCGACATTTACAAGTGAAAAAGGCGGCAGCTGGACTCGCGAGGCAGTTGCCCTAATCAGCGAGTCGATACCATCGACTTCCGTCGATGGTATCGACAGGCACACAGCATTGTCGGTGTCAGTTATTCAAGACGGAGTTATTGGTCAAATGAAGTCATCAACGAGTTCTTCCTCCACTTGCGCCAAGTGTCATCCAGAGCAAATCCGGACCCCACGATCCTAGCAGTACCCGCCTCCACCACCATCGGACTGATCTGGTATCTCTGTTCCACTCTTAAGTTTGTTTTTGACTATGAGGCCATAGTCGAATTCAAGCTTAGGGGAGTTGGTAGCTGGAACAGCTCTATCTTTTCTTTTGTTGTTTTTGTTTTTTGCTTTGTTGTTTGTTCTTGCAATTTTAGTTTGTTTAGGATCCACATCTATCTAGTGTAATCGTAGATGTCTTAAAAATTGTCATCTCGCTGTTTTCATGGGAAATTTAAGGGAATTTAAAAATTTCTGTGTCTTTTAGATAGCTTAACTTGGTTGTCCTTGGGAAACTTGTCCTATGAAAATGATTGATTATGTCAACTCTAAAGCAATATGTCACACCCACACCCCCATTGACTCATGAAAAGTGGATAGTAACGGTTGTTTGAGCCTAACCGAATCAAATGGTAATGAGACCTTAATTGGATATAAGAGAAAGAACCCTTTGAACTACTACACATGTCAGTAAGGAGGGACACATGATATTTTTCTAAGGTTCAGTAACTTAATCTTGTGATCATTCCACTTCATATTTTTCCATAATCTACCAAAGAATTGGAAGTAAAGTACAGTTTTAATTCCTTCTTGCGTGCATAGCATGTAGATAGGATTTGCATTGTTATTTTCATACTTTTGCATAAAATGAAAAAAATGCATAGTGATTCATGCACATTACCTTTAGGTGCATGTCATGTAGTTGCACTCATAACTTTCATGATTTTCATGCATAAGTACACCATGTACCTCAGTTTGTCTTAAAAAGTGATCTAAATTGTTCCATACCCTCGAAATAATGCAAAGATTTCCAATCGTGAAGAAAATGGCCTTATACATGTATCTCTAAGCAATTATGGATATGTGGGCTAAGAGAAAAAGAACAAAATTTTTTTTCTGAAAATCTGAAAAAAATTGAGAAAAGAAAAAAAAGAGAGAATTTAGAAGGAAATGGAATAAGAGGGAGAAAGGAACATGATATCACTTGCATAACAAGGAAATTGAGTACATGATGTGGCTTAATTAGATTTCTATCTCTTTTTGAGGTGGAAGGTTAGTGCATGCATCATTCCACCCAATTATAGGCATTATGACATTTTTAATGTGCATTTGCATCATTTAGGACATTTTGTTTTATGCATTTTGAAACTGTTTAATACTTCCAAATTCTTCCATGAACCACCCATTCCATCCACCCGTTGCTCGGATTGGTAGGCCACCGTGATTTTCTCCTCACTCATGTTTATCAGGAGAACTGCTTCCATGTAGATGGTAGTTAGGGCGAGCAACGTAGTGTAGGCGATCACAAGATGCACCAATGCTGAATCGACAAATTTTATTATGTTAACTGCCTTATGTGATAGTGTTCATCGGTTTGAAGGATAATTTCTTTTATTGATGATTATTGTCGCCTGTAGGGTAATTACTGTCCTGTGATTAGGAAAGGCCGGTTTGAGAACGTTCAGTGGGATTCATGTGTGATGTAGGGTGATGTGTTGATTTTTAGTTGACATCTGCAATCCTATTCTAAGGATTAGTTGCTCGAGGGCGAGCAATGTTTAAGCTTAGGGGAGTTTGATGTGATGAGTTTGAGTCGCATTTAGAGATCTATTTCATATGTGTTTTGTGCCTTAATTACTCATTTTTATGGATAATATTGCATAATTCACTTAATTTGGTCTTTGCCATCATTTTATATCAAATCCCCTTTGTTTTACTATTTTGAGCATTATTTATCATCTTATTATAAATTGTGTGGATTTACTTGGTCTTGTTGTGAAATTTCAGGAAAAACAAGTATCTGCTTCCGTCGATACCATCGACGGAAGTCGATACCATCGACCAAGCCACAGGTTGTCAGCCGAGAAGAGCAATACAGAGTCGATACCATCGACACCTAAGTCGATGGCATCGAGATCACTTCATGTTGCTGGCGAAGATGCAGTCGATACCATCGACGAAAGTCGATGCCATCGACACAAGGAGAGCTACAGCGTTGCTAGAAGACAAAACCGACGCTATAGGAGTCGATACCATCGACGCCCAAGTCGATGGTATCGAGATCACCACAGGCGCTCAGAATAAAAGAAAGGAAAGCTGCCGCTAATCCGCTGCGTCGATACCATCGACCCACGTCGATGGTATCGACGCCGGCAGATATGCGTTGTATCTGTTTTGATCTCGATCAGACGGCTGTTGTTATTTGACGACCTAATTAGGGACTTATACCTAATGACGGCCGCCCACACGAGAGGAGGATCTCATATCGCATTGCACGAGTGCCAAGGAGGAGAAAAAGGAGAACGGAGGCCGAGAAGCTCATCCCGGGTGATTCGGACGCTGCCGAAGACGATTTCCACCACCGACAGACGGGGAAGCTCGTGTTCTACGCCAAGGATCCACCGGTTCTTCTCCGTTCAGGGGTTTTCCCATTTATTTCCCGTTTTTCTTATGAATTCCCAAATTTCTACCATGTATTCGTGTGAGATGAACATGAGAGGCTAAAACCCTCAATCTTTAGGACCGGGAGTAGCCCGGGAATGCATTGTATGACATTTTTATATCAATAATTCATATTTTTCTCTCAAATCCGTGGTATAGATTCGTTTTCTCCATTTCTATTGTTATGCTTGATCACCATAATAATAATAGAACACCCTTAATCACTTCGACAGAAGGATTAACGGTTGAAAAGAGATGAATTCTACATTAATCAATAAAACCCTTGACAAAGGAGTTGTAAAATTAATGGTGGGAACTGAGAGACCGTTTTTAATGCGCTTAGTTTAGGGGAATGATTACTACGACGGTGGAATCAACCTAAACCTAAGTAGTGAATTACACCACGACAGTGGGTAATTCTCATTTCAGGCCACTACCCGGATAGAGAGAGAAGTGTGAGGAATTATATGAAACCTAATACAATGTTGACCCGCAGTGAAACCGCCATCCTAAAGATATCCTTTTGAATTGATTAAATTAACCTTTAATCGATTGTTTTCTTTGTTTGATTTTTATTTTCCTTTTAATTTGAACAACAAAACCCTACTTTGTTAAGCGGTCTAGCTGATTGCGATTAGTTAGTAAAAGTCCCCAATAATTCACGTATCCCTGTGTTCGACTCGGGCCTCACAAAGGCCTATATTACTCGACGCGTACACTTTGCATTTTTAGCGCGTAGTAAAATACACGTCAGCACTTTATTCTTGCCATGTCACACATGCAAGATAATGGGATGATTACATACATGATAGATCCATATCTATTCTTAGTGTTCCCATTCTTCATAAGAATTGGACACTTGGCCTTGGGATACTAACTCCATGTAACATGGACAAGTTTTCTCCCACTGAATCTGTGCATATTGAACACTTCAGTACAGATTGCCAATGTATGCTCTCTCTTTCCAGGTCAAGAGATTTTCGAGAACTATCTCTATAGATCTCTATTCCTATCACATAGGAAACATCTCTATCTTCCTTAAAGATAATTTCCACTTTTGGATTTCCAATCTAGAACATTTCCATTTCACATCAATATGTGGAATGTGAAAACGCTCCCACTAAATCACAGATCCCTTCTTTATCTTTGACATATCAGTCAAACCTTTGACTATATCATCAAAATAAAGATCCAATTTTGAGTTGCTTGTACTCAATCAATCACATTGATTAGTCCATTGTAACTTATAGACTTCATTTGCATTAATGGATTCATAAACCTTATAGGCTGTGTCACGTACACATCCTAGTTTTATTCCTCATAGGAATGCAGTTTTAGTATCCATATGCCAAATGTCTTAGTCATTAAGTTGCAATCAACAAGCATCATCCTTCTCATAAATGTTATCCATGTGTCTTAACACTTAAGACTCATTTGCACTTATGGATATGATCCATTGAGTGCTACCATCAAGGTCATACCTTATGGTTCACATGGATGTCATTTAGGATGTAATGGTCATAAACCATAACTCAAGATTCGGTTCCTCATATTCATCTTGATAGTTGACTCATCACATGAACAACTCATCACATAGATAATTGGGGTGTATCTGTTAAAGATATAAGAACTCACAACCCTTGTGATTCTTAATTTCTTTTATTAGTGTGGGGGTATTCTTTTATTAAGAAGAATTCAGTTATTTGATAATCATTCTCTAACTCCTTAGAGTATGATTCCTTCTTGATTCAGACATCACCATGCCTTAATCATGAGTTCATTATGATACACTATCATAATCACTCAAAAGGATCTCAAACATTTGGTCCAAGTATTTCATTTATTGATCTCATCAAGAATTAATACTTTACCAAATTTGTACTTCATTTATGATAATCTTGAACACTTCAAGATATTCATATTGGTATTTCTCTAAACACCATTTGAAGTATTAGCATTTATTCCAATAGGTATGTAAATACATCACATGTATTATACCTAATAGGATAATCACTCTCCCACTACATTAGTGAAGATTGATTAATCATGTCCAAGATATTCATGTCTCTTACTGGTTCTATAACCAAAAGAGTCTAGTTTTATCCATCACATGGAAACTAGAAATGAATTTCTCATGATTAATGCTAATTAAATTGTTTGAGTTATCTATAACTTTTAGGTATCGTCTTATCTTATGCATATCAAATATCACAAGATAAATAAGGCATTGCCACAAAGATCATATCTTTAAGATTGAAAACACAACTTTATTAATTGCCATCATTGTCATACAATATGCAAAAATAAAGTGTTTCTATCTATTGGCAAGTATGAAATAGCAGTTCATAACTGTATTACATGCCTTATTGGCTGAAAATAAACTAAAGTATTTCTATCTATAAAGGCAACACTTTCCCCAAGTAAGAATGCTTTACACTTTACATCTTGATATCATATATCTCAAAAAGTGTTACAAGTTTACTTTCATGACACCTTTAAGTAGAGGCTTCAGTCGCCTCCTTCTTATTTTGTTCTTCCAGGTAGAGAGGACAATTCCTTTTCCAATGTCCTGGCTTTTGACAATGGTGGAAATTTCCTTTCTTGGTCACGCCTCCCTTGGCTTTGAGAGCTGAAGATGGCTTGGACTCCTGGCTAGCTTCAGAACCTTTCTTAGCTTTGCCCTTGCCCTTGTGCTTGGACTTGCCTTTCTTGCTCGTGATCACCATCACGGACTTAGGCTTGTCCTTCTTCATCTGTAACTCGGCTGTCCTCAACATGCCCAACAACTCTGACAGTGGCCTATCAAAGTTGTTCATGTTGTAGTTCATCACAAACTGACTGTAAGATTCTGGCAACGATTGCGGTATCACGTCAGTAGCCAACTCTTGGCTCAGTGGAAATCCCAGTCTCTGCAGGTTCTCCACATACCCAATCATCTTGAGTGTGTGAGGACCAACTGGATCTCCCTCTGTCATGACGCACTTGAACAGTGCCCTAGAAACATTGTACCTCTCTTGCCGTGCCTGATCTTCATACATGTTCCTGAGATGCAGAATCATCTCTATGACACCCATGTTCTCATGTTGCCTCTGCAACTCATGGTTCATTGAACATAGCATCAAGCACTTTGCATCAATGGCATCATCAGAATGCTTCTTATAAGCATCCCTTTCTGTCCTTGGTGCATTAGGAGCGGGTTCCTCTGGAATTGGAGTATCCAGGACATAGAGCTTACGCTCTTGAGTGAAAACAATTCTCAATGTCCGATACCAGTCGTGGAAGTTTGTCCCATTTAGCTTGTCCTTGTCAAGGACCGATCGTAAAGAAAAGTTGTTGTTGTTTGTTGCCATTTGAACTACAAAAGGAAAATATGCAATTTTAGTCCAAAACTCATTTTTGACTAATTTGATTGATTTGAAAATTTGACGATATAATTAAGCCTTTAATTAATTATCGCTCCCACTATTTTACTTCAAATTGATAGCCCTCACCATCAATTCGGAAGATTGCAGCGTACAACCTTCTAGTGGGCAAGATCCTGAAATCCTCTAAGTCATGGACCAGCTAGGGCTGTCACCCACAACTTAGATCTCTCAGGTAGGCAACTTTTGCCAATTGCATCATATGCAACTCTTGATAAGATGTCATATACAACTCCTTGCAATGATCATCTCCATGCCTCAAGGTACTAGATCCCATCTAGATCACCTTGTTAAGTCCGACCCAAAGCAAACACGATGAACATGCACCCTGCTAGGGCAGACCCACACATTCATCCTTCACGCTTCCACGAGGTAGACGGTGCACCACGCTAGGGCATGCCCACACTTGGTCGAACAAGCTTTTCACGTGTGTCACATTTGGAAGGCATCTAAAACTTAATATTGTAATGAGGGATTTGGTTTTATATATATATACATATCCAATCACCACAATACATAGTATGTATCATATACATGCTATATCCCACAGAAAACATGCACAAAACGATAAAAGCGATGATTATGGCCATCCTAATGTGATTTCTCGAGCCAAGAGGAATCACGGTCATCTAGGTCTACATCACATGCAACCTGTACAAGATGAACATCTGTGCCTTTGCCTTCCGAGTTGATCAACTCATCTCATGAATGATCTGTACTCTCCAGCCGGTCGTCTGGGTGCCACCAGCCGATCGGTTCGCTCCTCCAACCGATCGGTTCTCCTGGTCATCGTGCATCTCGTCATGTCTGCCACCCGCTCGTCTCGCTCCTCGAACCGGTCATCAACCGATCGGTTCACTCCTTGAACCGACCGTCTGGAACGTCAACCGATCGGTTCACTCCTTGAACCGATCGTTTCAGCTGTCGTCTTGATGTCCTCCGGTCTTTGACATAACAGGAAATAAAAATCTATCCTATTATTACATTGCTTTAAAAAGGAAACCCTGAGTTACATTCGGGGGGAGCAAAGGTAGGAAAGAATCTCGAATTATTTCGAGTTACATCAGGAATAAGAGAGGGAAGATCGGTGCGCAGACCGAGATGCAAGCAACCACACACAACCAATCACAGATAGGGGTTTATAGGCCATAATCATGCTACACACATCCACCACAAAACTCGTTTAAGGTGACGCGTATCGAGTGCATTAATAATACATATCATATATGTAATTAGGGATTTGTGGATTTAGGATTGGACATGCATAAAGCCGATATTATTCGCATCGTATGCAATAATTAAAGACGACAAACCAAAATCGATCATATCGATATTCCTAAAATATAGAACAGCTGACGTGGCTCTGATACCACTGTTGGGTTTTAGGGGAGACAGAGAAGGCAGCGGAAACAAAAATTTTCTCCCCAACCCATACCGAGGAAACGCGTCAACGTCTATATAATAGGAAAGGATGGTTTGTGGAATCATACCTTGTCCCGAGGCTTGCTCGGCGACAATGCCTCGCGCAATGCGCGGTCTTCAACTCCGGACTTCGACGGTGTCTGTGCAGCTCCTGGTCGCACCGGGACTGACAACTCCTACTCGAACCGGACTGTCGGATGACAGTTGTCCTCCTAAGCGGCAGTGTCCTCCCGCCTCTGTAGTAGTCCACACGGACCACCTGGAACTCCACTCTCCTTGTCCCACAAGGAAGTGGAAGGAGTCACACCCTCCTGTTGATGTACTAGTCGCCAACACGCTATCCTGCCTCCTGTTGCAACTGCAGTTGTCCTTCCCTTGCTGCACCTCCCTTTTGCGGGAAGTACTTGCTCGGGCTCTCTCATGGTTACCAAAACCAGAGAGAACGACAACTTGCAGAGCAACTGGTTGTACTGAGTTGTACTATGAGAAGCCCCCAATACCCCTATATATAGGAGAGTCATGGGACAGGGTTCTCCATCCCGGGCAATGCGGGACTAATGCAGGAGTAGAAGGGTTCGAGAATTTTCCACAAAAAGCAACCGATTCGCAACTTGAAATGATCGGTTCACCACTGAACCGATCGGTTCGGCCATTGAGCCGATCGGTTGGACCTGAGCCGACCGTTTGGGGCACTCCAACCGATCGGTTGGTGCCCTGAACTGATCGGTTCATCGTCCTAATCCGGCTCAAAACGACTTTCCTTGTTTCTTTCCCAATTGGTATCGAATACCAATGTTATTCCCAATCGAATTGGGCAATTTGAAACGAAAGGAAAATTCTTGCCGACATGACTTTCCCAACTGGTCGGTTGCACCAGTTGAGCCGATCGGTTCAACTCTTGAACTGGTCGTCTCAACCTGGGCATGAGCCGATCGGCCTGGACACTCCAGCCGACCGGTTCAGCAACCTCAGCCGACCGGTTCATAACATGAACCGATCGGTTGGGAGCACAGCTTGGGCAAAATCAGTCAATTGCGATTTCAATCAATCCGATACTCCAATCAATGCGTCCAACACCTTGAACCATACGATATTGAGCTATCGACTGATTGAGTGTTTAATTGAACTACTAAACTCCTTTAGTAATCAATCTAAACATTGCTTGTGGACAAAACTCCTCTTCCAGGTAAATCCTATGTGTGTGACCCTGCAGGTCCATTTCACGTTGGCAGTGAAAGTTCATAACACTTATGACTTCACAAGCAAAGAGCGGTGCCTAGTCACACATCAGTGCTACCCAAGTGAAAGTAGAAAGTTGGAGAACAACTTTCATCCTACAATCCGTGAATGGTGTTACAGCGAATGTATAATTCCTTTGTCACTGATATCCCAAATGAACTCGAGGCATGGAACAGTCATCATGTCAACGTTCATTCACTTCCTTGATCTCAGAGTAGACTGGAAGAGATATGTATGACATCAGTATCACATACTGATTCACACATGCGTGCACGCCTTTCTCAATCCTACTCATCAAGTGGCCATGGATATCAAACTCCCTTAGGAGGGACAAATCCCATATCTATCACTCACCCCTCAAAAGACCCATGTGTCAAAGCCACCCAATCATCACCTTTATAACAACCCATGTTTCAGGACTGCGTTTGATGATGTCAAAGTGTGCCCAACGACATGTGTTGAGTGCAGTGATTTCAGGTCTAAGAATCACACTCACCACCATCACTGTGAGTACTGACTGTGACTACCATCTCATGGTTCCATGTGTCAAACTCACGGTGGGTCTGTCTGGTACCTTGTTCTCTAACAAGTACATATGTGTTTGGTTTGATATCTCTATATCATGACTAATGAGATTTTGTCATCAACCAACACCACAATCTAGTCTTGTGTGTCATTGTTGTCTATCTACCTTCCACAATGACATCCGACTAGGGACATAACAAGAATGTACAAACTCTTAGCATCTGTATGATCTCATCGTCCAGGTCATGAACCTGAAGGCATACGTCATTGAGTACTGTCATTCTCTAGACATTCAATATGTTCTGTCACTATCTCATATGACTGAACCAGAAAGAATTGGAAGCTCGCCTTTGATGTTTATCAAATAAATCTCAATGTATCCCACCAATCATCACATGATTGGCTCTCAGGGCATACATACCAAAAGATGACTCGTCCGTGAAAGGGTCCCTACGATAAAAGATATTTGTATTGGTTTTTTGAAATTAGAGAATTAAGGAACGGTTTCCGTGGGATGGAGAAAGAAATGCAGAATTAAAGATAATAAAAGTTATTAGGAGACTGTGAGAAAAAATATTTGTATGAGCAAAATTCCTAAAAAAAAGGAGAGAAGAGAGTGAATCAAGGAGAGCGCAACATCAAACTCGCTCTTTTTATAGTAGGATAGATTTTATACCCTTTGTTCGTACTTTTTCTTCAACCACGACTCACTCCCAACCCCACCCCATGCATAGAACCCCCGTCAAAACAACCATCTCTTCGTTCCCTCCAACCCCACTCTCTCCATAACTCCCACAACCTTATCTTTCCTCTTACTCTCTTCATTCCACTCAAAGCGGTATTTGACTCTATCTTCTCCACCGTTATATCTCCTCATTTAACTCCCCTCTATGCCTACCCACTACAATTGTAACATCCCTAACCTGGGTTATTCTTTAACCCTAGGTGTTTTGATTAAGAAATATGATTATATGCTTAATCTAATCTTGTGAAAAGTAATTAAGGCTCAAAAGGAACCTATGTTTCAATTTTGGTCCTGTTTGAACAATGTTGAAGCAATGTTTGCTTATTTTGGACTAAAGTGCAAATTACCCAAGTTGAGGGGTTAAATTGCAAATGTTGCATGATAAGATGTTCCTCTGATGTTGAGACATCATAAGAATGAATATGATGTAGTGTTATGGTTTCCACAAACTTGGACACCAAGATTAAGCTTGTAAAGCAATCCTTGTGCATTAAAACCTAGTTTTGGTGTAATGTGCAATTTACCCAAAATCTAGGGTTCAATATGCAAATTACCACTTCAATATGGTCCTTAATGTTTCTTGGCATCATGTAGAGCAAATAAAATGAGAGGGACTCCTCATTTGAATTAAGTTGTAGGAGAGAGAATCTTGACATTAAAATAATCAAGAATAATGCTTAATTGAAACCCTAATTCGATTTAGGGCAAAAATGAATAAAAATAATTGAAGGGATTTCAACCAAAATGTTTTGGGTTGATTTTTAATAAGGATGGACGTTCCTTTAACAAGATAAGGAACGAAAATATCTTAAGTAGGTGAAATTCCACTCACCTTTTTATAAAGAAAAGTAATATCCACTCACATGTGGGATATTATATTATAAGCATTAAGGTGCTTAATTTGCTTTTCTTTAAATTGAGGATAATGAAGGATAATTAAAGGCAAGGAAGGTGCCTCTTACCCAAGGTATTTGAGGGGGAAGATGCGGCCACTTTATTGGGATTAATTGGATTTTTATAAGGCATTTTCTCTCTCATCAATTTCCTTATAAAAGTGCCATTTCTAAGCCCAAACCAAGGCCTTTTTCGGATTTGCTTCTTCCCCTTGCTTGCAAAACCGACCAAGGAGCTAGGGAGGAGCAGGGAGCACGTCCCCAACCTGTGGGTAAGCCCTTGACCTTCGTTCTCCATGATTTCATGGTGGAAATCAAAAATAAATTATGGATTCCTTCTTATTTCGATCTCCTCTTCAACCCTAGCCAACTTTTGCAATCAAAAGCTTGAGGACGAGCCTAGGGGGAGTTGCAAGAGCTTCATCCCCCATTAATGGCGTGAGCTTGGAGCTTTGGAGCTCATTTGGAGGCGGGTTTTATAACTCAAACCCTTAAACATTGCTATTGCATCAATTCTCTATGCTTTGTTGATTGATTTCTTCAATTTGATACACTCTTGTTTCTTTGCTGCAATTTCCATCAAGAACGGTTGCTGTTCTTGGTTGTTAGAAGGAAGGGGATGATGACATCATCCTAGATGCTTATCCAAAGAAAATTACCAAGCAAAACCGTTTTGATAGCTACTCCAAATCGTTTTAATGTGATTGGCTATGCGGTTTCAGCAAACCGTTTAAGGGCAAACGGTTTGAAACCGTTTGGGAGAAAACGGTTTCAAGACCGTTTGAGATGGTTGACCAAGCGTTGACCGTTTGGGAATTTTGTTCCTAATTATGTAGGATGATAACCCTCCAAATTTGAGGGATTAACTCCAAAGGAATCGAGAGTTGAAGGCCAATCAATTAGGCAATCGGATTAAATTATGTGCTGAGTTTTCAACCTGATTAACTTGACCTGGTTGAGCAAACGGTTTCAAGACCGTTTGAGATGGTTGACCAAGCGTTGACCGTTTGGGATTCCTGTTCATAATTATGTGTATTAATCACCCTCCAAATTTGAGGGATTAAATCTAAAGGAATCGTGAGTTGAAGCCTAATCAATTAGGGAAACCTAATTGGATTAAGTGCTGATTTTCAATCTGATTTAATTGAACTTTTTGGGAAAACGGTCTCAAGACCGTTTGAGTGCGTTGAACAAGCGTTGACCGTTTGGGATTACTGTTCCTAATGATGTTATATAATGACCTACAAAATTTGATGGATTAATTCCAAATGAGTCATGAGTTGAAGGCTAATCAATTGGGCTAACCCTAATTGAAATCAGTGCTGAAATCACAATGAGCTAATTTGAGATTTTGGGTTGATTAGCCCAAACGGTCTCAAGACCGTTTGGGGTATCATCCAAACGGTCTCAAGACCGTTTGGGGTCACCTCAAGACCGTTTGGAGGTCTGGGGTCAAGTATAGTTGACCAATTGAAGGTCCAAAGGTACTAATCATATTGCAATGTAGTGCTGATCTGTTGATCAACTCGATAGACCAATCCATGATGATTTTTCACTAGAATCCAAAGGTTGGATGGGCCAAACGGTATAAAGGCCGTTTGGAGCTCATCCAAACGGTCTCAAGACCGTTTGGTGGTCACCCAAGACCGTTTGGAGGTCTAGGGTTGAGTATGGTTAGGTGTTTGAAGGTCTAAAGGTACCAAGCTGTTATACAATGCAATGCTGATTTGGTGATTAATCCAATGATCCAAACCTTAATTGGATGGTTTGGATTTGAGTGATATGATGGGCAAACGGTCTCAAGACCGTTTGGAGGTCATCCAAACGACCTCAAGACCGTTTGGGGTCAGGTCATACCCAATTTGGATAATGGTTCAATAGTTTCAAAGTAACCAATCTTGCATTGATGAGTGTTGTTGGATCTTCGATTCCAAACCCTAATTCAATTGAATCAAGCCCTAATTGATGACCAATTGAGGGTCAAATTATTTGAAGGTTGACCTATTAAACTCAATTGAAGTATGAGAATAGGTCCAATGGATGATTGGTTCCATGAATTCAATGGTTGAAGGTCCAATGCAATCAATTGAAACACAATTAGTAGCATGATTGATGATCAATTTCAAAGCTCTAATTGGTGTTTATAAACCCTAATCCCATTGAGATCAGACCATAATTGAAGTCCCAATTGAGGGGTGAGCCATGATTCAAATGATGATTGAGTTGATGATCCAATTGGTTGAAGTTCCATTGATTAGAATTGAGTGTGGTTCAATTTGGTTAATTCAATTGGATACCTCATGTTATTGAAGGTCTAATTGATCAAACCTTTTTGAAAACCTAATGTGATTAGGTGGGAGATACCTTTAATGATACTAGTCATTAATGAATAACAAATGCATGGACCCAATACATGATGTAAACCCTAATTGAGGCTGATTCAATGTATAACCTTAATAAGAGGTTGTCTACATGTGAAATCACTAATTAGGATGTTAGTAAACCCTAGTTGAGGGTGTATCCTTGTGAAACCCTAGTGGAGGGTGTATCATTGTGAACCCTGGTTGAGGGTGTAACCTTGTGAAACCCTAGTGGAGGGTATATCATTGTGAACCCTGGTTGAGGGTGTAACCTTGTGAAACCCTAGTGGAGGGTGTATCATTGTGAACCCTGGTTGAGGGTGTGTCCTTGTGAAACCCTAGTTGAGGGTGTATCATTGCGATTGTTTATAGGCAACTTTATAATAAATTTATGCCTTAAACTAAGATAAGTCCATATCATGTGAGATAGCTGGACAATTCTAATGTGTGGCCTATGCATTATATGCTAAGGGTGAGTATTCTGTGATGGAATGTATTAAGAGGGGAAATACCTTAATACAAGATAAAGTTGGTTAACTCAAGAGGGTCTGAATTAATGAGAAATGGGAAACCCTAACCCTGGTAAGGGAATAGTGGTGTTACCCTTGAATAATGATGTTATATATTGTTTTGCATGGTGCTGATATGAAATTGATGTATTATCATCTGTACTAACCATGCAGGTATGATGTGATGATGAACATAGCCAGGTATGAGCTATGACATTTTATGTATTGACATTGTTTTTTGGGCCTTATGTGCCATGCTATACCTTATTGCCTAGTATGAGGTAATAAGAGAAGTAATGGACCTTAAGTGCCATGAGAAGATGTTTATGTAATAAGCATCATATTTACCTTGGTCAGGTGACCTGAAGGTGATAATTACCTGAAAAAGTGGTAATAACGCTCAATGATGAGCTAAGGGTTTGAATACCCAGAACCATATGATTATGGCATTGAGTTGCAAAGGAATGAAAATTCCCAGTATTGAAATGAGGGACTGAGATCCCCATGTCTTATAAAGACTGAGTAGTGATTAATGGAAATAGTACATGTTTTCTTTATAACATTTGTCTTATTAAGTTATGTTTGGAAACTTGGCTGATGCTAAAAGAATATGATAATGTACTTAATTAATCAAGTGATACCATATAATGTAGTTGCCCTGATCACAGATCCATCAGCGTCAGAATTAGCTGAATGGTGAAACGAGTTTACTCGGAACGCATATTTTTGAATATGTGGGGGTAATTGGGCAATTATATCCTTATGCCCCATAGGCATTGCTACGGGCTATGTCCTATGAAAGGGATTGGTTACGTACCATACCTCGATAAGAGCATGTCTACGGGCCATGACTCCACAAAATAATACCGGGCATTGGCTACGGGCCATATCTTGATGAGAGTATATGCTATGGGCTATAACTCTAATAGCGATGTTGCCAGTATACCCTGGAAAGCTATCTAGCAGAGACACAAGATGTCCTGCATGTTATCTCGTACTGACCGAGATAGTTGAGGTCATGGGAATCTGGCTCTTCCATTGACCTATGTGTGGTACCGATGCTTTACGTTACCGTGGTCAGTTGGAGTATGAGAGGTATACCTCATCTCCTCAGGGCATAAGTGTGATTGTAAAATGTAATCGTCCGTATAGCATGTTTGCTTAAGGATTGAATACGGAGATTCATTGGCTGATGTTGCATTTCTTTGTGCATTCCTTAGCGGATAAATGTTATTTATGTCTATTTATATTCTTTGCAAAGTAGACAGATGAATTACTTATCTACCATGGGTAAATGCAATGCTCTCCTTGAGAATATGAGATCATCTTATTTTGTTCTATGATGAATAATTTTGCCTGATATGGTAAAAGTAACCCCTGCTCAGTTTTAATTTAATAAACTGCAATAACAATGTTTTGGCAGAGAGTTATATCTCTCGCTGGGGCAATTTTTCAATTGTCTCACCCCCGTGGGAAAACATTTTTAGGTATGCATGGAAGGCAAGGCAGGAAATCCCTAGAACAGAGATGAGCAGAAGCAACAACAACAACAACAAGGACAGCAATGAGATCTCATGTGGAGATATTGTCTGTCAAGTCATATAGAAAGTAGTCCTATGTGTCGTCTCTGTACTCTCAGGTCCTCGGAGTTTTAAATGATTCAATCGGAGTTTTGGCTTAATGCCTCAAAGTTTTATACTGCCTGTGTATATTTGTTAACAGGGCAGTCAATGTTGTAATCCTTAAAAAGGAATTGTACAGGCTGTGTACTTGTGATCCAGGATGAAATGGAAACATTTTGGTTCTTGGTTAAAGAGTTTTCCTATGAATGGATCTCTTTGCAAATGGTTTTAATTTTTAGTGATTTTCAATAATTACGCTGCAAATAATTCGCTTTCGCATTAGTTAATCCTATTTTCGCGAGACAGTCATTACAATTAGTGGTATCAGAGCTTTAGGTTCATTGAGTCTACAGAGACATAGGACTAAGTTGTTGAGTCTGTGTTAGTGTCCTCCAGTATACCCTATAATGATTTCTGCTTGTGCAGAGAAAGGGTAAAGTTTTAAAATGACTGGAGAGCACAAAGAACACATTGCTAAGGGCAATGTTGTTGCACCAAGAAGAGGTGCAAGGGATTAGACAAGAATATAATGAGTGCCTGAGAATCCCCATTAAGACATGATCAGGATAGAGAATCCTATGATCATGCTCTTATTGGGAAGATTAGGGCAACAGTAATGCATATAAGTGAACTGGATGCTAGCCTTATAACCTAGGTTATCAGTCCTTAATACAGAAAGCTTGAGCTTTAAAAGAGTTCCTGAATGAATTAGTCATGTGGGAACAAGGGAAAATGTGGAAAAGATTAACTTATGGCAAGAAAGTGGACTCTGCCATGAGTTCAGACAGATAATAAATCTGTGATGGTAGTGCCCAAGAAGGGGCAATAAGCTGAGAAGTAGGGAATGGTCTCTATAATTCTAAAGACATTTTCCTAATGGTTTAAAAAAAAGCCATGTTTTTGGTACTAATAGTGCAATAAATGCCTAGTGTACCAGGGAAGTAGCCACTAAGTAAGTGCAAAGGTCTTAACCTTTCACCTGTAAGATTCTATGGCTTAGTTTTTGCTTCAATAATAAGACTAGTAAGACCATGATATGAGTACAAGGTATGTTATAAATGTGTACATGTTGAGTACACTAAACCCTTTTTGTTATAAAAAAAGATTGTTGATTTTGTTTTCCCTATTGGTTTCTATATAGGGAAGAAATGATGAGAACTAGAATTTGAATTATGTTCAATATTCTTTTAAATACTCTATATTGATCTTACCTCTATGAAAGAGGAAGAGGTATAGAAGAGATGCCTGGATAAAATCCAAGAATGTTAAATCTTATGTTATGATAATATGAAAAGCAAGAAATATGATAGCATGTAAGTGCATACTACTTGATCTCAGTACTTGTAAAACCTGATCAGGTGTACAACTATTGATGATAAAGTGAGTATGGAAACTCTTAGATTGATATCTTTTTGATTGCCCTGATCAAGCAATCATTCTGATACAATCTAAAGAGTATCATGAAATTGGAAATATGATATGGATAAATGTATCATATCTTAAGAACAAGAAAGAAGGATCTGATAGGAATTCATATCAGTATGTGTATATGAAGAAGTAAAAGTATGACCCTCATATGATGAGAAAGAGAACAAGGGAGGTGATCCCTGTTCTATAAAGTTGTAAATATGATAAAAGAAAGATGAGAATATAATGTGTTTTCAACACATGTGACTGATACCAAGGTAAGAGATTCTGGTATCTGAGAATTATCATATGGTTTAGATTGGCTACCTGGAATGGTCAACTATGAAATCAGTCTGATTATATAAAATGATATGAACATCATATGATTAGGGGTTTATGCTTTGCATAAACATAACAACTAAATATGTCTTTAAGATAAGTTCTCATTTGACTCTATGAGAATATTGTGTGAAGGAACTTTGTGCTGATCAAAGTTCTATGATGTCTACATAACAATGAGGTGTTATGAAGAGACATGATGATATGATGAATGAATAATATATGTTCCCTTTATCAGGGATTTCAGGGATGAAATCCTTGTTAGGGGTTTATAATTTGTAACATCCCTGACCTGGGTTATTCTTTAACCCTAGGTGTTTTGATTAAGAAATATGATTATATGCTTAATCTCATCTTGTGAAAAGTAATTAAGGCTCAAAAGGAACCTATGTTTCAATTTTGGTCCTGTTTGAACAATGTTGAAGCAATGTTTTCTTATTTTGGACTAAAGTGCAAATTACCAAAGTTGAGGGGTTAAATTGCAAATGTTGCATGATAAGATGTTCCTCTGATGTTGAGACATCATAAGAATGAATATGATGTAGTGGTATGGTTTCCACAAGCTTGGACACCAAGATTAAGCTTGTAAAGCAATCCTTGTGCATTAAAACCTAGTTTTGGTGTAATGTGCAATTTACCCAAAATCTAGGGTTCAATATGCAAATTACCACTTCAATATGGTCCTTAATTTTTCTTGGTATCATGTAGAGCAAATAAAATGAGAGGGACTCCTCATTTAAATTAAGTTGTAGGAGAGAGAATCTTGACATTAAAATAATCAAGAATAATGCTTAATTGAAACCCTAATTCGATTTAGGGCAAAAATGAATAAAAATAATTGAAGGGATTTCAACCAAAATGTTTTGGGTTGATTTTTAATAAGGATGGACGTTCCTTTAACAAGATAAGGAACGAAAATATCTTAAGTAGGTGAAATTCCACTCACCTTTTTATAAAGAAAAGTAATAACCACTCACATGTGGGATATTATATTATAAGCATTAAGGTGCTTAATTTGCTTTTCTTTAAATTGAGGATAATGAAGGATAATTAAAGGCAAGTAAGGTGCCTCATACCCAAGGTAGTTGAGGGGGAATAGGCGGCCACTTTATTGTGATTAATTGGATTTTTATAAGGCATTTTCTCTCTCATCAATTTCCTTATAAAAGTGCCATTTCTAAGCCCAAACCAAGGCCTTTTTCAGATTTTCTTCTTCCCCTTGCTTGCAAAACCGACCAAGGAGCTAGGGAGGAGTAGGTAGCACGTCCCCAACCTGTGGGTAAGCCCTTGACCTTCGTTCTCCATGATTTCATGGTGGAAATCGAAAATAAATTATGGATTCCTTCTTATTTCGATCTCCTCTTCAACCCTAGCCAACTTTTGCAATCAAAAGCTTGAGGACGAGCCTAGGGGGAGTTGCAAGAGCTTCATCCACCATTAATGGCGTGAGCTTGGAGCTCATTTGGAGGCGGGTTTTATAACTCAAACCCTTAAACATTGCTATTGCATCAATTCTCTATGCTTTGTTGATTGATTTCTTTAATTTGATACACTCTTGTTTCTTTGCTGCAATTTCCATCAAGAACGGTTGCTGTTCTTAGTTGTTAGAAGGAAGGGGATGATGACATCATCCTAGATGCTTATCCAAAGAAAATTACCAAGCAAAACCGTTTTGATAGCTACTCCAAATCGTTTTAATGTGATTGGCTATGCGGTTTCAGCAAACCGTTTAAGGGCAAACGGTTTGAAACCGTTTGGGAGAAAACGGTTTCAAGACCGTTTGAGATGGTTGACCAAGCATTGACCGTTTGGGAATTTTGTTCCTAATTATGTAGTCTGATAACCCTCCAAATTTGAGGGATTAACTCCAAAGGAATCGAGAGTTGAAGGCCAATCAATTAGGCAATCGGATTAAATTATGTGCTGAGTTTTCAACCTGATTAACTTGACCTGGTTGAGAAAACGGTTTCAAGACCGTTTGAGATGGTTGACCAAGCGTTGACCGTTTGGGATTCCTGTTCATAATTATGTGTATTAATCACCCTCCAAATTTGAGGGATTAAATCCAAAGGAATCGTGAGTTGAAGCCTAATCAATTAGGGAAACCTAATTGGATTAAGTGCTGATTTTCAATCTGATTTAATTGAACTTTTTGGGAAAACGGTCTCAAGACCATTTGAGTGCGTTGAACAAGCGTTGACCGTTTGGGATTACTGTTCCTAATGATGTTATATAATGACTCACAAAATTTTATGGATTAATTCCAAACGAGTCATGAGTTGAAGGCTAATCAATTGGGCTAACCCTAATTGAAATCAGTGCTGAAATCACAATGAGCTAATTTGAGATTTTGGGTTGATTAGCCCAAACGGTCTCAAGACCGTTTGGGGTATCATCCAAACGGTCTCAAGACCGTTTGGGGTCACCTCAAGACCGTTTGGAGGTCTGGGGTCAAGTATAGTTGACCAATTGAAGGTCCAAAGGTACTAATCATATTGCAATGTAGTGCTGATCTGTTGATCAACTCGATAGACCAATCCATGATGATTTTTCACTAGAATCCAAAGGTTGGATGGGCCAAACGGTCTCAAGACCGTTTGGAGCTCATCCAAACGGTCTCAAGACCGTTTGGTGGTCACCCAAGACCGTTTGGAGGTCTAGGGTTGAGTATGGTTAGGTGTTTGAAGGTCTAAAGGTACCAAGCTGTTATACAATGCAATGCTGATTTGGTGATTAATCCAATGATCCAAACCTTAATTGGATGGCTTGGATTTGAGTGATATGATGGGAAAACGGTCTCAAGACCGTTTGGAGGTCATCCAAACGACCTCAAGACCGTTTGGGGTCAGGTCATACCCAATTTGGATAATGGTTCAATAGTTTCAAAGTAACCAATCTTGCATTGATGAGTGTTGTTGGATCTTCGATTCCAAACCCTAATTCAATTGAATCAAGCCCTAATTGATGACCAATTGAGGGTCAAATTATTTGAAGGTTGACCTATTAAACTCAATTGAAGTATGAGAATAGGTCCAATTGATGATTGGTTCCATGAATTCAATGGTTGAAGGTCCAATGCAATCAATTGAAACACAATTAGTAGCATGATTGATGATCAATTTCAAAGCTCTAATTGGTGTTTATAAACCCTAATCCCATTGAGATCAGACCATAATTGAAGTCCCAATTGAGGGGTGAGCCATGATTCAAATGATGATTGAGTTGATGATCCAATTGGTTGAAGTTCCATTGATTAGAATTGAGTGTGGTTCAATTTGGTTAATTCAATTGGATACCTCATGTTATTGAAGGTCTAATTGATCAAACCTTTTTGAAAACCTAATGTGATTAGGTGGGAGATACCTTTAATGATACTAGTCATTAATGCATAACAAATGCATGGACCCAATACATGATGTAAACCCTAATTGAGGCTGATTCAATGTATAACCTTAATAAGAGGTTGTCTACATGTGAAATCACTAATTAGGATGTTAGTAAACCCTAGTTGAGGGTGTATCCTTATGAAACCCTAGTGGAGGGTGTATCATTGTGAACCCTGGTTGAGGGTGTAACCTTGTGAAACCCTAGTGGAGGGTGTATCATTGTGAACCCTGGTTGAGGGTGTAACCTTGTAAAACCCTAGTGGAGGGTGTATCATTGTGAACCCTGGTTGAGGGTGTATCCTTGTGAAACCTTAGTTGAGGGTGTATCATTGCGATTGTTTATAGGCAACTTTATAATAAATTTATGCCTTAAACTAAGATAAGTCCATATCATGTGAGATAGCTGGACAATTCTAATGTGTGGCCTATGCATTATATGCTAAGGGTGAGTATTCTGTGATGGAATGTATTAAGAGGGGAAATACCTTAATACAAGATAAAGTTGGTTAACTCAAGAGGGTCTGAATTAATGAGAAATGGGAAACCCTAACCCTGGTAAGGGAATAGTGGTGTTACCCTTGAATAATGATGTTATATATTGTTTAGCATGGTGCTGATATGAAATTGATGTATTATCATCTGTACTAACCATGCAGGTATGATGTGATGATGAACATAGCCAGGTATGAGCTATGACATTTTATGTATTGACATTGTTTTTTGGGCCTTATGTGCCATGCTATACCTTATTGCCTAGTATGAGGTAATAAGAGAAGTAATGGGCCTTAAGTGCCATGAGAAGATGTTTATGTAATAAGCATCATATTTACCTTGGTCAGGTGACCTGAAGGTGATAATTACCTAAAAAAGTGGTAATAACGCTCAATGATGAGCTAAGGGTTTGAATACCCAGAACCATATGATTATGGCATTGAGTTGCAAAGGAATGAAAATTCCCAGTATTGAAATGAGGGACTGAGATCCCCATGTCTTATAAAGACTGAGTAGTGATTAATGGAAATAGTACATGTTTTCTTTATAGCATTTGTCTTATTAAGTTATGTTTGGAAACTTGGCTGATGCTAAAAGAATATGATAATGTACTTAATTAATCAAGTGATACCATATAATGTAGTTGCCCTGATCACAGATCCATCAGCGTCAGAATTAGCTGAATGGTGAAACGAGTTTACTCGGAACGCATATTTTTGAATATGTGGGGGTAATTGGGCAATTATATCCTTATGCCCCATAGGCATTGCTACGGGCTATGTCCTATGAAAGGGATTGGTTACGGACCATACCCCGATAAGAGCATGGCTACGGGCCATGACTCCACAAAATAATACCGGGCATTGGCTACGGGCCATATCCTGAAGAGAGTATATGCTATGGGCTATAACTCTAATAGCGATGTTGCCAGTATACCATGGAAAGCTATCTAGCAGAGACACAAGATGTCCTGCATGTTATCTCGTACTGACTGAGATAGTTGAGGTCATGGGAATCTGGCTCTTCCATTGACCTATGTGTGGTACCGATGCTTTACGTTACCGTGGTCAGTTGGAGTATGAGAGGTATACCTCATCTCCTCAGGGCATAAGTGTGATTGTAAAATGTAATCGTCCGTATAGCATGTTTGCTTAAGGATTGAATACGGAGATTCATTGGCTGATGTTGCATTTCTTTGTGCATTCCTTAGCGGATAAATGTTATTTATGTCTCTTTATATTCTCTGCAAAGTAGACAGATGAATTACTTATCTACCATGGGTAAATGCAATGCTCTCCTTGAGAATATGAGATCATCTTATTTTGTTCTATGATGAATAATTCTGCCTGATATGGTAAAAGTAACCCCTGCTCAGTTTTAATTTAATAAACTGCAATAACAATGTTTTGGCAGAGAGTTATATCTCTCGTTGGGGCAATTTTTCAATTGTCTCACCCCCGTGGGAAAACATTTTTAGGTATGCATGGAAGGCAAGGTAGGAAATCCCTAGAACAGAGATGAGCAGAAGCAACAGCAACAACAAGGACAACAATGAGATCTCAGGTGGAGATATTGTCTGTCAAGTCATATAGATAGTAGTCCTATGTGTCGTCTCTGTACTCTCAGGTCCTCGGAGTTTTAAATGATTCAATCGGAGTTTTGGCTTAATGCCTCAAAGTTTTATACTGCCTGTGTATATTTGTTAACAGGGCAGTCAATGTTGTAATCCTTAAAAAGGAATTGTACATGCTGTGTACTTGTGATCCAGGATGAAATGGAAACACTTTGGTTCTTGGTTAAAGAGTTTTCCTATGAATGGGTCTCTTTGCAAATGGTTTTAATTTTTAGTGATTTTCAGTAATTATGCTGCAAATAATTCGCTTCCGCATTAGTTAATCCTGTTTTCGCGAGACGGTCGTTACAACAATACTACCCAAAAACTGTCAATTTGAAAGGAATCACGTTCCTTGAAAACTATTTCTCGCTATCTATCTTTCCTTAACAACCCACTAGGGATGGCAAATGGGCGGGTATTAACAACCCATCCCATACTCACAATACTTGTTTGTATTTTGACCCAACCCATACATGTCCCATTTGAGAAAATTATTAAATAACACATAACCATACCCAACCCATTGGGAAATGGGGACTCGTTGAAACCCATCTTGACCAACGCAACACATTAATTGCACGATACCAACATAATATAAGATCCATTGACTAAAACAATCGATTGTTGTCTAGGTGCAATTTATTACTAATATTTACTTGTAATTTATAAAAGAGCACAGAAGCCGTAATCAGAAAATGAAGTTCCTGAACTTCTGTTGTATTTTATTATGTTTCAAGCATTTCAACGAACAGCTCATGTGCAACAGTCAAATCACATTGTTTCTACAGATTCAATGGACTTGAACAACCGACCCTAGTGAAAGAAGTAGAAGATGGATAACTCAATAGCATCCTAAGCGGAAAGAAACACTATGTTGGCTTAATCTTAGCTATGGTTGTTGTTGTTGCTGCTACGAAGGTGGTAGCGCAGCAGAGATTGTGGGGACAACATGTGATTTAGCCCTCAGATGCGAACCGCGTGGGCATCCAATTGCAACAGTTGATAGGGAGGAGCCAGTACCATTTTCATCTCAGCCGGACTTGCCATTGGTCGTCCGCTTGATCGAGGTAGTCAAGGTCATGGCTGCTTCCCAGTCGAGTCCTGCAACGATGCGCACAGTAGGCACTTTGCTGCGCTTACGAGGAAGGTCTGTCAAGATGATCAACAGACAACTCAACCATCAGACACGATGATCAGCAGCCAACTCATCCACCAGGTGCCAAGTCACCCCAGTCATGTTGATCGTCATCAACAATCAAGTCACATTACTGATGCATGCAATGGACATGAAGAGACCCAACCATTCAAGACGCATGGCGCTTAATTATCAATCAAGATGGAACCATTGCTCTTCCTGTCTTTATTATGTAATAGAACCATTGCTCTCCCTGTCATTATTATGTAATGGGAACGACAGCCTCTGTGGCTATATATATAGATGTAACCTGCCTTTATCATAATTAAGCAAAAGATTACAACAACAAATCCTTCTCTAGTATTCAAATATTTACATGGTATCAGAGCCTCCTCAGTGCGTTGCAAGGAGCGCCTAAAATCTACCTATACCCATCGTCTTCTACCTCCAGACCCAACCCTAAATTCTCTCACCACTTTATCAATCCACCAAACAAGAAGATGGCATCCACCTCCTCCAAAGCCAATACCGAATCCTACCCTTACCCCATAGGACTCAACGTTGCCAACTTTATCTCCCTCAAACTAAACCTCAACAACTTCCTACTATGGGAATCTCAAGTCAAGACTCTAGCCGAATCATGCTGCCTGGATGGATTTCTCGACGGAACAGATGAATGCCCACCAGTCCTCATTACTGATGACAATGGACTGCCCGATGCCAACCCAAAACACAAAGAATGGACCCGGATAGATCGCATGCTCAAAGGTTGGATCGCCGGATCTCTCACAGAAGAAGTCCTGGGCGAAATCATCGGATGCACCACCTCGCATCAAGTCTGGATTACCCTCACCAAGAAGTTCGCTCTAGCATCTCAAACCAGAGAGTTTGAACTCAAATCCCAACTTCAAACCTTCTGCAAAGGCAATGATACTCTACTAGAGTATACCTGCAAACTCAAAAACATCTGCGATCAGCTCAATGCCATCGGCTACACTGTTAGCGATCAAGAGAAGGTGTTCACACTGCTCAATGGACTCGACAACAACGACTATGAAGGATTTGTAATAGCCATGCTCAAACCACCGATTCCCTCCTTCAACGATGTCCTTCCCCTCCTTCAGGACTTCGAGCGTCGGAAAGAACGCAGACACCAATCCATGTCTCCCACCGTCTTCTTCACCAACAAGAACAACTCCAATACCCACAACACCTACAACAACCCAACCCCTTATCACAACTACTCCGGTGGATGGGGACGCATGTCTCCCAGAGGTCGTGGTCGACACCAATTCTCATCTCCAAGCATCCTCGGTCACTCTGCACAAACCACCTCGCGTGGTCGTGCGACTCCTCCAGCTCAGCCAGTCTCCTACAACAACCAGAACAACGACCTCCCAATTTGTCAGATCTGCAAGAAAAGAGGGCACACTGCTCTCCGTTGTTGGCACCGATTCGACAACAACCATCAGGCTTCCAACGTTCCTGCTCATCAAATGGATCACAACAGCTCTGCTCTCGCAGCTCTCCGCCTAAATGAAGTTGAACTACCAGAATGGTGCATTGACACCGGGGCTACTGATCATGTAACCCACACTCCAGGTAACCTAACCCAACTTTGAGCTTACAAAGGTGACGACACCATCATGGTCGGAAATGGTAAATTCCTACCCATCACACACACTGGAGACACGACATTCTGTTGAATACCTCTCAGACATGTTCTAGTTGTTCCTGATATTAAGCGACACCTCTTATCTGTATCCAAACTAACCTCTCAATTTCCCTACTATTTTGTTTTTACTAAGGACCTTGTCATGGTGAAGGACCTCAAGACACACCACACACTGGCTCAGGGTCGGTGTAATCGGGGTATCTATCGTCTACCCACCCAACCATCTTCTTCGCCTCAAAGCTTCTTCTACTCACGATTTAACAAAGCTACCGGAAATGTCTAGCACAGAAGGCTGGGCCACCCCAACAACTCCATCTTCCGCCATTTACTGAAAGAGCAGCTCATCACCTCCACCTCCACCGTTGACAACATCTGCTCAAGCTGTGAACTCAGTAAAAGTAAACGTTTGTCTGTCAGTCACAAACATGTAAGGTCTACTGAACCATTTCGTCTTGTGCACTGTGATGTCTGGGGCAAAGCTCCTACTTCCTCTCAACATGGTTTTGCCTATTATGTTCTACTGACCAATGACTACAGTCAGTTTAGTTGGTTTTATCTTATGAAACATAAAAATGAGTTCAACAACATCTTCGTGACCTTCTACAATATGGTTCTAACCCAGTTTAACAAATCCATCAAGGTATTCCAAAGTGACGGTGGTGGTGAATTTGTAAATCAACAACTCAAACAATTCTTCTCCGATCATGGAATTTTACATCAGATCTCATGTCCTCATGACCCATCCCAAAATGGGGTAGCTGAACGCAAACATCGCCACATTACTGAACTAGGACTAGCTATGCTCTTCGAAGCTCAACTACCCAAACCCTTCTGGGCAGAAGCTTTCCACACAACCACCTACCTAATCAATCGCTTACCAACCCCTCTCCTAGACATGAAAACCCCCTTTGAACTCCTCTACAAATCCAGACCCAACTACTCTCACCTTCGCACCTTTGGGTGTCTGTGCTTCCCCCACCTGCGAAGCTACTCGACTGACAAACTCGACCCTCGATCCCTTCCCTACCTATTTCTTGGCTATAGCTCCCAATACAAAGGCTACAAATGCCTTCATCTCAAAACCAACCATCTCTACATCTCCAAACATGTCACCTTCAACGAAGAACAATTTCCCTACAAACCCATCACTCCTTCGTCTACCTCCAGCAGTGTCCTCACAGAACCTAAATCAACCACTGCCTTGACTACACCCACCCTCACTCTCTCACCTCCCACCCAACTTGATGCTTCCCAACCCTATATAAATGATATCTCCTACTCCACCCTCACCCCCTCCTCCCCACCCTCTCCACAATCCGATCAACAACCACCATCAGGCCCTCAATCCACCCACCCCATGATCACCCGCAGTAAAGCCGGCATCCACAAACCCAACCCCCGCTATGCCCTTCACACCACCTTACAAATTCCCATCCCCAAAACTGTGCACAGTGCCCTCCTTCATGATGGCTGGCGCACTGCCATGATGCAAGAAATTAACGCCCTTCATCGCAACCACACCTGGACATTAGTTGAACGCACTCCTTCCATGAACGTCATCGGCTACAAGTGGATATTCAAAACCAAACTTCATGCTGATGGTTCCCTCGACCGCCTGAAAGCCCACCTTGTAGCCAAGGGGTTCCTCCAAGAAGAAGGTGTCGACTACATGGAAATGTTCAGTCCATTCATCAAGTCTGCTACCATCAAAACCATCCTCACCATTGCCACTTCCAAAAACTGGCCCGTTCACCAACTTGATGTCTGTAATGCCTTCCTAAATGGCACCCTCGACACTCCTGTATTCATGCATCAACCCCCTGGATTCGTCAATCCTACCAAACCTCATCATGTCTGTGCTCTTCAAAAATCTCTCTACGGCCTCAAACAGGCTCCATGAGCCTGGTACACCCGCATCAATCATTTCCTTCAAGAACTCGGTTTCAAACCCTGTGTCAGTGACTCATCTCTATTTGTCTTCTCCACCTCCTCCTGCACCACCTATATCCTTCTCTACATCGATGACATCCTACTAACAGGTAACTCCCTCACCTTTATCAACCATATCATCCGATCCCTTGAAACTAAGTTTTCCATCCGCAACCTTGGACCTCTCCGCTTCTTCCTTGGAATCCAAGCTGAACCCAATCCTCAAGGCCTGCTCCTCCATCAAAGCAAATACGCCATCGATGTGCTCGATCGTGAACATATGCTCGACTGCAAACCTGCACCTACCCTAGTAAGCACCACCTTCCTCCGTGATTCTCTTCTCCACAAAGGTACACCAATACCCAATCCCCATGACTACCGCCGCATAGTCGGCTCACTCCAATACCTCACTCTCACTCGCCCAGACATTACCTACGCCGTCAATCTTGCCTGTCAATTCCTTCATCAACCCACTGATCTCCACATGACCCTTGTGAAATGCATCCTCCGCTACATAATGGGAAGCTCCCACCTTGGCATATAGATATACAAAGACACACATCTGCCAGTCTCCAGCTTCTCCAATGCTGACTGGGCTGGATGCCCTCTCACCCGTCGGAGCACCAGTGGCTATTGTATCTTCCTTGGCCGCACTTGCATATCATGGTCATCCAAGAAACAACCCACTGTCTTGAAATCTAGCACGGAATCTGAATACATGGCTCTTTCTCAAACCGCTGCCGAGCTCACCTGGCTTTCTCATCTTCTCCAAGAATTACAACTCCCTCAACCAGCCCCATCCACACTCTACTGTGACAATCTGAGCGCCCTCTATCTCACTGTCAACCCTATCCTTCACGCACACACCAAACACATTGAACTAGACTACCACTTCATCCGCAAAAAAGTACTACTTGGACACATTGTCACTCAGTTTGTTTCCACCCACGATCAGTTGGCTGACCTGTTCACCAAAGCCTTAGACAAAAATTCGTTCCGCACTCTTTCTCTCAAGCTCGGCCTGCGATTATCTCATTCCGATCTTGCAGGAGGTTGTCAAGATGATCAGCAGACAGCTCAACCATCAGACACGATGATCAGCAGCCAACTCAACCACCAGGTGCCAAGTCACCCCAGTCATGTTGATCGTCATCAGCAATCAAGTCACATTACTGATGCATGCAATGGACATGAAGAGACCCAACCATTCAAGACGCATGGCACTTAATTATCAATCAAGATGGAACCATTGCTCTTCCTTTCTTTATTATGTAATAGAACCATTTCTCTCCCTGTCATTATTATGTAATGGGAACGACATCCTCTGTGGCTATATATATAGATGTAACCTGCCTTTATCATAATTAAGCAACAAATTACAACAACAAATCCTTCTCTAGTATTCAAATATTTACAAGGTCTAGCTACTCGCCCTGCTCTTCGAGAAGCTCCGTGACAGTGCTAGGGGATGCGGGAGCAGCAGATGCTACAACACCAACGGCGGCGGCTGCAGTAGAAGCGGCGCCCAGGGATGCTAGGGATGCGATGACTGACGGCAGGGACCTGCTGGTGCTGGGGACCCAGGGGGCAAGATCTGGCAGGTGGGATTGCATATTGAAGTATAGTGCTCCATTTCCGCGATGATAGCGAACAGAACCGGCTGGGTAGTACTGGTGGAGATGCACAACTAGCAAGGCATCGTAGGGAGAGGAAGTATAAGAGCCGCGAGGTTGGACAGATATCCTGCATGCTTCCACGGACTGATGAAGGAGAGATCGGGAGGTGGAAGGCGGATATCGGCGGAGATCTCGAGTCATGATCGACTTGAGACGAATGCGCAGCGCGTTTGGTTCAAAATCCTAAAATAGCCCCGTTTTGAGTTCTGTTATCTTGATATCTGAGTTGGTTCGGTCATGCGAGGGATTTCGTAACTCAGTCCTGATTCGGCTCTGTCTTTTTGTGTATTTTGTTTTATCAGCACTGAAAAGCACAAGTTATGATACCAGTCTTTTTGTGTATTTTGTTTTATCAGCACTGAAAAGCACAAGTTACGATACCAGTCCAATTTAATGATGAGATTAGTTTGCCAAACAGAAACAAGATTTTCTACAGTTCGGATAATCTCGATGACTGGACATATCCGGTCTACTTCATTCCGGATTTCGTAATCCATATCTTGAACCAAACAGAGGCTCAGAGTTGATGGGTACCAATGGGTACCAGGGGCAAACAAGGCCCCATTACCGAGATCCCCGTTTAGGACCCAATCGAAGCATTAAACCCGTTTAACCCAATATTAATGAGTATTGGGTCTATGGGTAGTTTTGCCATCCCTGCAACCCACAACAACCAAACGATGATTCCTTCTGTCTCACTATATTGTAAAAGTTTTTCAGTCACGTTCTCTTTCTTTTTCCTAAATAGCCTCCCACCAAATCACGCCCCTCTGCCTTACCCTCTTCCACAAATCTATCAACAACGGGTGCTACCCTTTCCCTTAAATGATATGTGGAATGAAAGACAGAGAGAATAACAACGTGGGTTCTAATTTTCTGTTCCATACTCTTTTTACTATTTGCATCGCTGAATGAAAACCAAGGAGGATGCTTTATGTACCTATTTTCTGTTTTATACTACCTCTAATCCTCCAGTCGGCTTCTTCCAGAATGCCTCTTTCACTTGTGCTGCCCTTATCACATCCATCAACGATAAAGGGACATTTCTAGCAACTTTATTCAAGAAAATCTAAAATTGATCGACTATCATGGAAAGTTTACGTACTGATGAATGGTTGTGAGCCTAAACTTTTATCCTTTTTTCTCTTTCTAGGAAAAGATGAGAATGTGAAGAAAAAACGTGGTTGCAATAATTTGAAGATAAGATGGGATTGCAACATGCAGCACCAAGACATCCATGCCCTATAATTGATTTGTTCAACGTCAAAACAAGCTATTTCTTTTCAGCTGGTCAAATTTTTTTTTGCATTTTCTCTTCTCATTTACATATCACCAGGCATCTTTTTATCCCTACATCATCCTCGGTTCATTCACAATTGAACCATTATTAAAACTGACCTTCATTTTCTAGTCGACCGTAGATGACTTTGTTGGGTACTATGTGAGTACCTACTCCTTCCCCAGTGGTATCTATGTTCATGTGTTCACTTCGACCAAGCATCATGTCTAGAAAGATTAACCTACAATGATCCATCGTCAAGATCTTTACATGCGGACAACCGTCAAGAGCACAAGGATACCAAGTGTACTAGATTTTAAAGATGGCCTTGAGACATATTATTAAGTCCAATTCCGCAATTATGTTTAGACATATTTTCTTCCGTTGTCAAAAACTGATATCAAACTATTGTAGTGCAGATTTTCTACTAGGAACTTAAGGTATTGCTGAAAGAACCTAAAGGTCAGGACTTCGTATATCTTCTACCTTGAGCTCAATAGGTCTTCTACTAGGAACTTAAGGTATTGCTGAAAGAACTTAAAGGTCAGGACTTCACACGTCTTCTACCTTGAGCTTGAAGGACTTACAAGGGCAGGACTTTGCATGATACTTCTTGACAAGAAAGTTTCATACTTTATCCTCTTGCTCGGTGGGGTATAGAAATGATTTCTTTATATAAATTTTCTATACAACTTAATTTATAGGTTTCCTCTTATTCCACTTTGTTGTATTTTTAGTTTAAGGTGGTTTGAATCTTCTATTTTTTCTATTCATGCATGTTTTGTTGATTGGTCATAATCGATGTATCGGAGGTTAAATTTTTAATGTTATTCGGATGGTTGTCACTATCTACATGTAAGATTTGGAAATTCAAGATATTTTATTTAGGTTATCTAAGATGATAAACTCTGATCTTCCATGCTTTATGTTCCCTCTGTTCTTCATCCTTGGTTATATTTTGGATCTAGAGTACATTAGGTGAAACTGAGTAGCTTTATATGATATTTGTTGGACTAATGTAATGGTATTTGTCCTTTTAGTTTTTTTTTTCTATCCCACAACGGTCTTATTTCTGAAATCTCATAAGAGACCAGAGTTGTCATAAGCATTACCAAACCGACATTGAAACTTACGACATTTGTTTATTATATCAAGATACTCCGGTTACTTTGTTTGCATTTCATGTAGCATTAAGATGTGCACTATTCAGATTTGGGAAGATGATAGATTTTATAGGTACATGTAAGTATATATTGGCCTGTGAATCAAGAAACACTACTTACCTTGGTGAGTATATATGAGATTCTATTTAATATGTCTGTCAAATATACACAAGAGCTGTCAATTTGACTAATATTTGGTGCCTCTTATTTAGTTGTATATCAAAAATATTTATATTATAATTATGTTGATTAATGTATCATAAGCGGTGTCTATAACTTATCGGTGAAGGATGGACTATAAGTATGAATATTACTATGTGAATTGTTATCCATATAAATGAGGAAATAAATTTAAATATGTACACTTGGCCAAAATTCTGGGAAGATTACCTTATGAAAATAGTTCAATAATAGCCTACTTTTGTAAAAATATTCTAACCAATTAGTATTCTCTATTTAGATATGGTGCATTCTCCACGTCTCTCTTCTCACAATTTTTCTAGGGTTTTATACATTTCTCTCATTAACTTAAGTTATTTTCATTTTAACTCTTTATTACTACCCATTGAGATCCTCCATTGTCGCAACATTCCAACTTCATTTTGTTTGATCCCACATTCTCCACTCACAACACCCACATTCTTCGATAACTTTCACATTCATTCTATGTAACTATCCACTTCTCAATGTTTTTTCCTCTATTAATGCCCTCCAAATAAATGTAGTTGCCGTTACAAAATCAGACGATTATTCATCTTCCTTAGGTTAGCCTCACCCACCTTCCCAACATCCGTATCTTAGTAACTTTTTCACACACTCTCTAGGCATCTACAACAACCCAACACAATAATTCTCTTCTTAATTTTACTTCCTCCATTGATATCTATATTTTCATATTTTTATATATAGATAATATGTATTCAATAATATATGTATGTATTTGTCGGATTCAGATTTTTCAGAACGGATATCGCCATAACCGATATCCTATCTGTAGTTTTTAGATATGAATTTCGATATCCTAAATCAAATCTGAATTGTACGGATCTTTCGTATCCAAGGAAGTGCTTCAAATCGACTTCTACTGGTAAAGAGATATTACAAGAAGGACAGATACATCCATGTATAACAAGTAGGGCTAGTTCTGTTACAATATCTATTTACTCCCATGATTGTAGCAAGAAATGAATCCCAAGGAGTTATTAGAGGGATCTAGTGGTACTTACTCACATTTATAGCTTTGGACCATATAAGCTAGTCATGGGAAGCCCACATATATGTCATATTTATAGTTTAGGGTGCCTACTAGCCATTATATTTAGTTAGAATGAATTTTAGTCATTTGTGGAGGGTTGAGGGGATGTCCAACCAACTTTTGTATCCCCTCAAAATGGCTATACTATGCTTTACAGAAAGCTATAGCTATGATATCATTGGCCTAGTTTAGGATGTCAAATCTCAGTTGCAAACATAGAGAGATCAACTTAATGGGTTTGTCCATTGTAATATCAACCAATAGCCCTCATTAGGTTTTGTCCATTTGTACGTCAGCTCAGTTTTACCATAACAAACTTGGACGATGCATGCATTTTGAAATTTCTCTAGAGGGCATTCAAACATATTTCCTTGTCAGAAGCTCAACCTACAACCCTTGTTATTTTGGAAATTCTAAATTAATCTACATTATTTATATCTATTACACATTGAGATTTATTACAAATCTTACAACCAATACAAGTGCTTTACATCAAAGTTATACAAAGAATCTTAGCTATGCTTCAATTTGAACTTTGAGATTGTACAAATTAATTTTCTCCAAATTAGGCTTTTGGAATTGAACGATTGGAGTGTGTCTATTCAAGATGAAATTGTCTAACTGGAAATGATAAACACAAATTTTGAGACCATGAACCTTCCTTAACCCTAATCTTCCTCTAATCTTGCTTTACTATCATAATTGTGTGCTTGATTAAGTTTAAATATCAATGTATTAAGAGATATATCAAATTTATTCAATTTGCACTTTTGTTGACCTAATTTCAAGTTTTCTTATAAGTTGTTAACTTATTTAAATTTGAAAAAAATATGAGGACCTAATTGCAAATTATGTGAGAAGTATCTAAACTTGTGTCTTCATTCATAATCATACTTGTTTGAGTCTTGAAATAAAGTGGTTAAGATATGACTCTAATTTGACTTCAATTGCACCTTTTTTGCTTTGATTTACAATTTCATGTACAATTGTGGACTAATATACATTTTTACCCTAACCAAGCACCTAATCATAAAATGGAATATAATTTGTATAATTGCATGCTTTCCTTCATATTCTTAACTTTCTGAACTTTGAACAAAGTTTGAATGGATATTCATCCTAGGGTTTCTAGCCCTACTCCTACCTAGTGGTATTTGATGAGGAACGATGGAACTCTCAACCGATGAGAGTCTTGGACCTCTCAACCGAAGGAGTTACCGAACTCATCAATTGATGAGAGTCCTAGAGTCAACAACCAATCATATCTGGTTTGGAAAAAGATGGAAACTGCAGACATGGCAACTGATGAAAAGGCGAGTTGTCAACCTGTGGAGCTTTTGTGTGCCATGACAATGGACTTTCTTACCGATGGAAGTTCAAGACCGTTGTAAATAATGTACTGAATAATGAGAATGATGCCCAAAATGATAAGAATGCCAGTAGGGTCGGTGAAATGGTTTTTTTTTACCAATGAAAGTCCCACTTTGACCGATGGTAGTTTTGGGCACTGCTTAAGGACAATTTTGGATCATTACACCCACTTCATTATATAAAACCCTTCTCTTCGGCCTTGAGGCTCATTTGACACCCCCAATTTCTGCTAGAAACGTTGAGACGTTGCCAATGATCATTTCATCATTATACACAACATATCATGTACTTCCTCCCTTACGTTGTTCCATGTGAGGATACATACATACATACATACATATATATAGCCGGCAAGGAGTGGCTCAGGTGGTCAAGCACGATGTCTCCTCATGAAGGGACCCGTGTTCGAATCTCAGTTGCCGCCTTGATTTACCACCCTCCCGGGCGTTCGGCCTCCGCCACGGGCATGGGAGAGGGGGGAGAAATCTTTCTCTCTTAATCCCATATAGCCGGCAAGAGAATAGTCCGGTTGGCAAATTCCGCTGGTCCCCAATGAAGGGACTCGGATTCGAAACCACACGGAGAAGCATCTCTTGATTTATCACCCTCTCGGACGTCCGGCCTTCGCCACGGGTTATGGGAGAGGGGGAGAAATCTTTCTCTCTTAATCCCATATATATATATATATATATATATATATATATATATATATATATATATATATATATATATAGAGAGAGAGAGAGAGAGAGAGAGAGAGAGTCAGGCTAGAATACACTCGAGTGTACAGATTGTACGAATACACCCAAGTGTGTTTGCAAATCAAGACTATTTTTTGTAAAATGTAAACCATTGATCTTCACCGTCATACTATAACTAGGCTACATACAAATTTTGAGCCTATTTGGATGAGTCTAAGTCACTCATCCAAGGGCAACAAAATTGACGTGCGAAACTAATTTGAAATGCGTATTTTTTGCGGTCTTTGTAACATGACATATAAATGTCCAAATGTGTTCAAATTTTGCATATGAGCTATTCACAAGATGTTTTAGAAGATCAACGGATTAGTTTTTTTTTTAATTTGCATCATGAAAAACTACTTGAGTGTATTCTAGCCTGACTCTCTCTCTCTCTCTCTCTATATATATATATATATATTAAATTGTATTGAACAATCTAATTTTATGGATGTAATATATAACATTTAAATGAGATGTTTATCAAAAATCACCACAATATGATATACACACATCACCCAATGAGAGAACATGTTTATTTTGTGTTCAACGGTAAGTTGAAGATACTAAAGAAATCCTTAGATAATATATTGTTATATATAATGATCGATATGAGATAAAATGATGGTTTTCTTAAAATACATCTAATCTATAAAGTGTTGGATCAATCAATATAATCGGATATTGTGAACATACTTCATACTCCACATGTACCATTGATCGGTACACGTAAATTACATGTACCATTTTAATTATAAACATATACAGTACTTGTGGAACGATCGTCCGTGGATGCATCTTTTCTTTTTGAAAATTCAATAATTAAAATAACAAGAACTTTTGGGCCAGCAAAGGCTAGTTGATATAAATGCATAATTTTTTGAGGCATTCCCTGTTCGAAACATCAGATTACTTACAATACGAGACGGAGTATGCAAATTATACACCACATTACCTGATTCTCTGATAACAAAATATCTTGCCACCGAACACCTGGGTCACCTGCCTTTGGGGGTCCATGACCTGCCTTTGGGGACAAAGATTACCACCGGTCACCTGCCTTTGGGGTCCATGATTTGCGAGAATACGGTGCTTGGCGTGAGGCCGTCGGAGTCGATGCTGGCCAAGCTGACGCTGTTGGTGGAGTTGGCGGTGGTGGTGGATGTGTCCTTAAGCTTGTCGGAGTCCATCGCGGCAATCAGCGAGAAAACGTCTCCGCCGCCAACACTTTCGAACGGTCCATCTTTTTCGGTTGACTCCTGCTGCTGCAGGGCAAACTCGAGGCTCCACAGCACATCACCCATGGACGGGCGGTCGGTGCCGCGATCAGAGACGCATTTCTCAGCTACCTCGACGAACTTGGCGAAGCATTTGGGAGCAATCTTCCCCTTGAGGCGCGGGTCCATGATGTCCTCGATCACGCCTTTCCTGTAGCAGTACCGCGCCCACTCTGCCAGGCTTACCTGTTCCTTTGGAAGCTTGCTGTCGAGCGCTGGACGTGAACAGATCACTTCGAACAGCACCACACCGAAGGAGTAGACGTCGGATTTCTCCGTCAGCTGCTGCCGCCGGAAGTACTCCGGGTCCAAGTACCCGAAGCTGCCCTTCACGACGGTACTGACGTGCGTGTTCTGCTGCTCCATCTCCGGCCCGAACTTGGACAGTCCGAAGTCAGACACCTTGGCGACCCATGACTCATCGAGGAGGATGTTGGTTGTCTTGACGTCGCGGTGGATGATGGTTTGCCTCGCTCCGGTGTGCAGGTAATGCAATCCACGAGCGGCGCCGATACAGATATCGAGCCTCTGCCTCCACCCAAGTGTGGGTTTCCCAGTCTTGTTATACAGGTGCTCACGCAGAGTGCCATTGGACATGTAGTCGTACACCAAGATCATCTCCCCTTGCTCGTCGCAGAAGCCGATCAGGGAGACGAGGTGCCGGTGCCGGAGCTTGGACAGCATCTCGATCTCGTTCAAGAACTCCCTCACACCTTGCTCGGACATCGGGTTGGCTCGCTTGATGGCCACTTCCATCTGTGTCGCCGTACCCAAGGATGACGGGCTCTTCCCTCCCGCAGCAGCCATGGACTCATTCGACCGGACCACGCCTCTGTAGACCTTTCCAAACCCGCCCACACCAAGGATCAGGCCGTCGTCCCACCCTTGCGTCGCGTCCTCGATCTCTGCCAAGGTAAAGTGGCGGCAGAGGTTTGACGGCAGACTGCTCCGCCCAGATGTGTAGCTCGATGGGGACGAGTACCCCAGTAAGGTACTTGAGTCTTTATAAGCCCATTTGGGCTTGTCTTGTGGCCCTGGCTGCGCCACTGCGACCTGTCTCTTCCTCTTGTACAGCACAAACAATACAAGCCCGACAAGGCACACTGCTACAACACTACCGACCACCCCACCTGCGATAGCGCCGGTCTTACTACCGCCCTTGCTGCCGCGGGGGAGCGCCCGATTGATATCCACAGTAACGTCACGCAGCGGCGATGGTCTGACCCCAGCGAGGTTTTTGCCGCTGATGTTGTGCAGCTTGAACACCTCCAGCCCGTTCAGTACGGCGTCGACAAACTCGGGCTTGGTGAAGTCGTTGGGACGGAGGTCAAGCCTGAGTTCGGTCTGAATAGGGCCATTTGGAAGGAACGTGATGTAGTCCTTGTAGTAGGGGACACCGAGCCCAGAACCCTGCGAGACGCTGCCGACGAGCAACGTCGCCCATGCGAATACGTCTGCCTCTTTTTCGGCTGTCATGTTGTTGATGAAGATGCTAAATACTCTCTCGTTGGGCTTGTTGTAGATGTTTTGGATGTCGCAGAAATGGAGGCGCATCAGGTAGTAGAACCCAGGGTCGACGTTTAAGGACCATGTGAGGTTAGACTGCTTATTGATGGCAGCCTCTCCCGTCATGGACCGCTGGGTCTTGTACACCAAGTCCGGCGCTATGTACGTCGGCGTGGCCGACGGGTACCGGAGGGTGATGTTCGGATCAATTAAACGGGTCAACCCAAAGGCAGCTCCGAAGATGTAAAGATCATCGATCTCCCACTGCCGGAACAGCCCTCCGGCGTCATCGGAGCGAGAAATGGCAGCTCCTCCCACATTCAGACGGTACATGGTCTCCAGGGCCGTGGCCGGGTTGAGGGGAAATGTTGTACTGTCGAAGCCTACGACGGCAAGCGGGTCCTTTGGAGTGAAGATGTCCGGCATGGATATAACCTCGATGCCGTTGACAAAGGCGTAGGAGCCAGGGTACCTGGGTGAAGGCGTGAAGGTGAGGTTGACGAATCCGGATGCCGACACGTTCAGGGAGTACTCCCGGACGATGTACTCCACGTTGAGGGCTTGGATGTCCCACGCAGGGGTGAAGTTCCGGAGCAGCATGAACTCGCCAGCCTCAACGTCGAACACCGCCGAGGAGTCGTTGCGGCCGCCGTAGGACGACGGGTAGAAGTAGAGGCGGACGAATTTTCGCTCGGGTGCTACGGGGATGGAGTAGGTGACGGAGGATGTGAAGATGCGGGCAGTCATGAACGGCACCCGGGGGACGCCAGAGCGCTGCGATAAAGCCTGCGCCTCGAAAGAGCTGGTGCGGTTTGAGAGCAGGAACTTGGACCCTATATCGCCTTGCCAGTTGCGCTTCTCTGCGTCGGGGGTGTTCCCGGAGGTGCCACAGTTGATAAAGAGCTGATCGGTGACATTGAAAGTCAAGCTGGGAGTTGTCTGGGCGGTGGTTGTGTAGGAGAAGAGCAAGAGGAAGTAGCAGCAGCTGAAGCACAGCAGTCCAAAGGCCGTCCTGGGAGCCATCTTCATGACCACCCAAAAATTGGGGGCGGGGTGGTGACTTTCTTCAGCTGCAGGGATGCAAATCAAAGCAAAGCTCACGCCTTTTTCGGCAGAAAAGGACTCAAAACGACTCGAATTGCGAGACCCAGAAAGCAATTTGGGGAAAGCTTACCTGCACGGTTCAGGAAATCTGCACAGGGTATACTCTCTTGTAGGAGAAGAGCAAGATCAGAACTCTGTTGCAGCTGCCGAAGCGGCCACGGAAAAGAAGCCTAAAACTGGTATTGAGATCATCGGGCAGTATACCTGGAACGGAGAAAGGGGAATTGCAGCCGGAACAAAGTAGATTTTAAGAACACATCGTTCCGAGAAGACCTCTTCCGCAAACGAATCCGTGAGATTGCAAGTCAAGCATGAAGGAGGAGGACGGCGTTCGTCCAATAATTGAGCTAAAGGAAGAGGGCGACGCGGAGAGGGCCAGAGGTTGCTGGTGAGATTGGGAGTAAGATGAGCTCGGTCGCTCGGTGGAGGATAGCTAGCATGACATTGAAAGACATCACCCACTGGCCACTAGCCAGCAGCCATGTCTGTTTTGGATATGAATTTCTTTACCCACCTGCCGATCACTTGATGACTAGGGAAGTTAAACACGAAAAAGAAAAAACAATTAGAAAGCTCCAATTGAACGGCTGGGATTGATTGGTTGGCAGCACTAACGAAGATACGTATTCATCTTCGTCGTCTTTGACTTGGGCATCCATTCTAGTGGCGGGCGATGACGACGTCAACGGATGTGGTGTGTGGCGAGTGGGCACCTATTGCGAGCTGTACACGTTGTCCCGGTTTCACGCGTCCACACTAAAAACCCTCGTAGTTGTCATCTTCGGTGGAAGAGGTCAGAGGATTAGAGGAACCCGGCGGCGCTCCGCAGTCCGCATACGGCCCAGCGGCCAGCTTACCCGGTGGTTGGAGGAAGGAGAGAGGTGCGCTAGGTGCTGGGGTCAGATTGTCTCGTGGGAGGAATTTCCCAAAACAGTTCTGGTTGCCTAGATTATTATTAGTCAATGTGTGGTTGATGCAAAATAATGCATGCCATTCAGAATTCATTGTCGTGGGCGTGAATTCGACACCACGCAATTTCAACTTCCAAGTGGCAAACTTCTAACAATCACTGCTACTTTTTTTAATAGATTATTGATCATAACAAATTGACTACAATATTTAGGCAAACCAGAACTATTCTGGATGCTTGTACTTGTTTCCTTTCGCAACAAAGGACATTTTAAAATTGCAAAGGCATACATACTATGAAGGCCCCTTTATCATCAGAAACAAACTCAAACATGTGACCATATATACCACTATATACTTAGCAAGAATATCTAATATCGTGTGTCCTTTACCAATCACATATTTATTCTAGGCCCGTGTTATGCTCCTGTAAGTGTAGTCGCATGTAGCTGGAGTCAAAACATGTGTAGTTCTTGGAACCATAACTGCCGGAGTGGTAGGGTGAAATTTGTTGTCATGTACCATGTGCATTGGAGGGTGGAAAGGTTACACATTTAGGTCTTTAGCGCCCTCTTCTCGGGGAATAGGAAAAGAGGCTACTAGTTCCTCTCTCTCTCTCTCTCTCCACCACCCCCCCCCCCTAAAAAAAAATTATCGAGAAGTTTTATTCAACATGTTCCTCAATAGGCAACAAAGTGCATATAAGATTTTGGGTCCCAGATTCTATGAAATGGGAAATCCCAAAATTTAGCCTTCTAAATGTTGTGGGATCTGAACTCAACAAAATCGGAATACCCCAACAACACCTTATAACTCTATCTATGTATATTGCTCAATGAATGTGTATCTTTGTATCTCTCTTTCTCTATCAACTAGCACTTTGACTTTTTTTGATGTAGGCTGACTCCCATCTTTCAAGCCTATATACACCTCTCACTGGTGGTGGCATTGCCTCCAGCTGAGAAGAATGTATACTTTTCAGCGAGACTGGCCCCATACTCTGCCATTCTAAATGCCATTATGTTAGCTTCATACTCCTCCAGCCTACATGTTGTTTTTGTTAGGTTCCTTTTACATTGATTTGCGGGTGTTATTTCTATTATGCAAACAAAGGTTAGTTTTGTGAATGTGTTTTTTGTGACTCTGGGTGGTGATGGATGCATATTTATTCTAATTTTTGTGGCAATTTTAGCCTAATTTTGCATTCAAAATGACTCTCCTTGTAGATTTGGAGTTTAATCTATCTATACCACTAGTCAAAACAGCATGACCTTGGGGGTCCCTCTTCCCTTCAGCAAACGAGAGTCAAGAGAAGGCCGCCTCTCGCAAGGTGCGGGGTAACGCCCAGACTCGAAATGGATTTTGAACACTTCTAGAAGGGTGATTGATCAACATTTTTTGTGTTAGATGCCATAAATGACATGCTAATTGACCTACCGATCGACCTTCAAATATCATCAAATATCAATCTCTATTGATTAACCATTCACTTATCAACCTCTAAGGTAATCATACTTCACTGAGCGTTCTAAAGAACAATCGACCTTGCACCTATCAACCTTCAAGGTTGATGGCCCAATAGGAAGTGCAGCTAGAGCTCAAGCAACTCAATTGACCTCCAACCCTCGACCTTCATCTCAAACAACAACTGATATAGCTCTATATCTGTAATGACCCTGACTTGGGTTATGAGATAACCCTATTTGTTTTGGCTAAGTAAGTTGCTTAGAACTTTAATATAATCTTCTAAAGTGTTTTGCTATTAGGTAACAAACTTATGTATCAAATTTGGTCATGTTTGAATAATGTTTGAGCATGTTCTCATGTTTTGGACCAAAATGCAATTTGCCCAAGATGAGAGGTTATATTGCAATTTGTCACATGTTGAATGTTCTATAAGTATTTTAGCATCATTATAGAAAGAATGATGCAAGGTGGTGGCTTGTGTAAAGCCTAAATTCCAAGTTTGAACTTGTTTGAATAATGCTAGTGAGTTGTGTACCAATTTTGGTGCAAGTTGTAATTTACCCAAAATTTAGGGTTGATATGCAAATTACCACCTCTAGAGTGTCCCTACTCCCTCATAGTATCATTTATAGGAGAGAGAAATAATGAGGCACCATGTTTGAATCAATTATGAGTGATGGTATTCTTGGTGATGAAATGACCAAGAAAGGGGTTTGAATGGAAACCCTAAATTGAGCCTGTATTAGGTGTATCGGGTTATAGTGTTTAATGGGAGTCCCTATAGACCAAGGAGCCAAATAGGAGACCCCCATATCATGTTTTTAACTCTTTGACTTTTCAAAAATGAGCTAAGCACCTCAATAAAGCAATGGATATCGGCTTGCAACTTTCCTTGGGAAAGGTTGCATTGAATTGAGAATATAATAATGTGAGTGGAAGTGGCTTGTCCTAGAAGATAACCAAAGGGGGCCGACCCTTATCCCTTGCATTATCCTCAAGTTTTTATTTTGCATGGAAATATAAAGATGGAGTGCATGCAAGTACATGTGTCAATCCATGCATGGCCATGTGGCACCTACTAGTAGTAAATTGATGACAACTCATATACACACTTATTCATGAACCTCAAGTATATATACCCTTCCTTTCACTCCTAAGTGAAAATTTTCAAATCCTACCACCTCCTTGATCTTAGATATCGTGCATGGAGTCTTGGTATCGTGCATGGGTGAAGTGATATCATTAATAGGGCCTTGGTATCGGCCATAGCAAGTGATATCGGCCATAGCAAGTGATATCGGCCATAGCAAGTGATATTGGCCATAACAAGTTGATATCAGCCATAGTGGAGTTATATTGGCCACAAGTGAAGGGGATATCGGCCAAAAGTGAGGGCATATCGTGCATGAGTAGTGAGGTATCATGCAAAGGTGCTAAGGAGCAAGAAGGAGCTCAAACCTTAACCCTAAGGTAAGGCCATGATCATCTTCAACCTTGGATTGAAGCATGGATATAGGGTTATGATCTTTCTTTCTTTCCTTCTTCACCAAGTGCTTAACTATGGTGATTTCTTGTCTATGGAGGAGTTGTGAATGAGCCCTGGACCTTGGATAAGTTCTTCTTCAACCTTAGGACATGAATCTTTGGAGCTTGGAGCTTTGAAGCTGTTCACAAGGCAGGTTATATAACTTGAACTCAATCATGTTATTATTCATCACCTAAATTGCTATGCTTAAATGAACTGCTATAAATTCCGAAATATTCTTAAATGGTTGATGAAATTTTGATTTCTAGTAGTTTCTTAGACTTGTTATCCTTGTACTAGAACAACTAGAATGAAGGTCTAGAGCTTGAAGAAGATGGTATCACCTTATAAACTGATATCGGGTTCAAGCACACAAGCAAGCACCTCTAACCCGATATGGTGATGCACCTACTCCACTAAAACGATATGGATATGAGTTTATACTTTCTTGCACGATATGGTAAGGTAGTATACACCTCTTGCATGATATGAGGTCAAGCATACACATCAAAAATGATATTGGGTTAAGCACACACCTCTTTGCCCGATATGGTGTGAAGCATACACACACCTCATTGCCCGATATGGTGTGAAGCATACACACACCTCTCTTCCCGATATGGTGTGAAGCACACATACACCTCTAAAGTGATATGGTGTGAATCACACACACACCTCTTTGCCCGATATGGTGTGAAGCACACATACACCTCTTTTCCCAATATGGTGTGAAGCATACACACACCTCTCTGCCCGATATGGTGTGAAGCACAAATACACCTCATACCCGATATGGTAAGCACACATACACCTCTAAAGTGATATGGTGTGAAGCACAAATACACCTCATACCCGATATGGTAAGCACACATACACCTCTAAAGTGATATGGTGTGAAGCACACACACACACCTCTTTGCCCGATATGGTGTGAAGCACACATACACCTCTTTTCCCAATATGGTGTGAAGCATACACACACCTCTCTGCCCGATATGGTGTGAAGCACACATACACCTCATACCCAATATGGTAAGCACACATACACCTCTAAAGTGATATGGGTAGCAAGCACACACCTCATACCTGATATGGTGGAAGCACCTCAAAACCCATATGAAGGAAAGCACCTTAGATGCAATGTACTTGATGGAGTAACACATGAAGTGTCTTATATCAAGTCAGACATTCAGAGGTATGGAGTTTAATGAATATTGTTTAAGTAGGCTAATGAACCTTGAAGGAAATGTTGAACCAACTTAATAAAGTATGAAGTAATCAACATCCTTGTAAGGATGAGAGAGAAACTCAAACTTCTGTGATAATCATGAAATGAGCATACATTGATACTCCTAATATGTATGGAGACTGAATTAGGGTTTGATTCTTGATAAATGTACTTCAAAACCCTAGATGGTTTTATAAGAGAAACCTTAACCCTAATGAAGGGTAATGATAAGAGTTGAAATTATAGTTGGTTAATAAAGGGGAAACCTTAACCATATTGAAACCATGCTAGTAGCATGAGATAATGAGCATAGCTAAGTATGAGATATGATGTTACATATAATACAATTTAATGGGCCTTGTGAGCCATGTGATTAGTTGTTGCCTAGTGAGAGGTAACAAGATGTTTAATGGGCCTTATGAGCTAAGAGAATAGTTGTTGCCTAGTGAGAGGTAACAAGGTGTTTATTAAAGTCACATGTAAGAAATGATAATGTTCAAATAAACTAGGAAATGGAAACTTAGTAACATAATAATAATAACAAATGGATACACTAATAATAATGAAATCTTAATCATACATGCTTTATGCTTATAGCCAAATAAGGAATATAGTGTTTTGAATATGCTTAAAGGAGATAAGAGGAATACTTGAATTATATAAAGGGTGTGAATAAGTATGATGGCATGACGAAGGTATAATGCCTATAATAGATGCACAAGATTGGCATAGGCCAATGCCTGGAATAGTTTCACATGATTGGGATAACCCAATGCCTGGCTGTTAATCACATGATTGGTAATAAACCAATGCATGGTTGTTAATCACATGATTGGTAATGACCCAATGCCTGGATGTTAATCACAGGATTGGTAATAACCCAATGACTGACTATTAATCACAGGACCGGTAATAACCCAATGCCTGGATGTTAATCACAAGATTGGTGATAACCTAGTGCCTGGATGTTAATCACATGATTGGTAATAACCCAATGTCTGGTTTTTAATCACAGGATTGGTAGTAACCCAATGCCTGGATGTTAATCACATGATTGGTAATAACCCAATGTCTGGCTGTTAATCATAGGATTGGTAATAACCCAATGCCTAGCTGTTAATTACAGGATTGGTAATAACCCAATGCCTGGCTGTTAATCACAGGATTGGTAATAACCCAATACCTGGTTGTAATATTACAAGATTGGCATAGTCCAATACCTGGAATAGTTGCACAGGATTGGCATAGTCCAATGCATGGAATAACCTCACAGATTGGCAAAGCCAATACCTAGACAGATGATGATGATGTATATTCACATGATTGGTACAATTCAATATCTGATTAGCAGATTGGTTGAGGCCAATAGATAGAAATGAGAATGATTCATGGATGTCATACCATGATAATGAGTATCACATGATAAGCTTGAGATGTTGATATAGTATGATGGATAAATGATATACATGTTCTTCCTATTCCTTATAAAGAGAATATATGATTTACTGCCCTATCATAGATAGTTGCAATGCTTTAAAATATGAGAATGTTCTAAACTGCTTATCCTCTGCTCAGTTTAATACTATTTAACTGTGATAATAACATTGTTGGCGGAGAGTTATATCTCTCGTTGGGACAATTGTCTCACCCCGTGGGATCAACATTTTCTTAGGTGGATGTGCACGAGGGGGATTGAGACCATACTTCAGAGAAAGAACAACAACAATAGGGACAACAATGACAACTCAGGTTGATGGCCCAATAGGAAGTGCAGCTAGAGCTCAAGCAACTCAATTGACCTCCAACCCTCGACCTTCATCTCAAACAACAACTGATAGAGCTCTATATCTGTAATGACCCTGACTTGGGTTATGAGGTAACCCTATTTTTTTGTCTAAGTAAGTTGGTTAGAACTTTAATATAATCCTCTAAAGTTTTTTTCTATTAGGTAACAAACTTATGTTTCAAATTTGGTCATGTTTGAGCATGTTCTCATGTTTTGGACCAAAATGCAATTTGCCCAAGATGAGAGCTTATATTGCAATTTGTCACATGTTGAATGTTCTCTAAGTATTTTAGCATCATTATATAAAGAATGATGCAAGGTTGTGGCTTGTGTAAAGCCTAAATTCTAAGTTTGAACTTGTTTGAATAATGCTAGTGACTTGTGTACCAATTTTGGTTCAAGTTGTAATTTACCCAAAACTTAGGGTTGATATGCAAATTACCACCTCTAGAGTGTCCCTACTCCCTCATAGTATCATTTATAGGATAGAGAAATAATGAGGCACCATGTTTGAATCATTTATGAGTGATGGTATTCTTGGTGATGAAAAGACCAAGAAAGGGGTTTGAATGGAAACCCTAATTTGAGCATGTATTAGGTGTATCGGGTTATAGTGTTTAATGGGAGTCCCTATCGGCCAAGGAGCCAAAGAGGAGACCACCATATCATGTTTTTAACTCTTTGACTTTTCAAAATTGAGCTAAGCACCTCAATAAAGCAATGGATATCGGCTTTCAACTTTCCTTGGGAAAGGTTGCATTGAATTGAGAATATAATAATGTGAGTGGAAGTGGCTTGTCCTAGAAGATAACCAAAGGGGGCCGACCCTTATCCCTTGCATTATCCTCAAGTTTTTATTTTGCATTGAAATATAAAGATGGAGTGCATGCAAGTACATGTGTCAATCCATGCATGGCCATGTGGCACCTACTAGTAGTAAATTGATGACAACTCATATACACACTTTTTCATGAACCTCAAGTATATATACCCTTCCTTTCACCCCTAAGTGAACTTTTTAAAATCCTACTACCTCCTTGCTATTAGATATCATGCATAGAGTCTTGGTATCGTGCATGGGTGAAGTGGTATCATTCATAGGGCCTTGGTATCGGCCATAGCAAGTGATATCGGCCATAGCAAGTGATATTGGCCATAACAAGTTGATATCGGCCATAGTGGAGTTATATTGGCCACAAGTGAAGGGGATATCGGCCACAAGTGAGGGAATATCATGCATGAGTAGTGAGGTATCGTGCAAAGGTGCTAAGGAGCAAGAAGGAGCTCAAATCTTAACCCTAAGGTAAGGCCATGATCATCTTCAACCTTGGATTGAAGCATGGATATAGGGTTATTATCTTTTTTCTTTCCTTCTTCACCAAGTGCTTAACTATGGTGATTTATTGTCTATGGAGGAGTTGTGAATGAGCCCTGGACCTTGGAGAAGTTCTTCTTCAACCTTAGGACGTGAAGCTTTGGAGCTTGGAGCTTTGAAGCTGTTCACAAGGCAGGTTATATAACTTGAACTCAATCATGTTATTATTCATCACCTAAATTGCTATGCTTAAATGAACTGCTATAAATTCCGAAATATTCTTAAATGGTTGATGAAATTTTGATTTCTAGTAGATGATTAGACATGTTATCCTTGTACTAGAACAAGTAGAATGAAGGTCTAGAGCTTGAAGATGATGGTATCACCTTAAAAAGTGATATCGGGTTCAAGCACACAAGCAAGCACCTCTAACCCGATATGGTGATGCACCTACTCCACTAAAACGATATGGATATGAGTTTATACTTTCTTGCACGATATGGTAAGGTAGTATACACCTCTTGGACGATATGAGGTCAAGCATACACATCAAAAATGATATTGGGTTAAGCACACACCTCTTTGCCCGATATGGTGTGAAGCATACACACACCTCTCTGCCCAATATGGTGTGAAGCACACATACACCTATAAAGTGATATGGTGTGAAGCACACACACACCTCTTTGCCCGATATGGTGTGAATCACACATACACCTCTTTTACCAATATGGTGTGAAGCATACACACACCTCTCTGCCCGATATGGTGTGAAGAACAAATACACCTCATACCCGATATGGTAAGCACACATACACCTCTAAAGTGATATGGTGTGAAGCACACACACACCTCTTTGCCCGATATGGTGTGAAGCACACATACACCTCTTTTCCCAATATGGTGTGAAGCATACACACACCTCTCTACCCGATATGGTGTGAAGCACACATACACCTCATACCCGATATGGTAAGCACACATACACCTCTAAAGTGATATGGGTAGCAAGCACACACCTCATACCTGATATGGTGGAAGCACCTCAAAACCCATATGAAGGAAATCACCTTAGATGCAATGTACTTGATGGAGTAACACATGAAGTGTCTTATATCAAGTCATACATTAAGAGGTATGGAGTTTAATGAATATTGTTTAAGTAGGCTAATGAAACTTGAAGGAAAGGTTGAACCAACTTAATAAAGTATGAAGTAATCAACATCCTAGTAAGGATGAGAGAGAAACTCATACTTCTGTGATAATAATGAAATGAGCATACATTGATACTCCTAATATGTGTGGAGATTGAATTAGGGTTTGATTCTTGATAAATGTACTTGAAAACTCTAGATGGTTTTATAAGAGAAACCTTAACCCTAATGAAGGGTAATGATAAGAGTTGAAATTATAGTTGGTTAATAAAGGGGAAACGTTAACCATATTGAAACCATGCTAGTAGCATGAGATAATGAGCATAGCTAAGTATGAGCTATGATGTTACATATAATACAATTTAATGGACCTTGTGAGCCATGTGATTAGTTGTTGCCTAGTAGAGGTAACAAGATGTTTAATGGGCCTTGTGAGCCAAGAGAATAGTTGTTGCCTAGTGAGAGGTAACAAGATATTTATAAAACTCTCATGTAAGAAATGATAATGTTCAAATAAACTAGGAAATGGAAACTTAGTAACATAATAATAATAATAACAAATGGATACACTAATAATAATGAAATCTTAATCATACATGCTTTACGCTTATAGCCAAATAAGGACTATAGTGTTTTGAATATGCTTAAAGGAGATAAGAGGAATACTTGAGTTATATGAAGGATGTGAATAAGTATGATGGCATGACCAAGGTATAATGCCTATAATAGATGCACAAGATTGGCATAGTCCAATGCCTGGAATAGTTTCACATAATTGGGATAACCCAATGCTTGGCTGTTAATCACATGATTGGTAATAAACCAATGCCTGGTTGTTAATCACATGATTGGTAATGACCCAATGTCTGGTTGTTAATCACATGATTGGTAATAAGCCAATGACTGTCTATTAATCACAGGATTGGTAATAACCCAATGCCTGGATGTTAATCACATGATTGGTGATAACCCAGTGCTTGGATGTTAATCACATGATTGGTAATAACCCAATGTCTGGTTGTTAATCACAGGATTGGTAGTAACCCAATGCCTGGTTGTTAATCACAGGATTGGTAATAACCCAATGCCTGACTATTAATCACAGGATTGGTAATAACCCAATGCCTAGATGTTAATCACAGGATTGGTAATAACCCAATGCCAGGCTGTTAATCACAGGATTGGTAATAACCCAATGTCTGGTTGTTAATCACAAGATTGGTAATAACCCAATACCTGGTTGTAATATTACAAGATTGGCATAGTCCAATACCTGGAATAGTTGCACATGATTGGCATAGTCCAATGCTTGGAATAACCTCACAAATTGGCAAAGACAATACCTGGACAGATGATGATGATGTATATTCAAATGATTGGTACAATTCAATATATGATTAGCATATTGGTTGAGGCCAATAGATAGAAATGAGAATGATTCATGGATGTCATACCATGATAATGAGTATCACATGATAAGCTTGAGATGTTGATATAGTATGATGGGTAAATGATATACATATTCTTCCTATTCCTTATAAAGAGAATATATGATTTACTGCTCTATCATAGATAGTTGCAATGCTTTAAAATATGAGAATGTTCTAAACTGCTTATCCTCTGCTCAGTTTAATACTATTTAACTGTGATAATAACATTGTTGGCAGAGAGTTATATCTCTCATTGGGACAATTGTCTCACCCCGTGGGATCAACATTTTTTAGGTGGATGTGCATGAGGGGGATTGAGACCGTACTTCAGAGAAAGAACAACAACAGTAGGGACAACAATGACAACTCAGGTTGAGTGTACTGTCTATCATGTCTTGTAGATAGAAGTCCTATGTGTCATCTCTGTACTCTCAAGTTCTTAGATTTAGTACATGTTGGTTTTATGAACAATCTGAGATTTTAGCTTGTATGCCTCGAGGTTTGTTGTTGTTTTATGTATATGTTTTGAGAAAGCAACTGTTATATGTTATCCTCAAGAAGAGATGGTATAATATATGATCAATGTGAATATCATGTTTTGGTTCTTCCTTAAAGAGTTTTCCTGGAAATGGATCTCTTTGCAAAGAAAATGGTTTTAATTTTTAGTGATTTTTTTGGTAATCTGATTCTTATGATTATTCTGCATATTTAGTAACGATTTGGCTGTCAGTTTGGTGGCAGTCATTACAAGTTTGGTATCAGAGCTTAAGGTTCGTTGAGTCTACAGAGACATATGACTAAGGTGTTGAGTCTATTCTAATGTCTTCCAGTATATCCTATTGTGACTTCTGCTTCTGACGAAGAAAGGGTGAAGTTTAAAAATGATTGGAGAACATGAGGAACATGTTGCTAAGAGAAATTTTGTTGCACCATGAGACGGTGTAAGGGATCAGGCAAGAGAAGAACGAGTGCCTGAGAATTCCCATCTTGACCCAATTAGGATAGAGAATCCTGCTATTTATGCTCTTGTTGGGCAGGTTAGGGCAACAATGATGCATATAGTAGACTGGATACTTGCATTACAACCTAGGTTACCAACCCTCAATATAGAAATTTTTGGTCCTGAAAGGGTTCCTGAATGACATAGTCATGTTGGAACAGTGGAAAATGTGGGAAGAATTAACAAATGGAAAGAAAATAGACTCTACCATAAGTATAGATAGATAGTACATCTGTGATGGCAATGCCAAGGAGAGGCAATAAGCTGAGAATGAAGGAAAGGTCTCTATAATTCTGGAGACATTTGCCTAGTTGTTCTAAGAAGCCAACGTTTTTGGTGGTGGGTCTCTATAATTCTAGAGACATTTTCCTAGTTGTTCTAAAAAGCCAAATTTTTTGGTACCACCAGTGCAATAAATGTCTAGTGCACCAGGGTAGTGGTCACTAAGTAAAGGCAAAAGTCCAAACTTTCCCCCTATAAGAACTCCTAACTTAGATACTATATCGGTAATTAGACCGATAAGACTATGGTACGAGGATAAGACATGTTATAGATATAGTCATGTTGAGCATACTAAACCCTTTTTATTCAAAAAGAAGGGAGGAAATGACCCAACAACTGAGGCAGACTCGACAGGGATTACGAAAGTTACAGCCCAAAAGTGTAAAAAGGCAAAAGTAATAATATGAAATAGCTTGATTCTATGTTTGAGTCAACCTAAAGTGGTAGATGACTGCGAAGGGTGATAGTCAGATAGAGCTTTCTCATTCTGATATGTCTTCTCTAGATTTTATTTGATAATTATAAGAAGGTAGTAATTGTTGAGCTTTCTTTGATTAGTCCTATGAGGACATGAGGAAGAGATAAAAAGGATAAGAACCTATATTCAGTCCAATATTATATGTTTTGAAATTTCTCTCTTCATGTAGAAAAGGAAGAGATGTAAGAGAACACCCAGAGAAAATCTGAGATACTAAGTAGTAAAATTTAAAGAGATGTTAAAAGTATGAAATATAATATAAAACAAATGCATACTAGCTAATTTCAGTCCTTGAATACCCTGGCTAGGTATTCATCTATTGAAGGCAAGGTAAGTATGACACTCTTAGATTGATATCTTTCTGATTACTCTGATCAAGTAGTCATTTTGAGACAATCTAAAGAGATTAATGAGGTAGAAGATGTGGCATGGATATTTCTACCACATCATAATTGAAATACGAAAGGATCTGAGTTAATCACAGATCAATTTATATAAAAAAAGAGATGTTTAGTATAATATATACCTTAGTCTGAGGACCTAGAGGTAACCGTTACCTGATGAGAGGTAACAATGTCCAGTGATGAACTGAGCATTTGAATACCCAGATCTAGAAATCATGATGATGATAATACTGATAGGTGGTGACATGTAATCATCTCGATATTTCCTATGTTGAAGGCAAGGAACCTAAGAGGAAATAAAATTGAATGACACATGAATGATTGAGAGTTCATGCAATACTCAAGAAAGATGAGAACCCCTTTTCTTTAATAAACAAACTTGGATAATAACGGGGCAATAAAAAGGACTATGTTTCCTTGTGTTCTTTCCTTATGGAAACATGACAATCAAGTATGTCTTATGACACTTGATGTGCAGGGATTAGAAGAAATCTATAAGATGGATACTTTGAAAAGTATTAGCTTGTCCTGGATTTTTAGTTCCAAGACAAAGTATATGTGTTAAGTAATGTCCCAAGATGAAAGAAAGGTCCTATTATATGCTTGGTTTTAGTAATAACAACGTAGGATGGAAAGGATGATGATGTGATGTGTTTTTGGCACATATAATGGATACCCAGGTATAGAATCCTAGTATCCAAGGACTCTCAATGATATAATAAGATGGGAACATGACTCTTGATAAGATGAATAATGTTTGGTTACCTAGAAGGGCCAACTTTGAAATTTGTCTAGTTACATACTGTAGTATGGATACCATATGTTAGGGGTTTATGCTCTGCATAAACATGACATCAACAAAGTTGTATGAGTTGAAGGAACAATTGTAGCATTGTTTTGGGAAAAGTTGATCAAGTTAAAGATAACTTATTAGAATATCCCTATTTATATTTGTTGAGGCAGCTTATACATAACATCTAGAGATACCTCTAAGATAGTTCTTCTTTAATAAGTAGCCTCTCCTTATGACAAGAAAATAAACACCTAAAAGGATAATTGATACAAGTCATAAGAAAGTTTAGTGTTGTGTCAGCAGATTTGAGTGGCACAAAAGATGTAAGATAATACTTGTAGTCCCAAGTGGGTGATAGAATGCAACTCTGGTATTTCCTTGAAAGAGAAATGACAAACTAAGTGAGGGGTATAGAAAACTCCTAAGATAAAGGATCTTATTACATAAAGATGTAAGTTGAAAAGGTGACAAATCAGTGAGGTTTGAAACCTGAGTTAAATAAAGTATGTATAATGATTCTCTGACTAAGAAAAATGTTTCCTGACACAGAGTTGACTCTACAGTCAATAATGAAAAGGATAGTGGAGTATGTGTCTTGTATGACAGATTATATGATAACCATGTGTGAAAAAACTTTGTGTTGCTCAAAGTTCTATGGAATCTCCATGACATTAATATGTTATGTGGAGACTTGATGATATGATTAATGAATAATATCTTTCTCCCTTTACTTGGGATTTCGGGGACAAAATCCTTATTAGGGGTTTATAACTTGTAATGACCCTGACCTGGGTTATGAGGTAACCCTATTTGTTTTGGATAAGTAAGTTGCTTAGAACTTTAATATAATCCTCTAAAGTGTTTTTCTATTAGGTAACAAACTTATGTTTCAAATTTGGTCATGTTTGAATAATGTTTGAGCAATGATCTCATGTTTTGGACCAAAATGCAATTTACCCAAGATGAGAGGTTATATTGCAATTTGTCACATGTTGAATGTTCCCTAAGTGTTTTAGAATCATTATAGAAATAATGATGCAAGGTGGTGGCTTGTGGAAAGCCTAAATTCCAAGTTTGAACTTGTTTGAATAATGCTGGTGACTTGTGTACCAATTTTTGTGCAAGTTATAATTTACCCAAAATTTAGGGTTGATATGCAAATTACCACCTCTAGAGTGCCCCTACTCCATCCTAGTATCATTTATAGGATAGATAAATAATGATGCACCATGTTTGAATCAATTATGAGTGATGGTATTCTTGGTGATGAAAAGACCAAGAAAGGGGTTTGAATGGAAACCCTAATTTGAGCTCGTATTAGGTGTATCGGGATATAGTGTTTAATGGGAGTCCCTATCGGCCAAGGAACCAAAGAGGAGACCCCCATATTGTGTTGTTAACTCTTTGACTTTTCAAAAACGAGCTAAGAACCTCAATAAAGCAATGGATATCGGCTTGCAACTTTCCTAGGGAAAGGTTGCATTGAATTGAGAATATAATAATGTGAGTGGAAATGGCTTGTCCTAGAAGATAACCAAAGGGGGCCGACCCTTATCCCTTCCATTATCCTTAAGTTTTTATTTTTCATGGAAACATAAAGATGTATTGCATGCATGTACATGTGTCAATCCATGCATGGCCATGTGGCACCTACTAGTAGTAAATTGATGACACCTCATATACACACTTATACATAAACCTCAAGTATATATACCCTTCCTTTCACCCCTAAGTGAATATTTTAGTATACTAACACCTCCTTGCTCTTAGATATCGTGCATGGAGTCTTGGTATCGTGCATGGGTGAAGTGGTATCGTTCATAGGGTCTTGGTATCATCCATAGCAAGTGATATCGGCCATAACAAGTGATATTGGCCATAACAAGTTGATATCGGCCATAGTGGAGTTATATTGGCCACAAGTGAAGGGGATATCGGACACAAGTGAGGGAATATCATGCATGAGTAGTGAGGTATCGTGAAAAAGGTGCTAAGGAGCAAGAAGTAGCTCAAATATTAACCCTAAGGTAAAGCCATGATCATCTTCAACCTTGGATTGAAGCATGGATATAGGGTTATGATCCTTCTTTCTTTCCTTCTTCACCAAGTGCTTAACTATGGTGATTTCTTGTCTATGGAGGATTTTTGAATGAGACCTAGACCTTGGAGAAGTTCTTCTTCAACCTTAGGATGTGAATCTTTGGAGCTTGGAGCTTGGAGCTTTGAAGCTATCCACAAGGCATGTTATATAATTTGAATTCAACCATGTTATTACTCATCACCTAAATTGCTATACTTAAATGAACTACTATAAATTATAAAATATTCTGAAATGGTTGATGAAATTATGAGTTATAGTAGTTTCTTAGACCTGTTATCCTTGTAATAGAACAAGTATAATGGAGTTCTAGAGCTTGAATATGATGGTATCACCTTATAAAGTGATATCGAGTTCAAGCACACAAGTAAGCACCTCTAACCCGATATGGTGATGCACCTACTCCACTAAAATGATATGGATATGAGTTTATACTTTCTTGCATGATATGGTAAGGTAGTATACACCTCTTGGACGATATGAGGTCAAGCTTACACCTCAAAAATGATATTGGGTTAAGAACACACACCTCTTTGCCCGATATGGTGTGAAGCATACACACACCTCTTTTCCTGATATGGTGTGAAGAATACACACTCCTCTCTTCTCAATATGGTGTGAAGCACACATACACATCTAAAGTGATATGGTGTGAAGCACACACATACCTCTTTGCCTGTTATGGTGTGAAGCACACATACACCTCTTTGCCCAATATGGTGTGAAGCATACACACACCTCTCTGCCTGATATGGTGTGAAGCACACATACACCTCATACCCGATATGGTAAACACACATACACTTCTAAAGTGATATGGTGTTAAGCACACACATACCTCTTTTCCCGTTATGGTGCTAAGCACACATACACCTCTTTGCCCGATATGGTGTGAAGCATACACACACCTCTTTGCCCGATATGGTGTGAAGCACACATACACCTCATACCCGATATGGTAAGCACACATACACCTCTAAAGTGATATGGGTAGCAAGCACACACCTCATACCTAATATGGTGGAAGCACCTCAAAACCCATATGAAGGAAAGCACCTTAGATGCAATGTACTTGATGGAGTAACACATGAAGTGTCTTATATCAAGTCATACATTAAGAGGTATGGAGTTTAATGAATATTGTTTAAATAGGCTAATGAAACTTGAAGGAAAGGTTGAGCCAACTTAATAAAGTATGAAGTAATCAACATCCTAGTAAGAATGAGAGAGAAACTCATACTTCTATGATAATCATGAAATAAGCATACATTGATACTACTAATATGTGTGGAGACTGAATTAGGGTTTGATTCTTGATAAATGTACTTGAAAACCCTAGATGGTTTTATTAGAGAAACCTTACCCCTAATGAAGGGTAATGATAAGAGTTGAAATTATAATTGGTTAATAAAGGGAAACCTTAACCATGTTGAAACCATGCTGGTAGCATGAGATAATGAGAATAGCTAAGTATGAGCTATGATGTTTCATATAATACAATTTAATGGGCCTTGTGAGCCATGTGATTAGTTGTTTCCTAGTGAGAGGTAATAAGATGTTTAATGGACCTTGTGAGCCATGAGAATAGTTGTTGCCTAGTGAGAGGTAACAAGATGTTTATAAAAGTCTCATGTAAGAAATGATAATGTTCAAATAAACTAGGAAATGGAAACTTAGTAACATAATAATAATAATAATAATAATAATAATAATAATAATAATAATAATAATAATAAATGGATACAATAATAATAATGAAATCTTAATCATATATGATTTATGCTTATAGCCAAATAAGGGCTATAGTGTTTTGAATATGCTTAAAGGATATAAGAGGAATACTTGAATTATATAAAGGATGTGAATAAGTATGATGGCATGGCCAATGTATAATGCCTAGAATAGATGCACATGATTGTCATAGTCCAATGCCTGGAATAGTTTCACAGGATTGGGATAACCCAATGCCTAGCGGTTAATCATAGGATTGGTAATAACCTAATGTCTGGTTGTTAATCACATGATTGGTAATAACCCAATGCCTGGCCGTTAATCACAAGATTGGTAATAACCCAATGCCTGGCTGTTAATCACAGGATTGGTAATAACCCAATGCCTGGTTGTTTATCACAGGATTGGTAATAACCCAATGCTTGGCTGTTAATCACAGGATTGGTAATAACCCAATGTTTGGCTGTGAATAAGAGGATTGGTAATAACCCAATGCCTGGTTGTTAATCATAAGATTGGTAATAACCCAATGTCTGGTTGTTAATCACATGATTGGTAATAACCCAATGCCTGGCTATTAATTACAGGATCGATAATAACCCAATGACTGGATGTTAATCACAGGATTGGTAATAACCCAATGCCTGGCTGTTTATCACAGGATTGGTAATAACCCAATGCATGGTTGTTAATCATAGGATTGGTAATAACCCAATGTCTGGCTGTTAATCACATGATTGGTAATAACCCAATACCTGGCTATAATATCACAGGATTGGCATAGTCCAATACCTGGAATAGTTGCAAAGGATTGGCATAGTCTAATGTCTGGAATAACCTCACAGATTGGCAAAACAAATACCTGGATAGATGATTATGATGTATATTCACATGACTGGTACAATTCAATATCTGATTAGCAGATTGGTTGAGGCCAATAGATAGAAATGAGAATGATTCATGCATGTCATACCATGATAATGAGTATCACATGATAAGCTTGAGATGTTGATATAGTATGATGGCTAAATGATATACATGTTCTTCCTATTCCTTATAAAGAGAATATATGATAACTGCTCTATCATAGATAGTTGCAATGCTTTAAAATATGAGAATGTTCTAAACTACTTATCCTCTGCTCAGTTTAATACTATTTAACTGTGATAATAATATTGTTGGCGGAGAGTTATATCTCTTATTGGGACAATTGTATCAACCTGTGGGATCAACATTTTTTTAGGTGGATGTGCACGAGGGGGATTGAGACCGTACTTCAGAGAAAGAACAACAACAGTAGGGACAATAGTGGCAACTCAGGTTGAGTGTACTGTCTGTCGTGTCTTGTAGATAGAAGTCCTATGTGTCATCTCTATACTCTCAGGTCCTTGGATTTAATACGTGTTGGTTTTATGAACAATCTGAGATTTTGTCTTGTATGCCTTGAGGTTTGTTGTTGTTTTATGTATATGTTTTGAGAAAGCAACTGTTATATATTATCCTCGAGAAGAGATGGTATAGAGTATGTACAATATATGATAAATGTGAATATCAGGTTTTGGTTCTTCCTTAAAAAGTTTTCTTGGAAATGGATCTCTTTGCAAAGAAAATGGTTTTAATTTTTTAGTGATTTTTTTGGTAATCTGATTCTTATGATTATTCTGCATATTTAGTAGTGATTTGGCTGTCAGTTTGGTGGCGGTCATTACAAGTTTGGTATCAGAGCTTAAGGTTCACTGAGTCTACAGAGACATATGACTAAGGTGTTGAGTCTGTTCTAGTGTCTTCCAGTATATCCTATAGTGACTTCTGCTTATGCTGTAGAAAGCGTGAAGTTTAAAAATGACTGGAGAACACAAGGAACATGTTGCTAAGAGCAATGTTGTTGCACCATGAGACAGTGCAAGGGATCAGGAAAGAGAAGAATGAGTGCATGAGAATTCCCATCTTGACCCAATCAGGATAGAGAATCCTGCTTTTTATGCTCTTGTTGGGTAGGTTAGGGAAATAGTGATGCATATAGTAGACTGGATACTAGCATTACAACCAAGGTTACCAACCCTCAATGTAGAAATTTTGGGTCCTGAAAGGGTTCCTGAAGGACATAGTCATGTTGGAACAGTGGAAAATGTGGGAAGAATTAACATATGATAAGAAAATAGACTCTATCATAAGTATAGATAGATAGTACATCTGTGATGGAAATGCCAAGAAGAGGCAATAAGATGAGAATGAAGGAAAGGTCTATAATTCTGGAGACATTTGCCTAGTTGTTCTAAAAAGCCAACATTTTTGGTGGTGGGTCTCTATAATTCTGGAGACATTTCCCTAGTTTTTCTAAAAAGCCAATGTTTTTGGTACCACCAGTGCAATAAATGCCTAGTGCACCAGGGTAGTGGTCACTAAGTAAAGGCAAAAGTCCTAACTTTCCCCCTATAAGAACTCCTGACTTACCTGCTATATCGGTAATTGTACCGATAAGATTATGCTATGAGGATAAGAGATGTTATAGATATAGACATGTTGAGCATACTAAACCATTTTGTTCAAAAAGAAGGGAGGAAATGACCCAACAACCGAGGCAGACTCGGCAGGGCTTATGAAAGTTACAACCCAAAAGTGTAAAAAGGCAAAAGTAACAATATGAAATAGCTTGACTCTATGTTTGAGTCAACCTAAAGTGGTAGATGACTGTGAGGGGTGACAGTCAGATAGAGCTTTCTCATTCTTATATGTCTTCTCTAGATTTTATCTGATAATTATAAGAAGGTAGTAATTTTCGAGCTTTCTTCGATTAGTCCTATGAGGACATGACGAAGAGATAAAAAGGATAAGAACCTATATTCAATCCAATATTATATGTTTTGAAATTTCTCTCTTCATGTAGAAAAGGAAGAGATGTAAGAGAACACCCAGAGAAAATCTGAGATACTAAGTAGTAAAATTTAAAGAGATGTTAAAAGTATGAAATATAATATAAAACAAATGTATACTACCTAATTTTAGTCCTTGAATATCCTAGCCAGGTATTCATCTATTGAAGGCAAGGTAAGTATGACACTCTTAGATTGCTATCTTTCTGATTACTCTGATCAAGTAGTCATTTTGAGACAATCTATAGAGATTAATGGGGTAGAAGATGTGGCACGAATATTTCTACCCCATCCTAACTGATATACGAAAGGATTTGAGTTAATCACATATCAATTTATATAAAAAAGGAGATGTTTAGTATAATGTATACCTTGGTATGAGGACCTAGAGGTAACAATTACCTGATGAGAGGTAACAATGTTCAGTGATGAACTGCGCGTTTGAATACCTAGATCTATAAATCATGATGATGATAATACTGAGAGGTGGTGACATGTAATCATCTCTATATTTCCTATGATGAAGGCAAGGAACCTAAGAGGAAACAAAATTGAATGACACATGAATGATTGAGATTTCATGCAATACTAAAAAAAGACGAGAACCCCTTTTCTTTAATAAACAAACCTGGATAATAACGGGGCAATAAAAAGGACTATGTTTCCTTGTGTTCTTTCCTTTTGGAAACATGACAATCAAGTATGTCTTATGACACTTGATGTGCAGGGATTAGAAGAAATCTATAAGATGGGTACTTTGAAAAGTATCAGCTTGTCCTGGATTTTTAGTTCAAAGACAAAGTATATGTGTTAAGTAATGTCCCAAGATGAAAGAAAGGTCCTATTATATGTTTGGTTTTAGTAATAACAACATAGGATGGAAAGGATGATGATGTGATGTGTTTTTGGCACATATAATGGATACCAAGGTAAAGAATCCTAGTATCCAAGGACTGTCAATTATATGAGAAGATGGGTACATGACTCCTGATAAGATGAATAATGTTTGGTTACCTAGAAGGGCCAACTTTGAAATTTGTCTAGTTACATACTGTAGTATGGATACCATATGTTAGGGGTTTATGCCCCGCATAAACATGACATCATCAAAGATGTATGAGTTGAAGGAACAATTGTAGCATTGTTTTGGGAAAAGTTGATCAAGTTAAAGATAACTTCTTAGAATATCCCCATTTAGATTTGTTGAGGCAGCTTAAACATAACATCTAGAGATACCTCTGAAATAGTTCTTCTTTAATAAGTAGCCTCTCCTTATGACAAGAAAATAAATAGATAAAAGGATAATTGATACAAGTCATAAGAACGTTTAGTGTTGTGTCAGCAGATTTGAGTGGCACAATAGATGCAAGATAATACTTGTAGTCCCAAGTGGGTGATAGAATGCAACTCTGGTCTTTCCTTGAAAGAGAAATGACAAACTAAGTGAGCGGTATAGAAAACTCCTAAGACAAGGATATTATTACATAAATATGTAAGTTGAAAAGGTGACAAACCAGTGAGGTTTGACACCTGAGCTAAATAAGGTATGTATAATGATTCTCTGACTAAGAAAAATGTTACCTGACACAGAGTTGACTCTACAGTCAATAATGAAAAGGACAGTGGAGTATGTGTCTTGTATGATAGATTCTATGATAACCATGTGTGAAAGAACTTTGTGTTGATCAAAATTATATGTCATCTCCATGACATTAATATGTTATGTGGAGACTTGATGATATGATTAATGAATAATATTTGTCTCCCTTTACCTGGGATTTTGGGGACAAAATCCTTGTTAGGGGTTTATAACTTGTAATGACCCTGACCTGGGTTATGAGGTAAACCTATTTGTTTTGGCTAAGTATGTTGCTTAGAACTTTAATATAATCCTATAAAGTGTTTTGCTATTAGGTAACAAACTTATGTTTCAAATTTGGTCATGTTTGAATAATGTTTGACCAATGTTCTCATGTTTTGGACCAAAATGAAATTTACCCAAGATGATAGGTTATATTGAAATTTGTCACATGTTGAATGTTCCCTAAGTGTTTTATCATCATTATAGAAAGAATTATACAAGGTGGTGGCTTGTGGAAAGCCGAAATTCCAAGTTTGAACTTGTTTGAATAATGTTGGTGACTTGTGTACCAATTTTGTGCAAGTTGTAATTTACCCAAAATTTAGGGTTGATATGCAAATTACCACCTTTAGAGTGTCCCTACTCCCTCCTAGTATCATTTATAGGAGAGAGTAATAATGATGCACCATGTTTGATTCAATTATGAGTGATGGTATTCTTGGTGATGAAAAGACCAAGAAAGGGGTTTGAATGGAAACCCTAATTTAGCTTGTATTAGGTGTATCGGGTTATAGTGTTTAATGGGAGTCCCTATCGGCCAAGGGGCCAAAGAGGAGACCCCCATATCATGTTGTTAACTCTTATACTTTTCAAGAACGAGCTAAGCACCTCAATAAAGTAATGGATGTCGGCTTGCAACTTTCCTAGGGAAAGGTTGCATTGAATTGAGAATATAATAATGTGAGTGGAAGTGGCTTGTCCTAGAAGATAACCAAAGGGGGCCGACCCTTATCCCTTTTATTGTCATCAAGTTTTTATTTTGCATGGAAAGATAAAGATGGAGTGCAAGCAAGTACATGTGTCAATCCATGCATGGCCATGTGGCACCTACTAGTAGTAAATTGATGACACCTCATATACACACTTTTTCATGAACCTCAAGTATATATACCCTTCCTTTCACCCCTATGTGAAAATTTTCGAATCCTACCACCTCCTTGCTCTTAGATATCGTGCATGGAGTCTTTGTATCGTGCATGGGTGAAGTGTTATCATTCATAGGGACTTGGTATCGGCCATAGCAAGTGATATTGGCCATAGCGAGTTGATATCAGCCATAGTGGAGTTATATTGGCCACAAGTGAAGGGGATATCGGCCACAAGTGAGGGCATATCATGAATGAGTAGTGATGTATCATGCTAAGCTTCTAAGGATAAAGAGGGAGCTCCAATATTAACCCTAAGGTAAGGCCATGATCATCTTCAACCTTGGATTGAAGCATGGATATAGTGTTATGATCTTTCTTTCTTTCCTTCTTCACCAAGTGCTTAACTATGGTGATTTCTTGTCTATGGAGGAGTTTTGAATGAGCCCTTGACCTTGGATAAGTTCTTATTCAACCTTAGGATGTGAATATTTGTATCTTGGAGATTTGAAGCTGTTCACAAGGCAGGTTATATAACTTGAACTCAACCATGTTATTATTAATCACTTAAATTGCTATGCTTAAATGAACTACTATAAATTCCAAAATATTCTAAAATGGTTGATGAAATTATGAGTTCTAGTAGTTTCTTAGACATGTTATCCTTGTACTAGAACAAGTATAATGAAGGTATAGAGCCTGAAGATGATGGTATCACCTTATAAAGTGATATCGGGTTCAAGCACACAAGCAAGCACCTCTAACCCGATATGGTGATGCACCTACTACACTAAAATGATATGGATATGAGTTTATACTTTCTTTCATGATATTGTAAGGTAGTATACACCTCTTGGATGATATGAGGTCAAACATACACCTCAAAAACAATATTGGGTTAAGAACACACCTATTAGCCCGATATGGTGTGAAGCATACACACACCTCTTTGCCCGATATGGTGTGAAGCATACACACACCTCTCTGCCCGATATGGTGTGAAGCGCACATACACCTTTAAAGTGATATGGTGTGAAGCACACACACACCTCTTTTCCCGATACGGTGTGAAGCACACATACACCTCTTTGCCCAATATGGTGTGAAGCATACACACACCTCTCTGCCCGATATGGTGTGAAGCGCACATACACCTTTAAAGTGATATGGTGTGAAGCACACACACACCTCTTTTCCCGATACGGTGTGAAGCACGCATACACCTCTTTGCCCAATATGGTGTGAAGCATACACACCTCTCTACCTGATATGGTGTGAAGCACACATACACCTCATACCCGATATGGTAAGAACACATACACCTCTAAAGTGATATGGTGTGAAGCACACACACACACACCTCTTTGCCCGATATGGTGTGAAGCACACATACACCTCTTTGCCCAATATGGAGTGAAGCATACACACACCTCTCTACCCGATATGGTGTGAAGCACACATACACCTCATACCCGATATGATAAGCACACATACACCTCTAAAGCGATATGTGTAGCAAGCACACACCTCATACCTGATATGGTGGAAGCACCTCAAAACCCATATGAAGGAAAGCACCTTAGATGCAATGTACTTGATGGAGTAACACATGAAGTGTATTATATCAAGTCACACATTAAGAGGTATGGAGTTTAATGAATATTGTTTAAGTAGGCTAATGAACCTTGAAGGAAAGGTTGAGCCAACTTAATAAAGTATGAAGTAATCAACATCCTAGTAAGGATGAGAGAGAAACTCATACTTCTGTGATAATAATGAAATGAGCATACATTGATACTCCTAATATGTATGGAGACTGAATTAGGGTTTGATTCTTGATAAATGTACTTGAAAACCCTAGATGGTCTTATAAGTGAAACCTTAACCCTAATGAAGGGTAATGATAAGAGTTGAAATTATAATTGGTTAATAAAGGGGAAACCTTAACCATATTGAAGCCATGCTGGTAGCATGAGATAATGAGCATAGCTAAGTATGAGCTATGATGTTACATATAATACAATTTAATGGGCCTTGTGAGCCATGTGATTAGTTGTTGCCTAGTGAGAGGTAACAAGATATTTAATGGGCCTTGTGAGCCATGAGAATAGTTGTTGCCTAGTGAGAGGTAACAAGATGTTTAGAAAAGTCTCATGTAAGAAATGATAATGTTCAAATAAACTAGAAAATGGAAACTTAGTAACATAATAATAATAATAAATGGATACAATAGTAATAATGAAATCTTAATCATACATGCTTTATGCTTATAGACAAATAAGGGATATAGTGTTTTGAATATGCTTAAAGGAGATAAGAGGAATACTTGAATTATATAAAGGATGTGAATAAGTATGATGGCATGTTCAAGGTATAATGCCTAGAATAGATGCACAGGATTGACATAGTCCAATGCCTGGAATAGTTTCATAGGATTGGGATAACCCAATGCCTGATTGTTAATCATAGGATTGGTAATAAACCAATGCCTGGATGTTAATCATAGGATTGGTAATAACCCAATGCCTGGCTGTTAATCACGGGATTGGTAATAACTCAATGTCTGGTTGTTAATCACAGGATTGGTAATAACCCAATGCCATGCTGTTAATCACATGAGTGGTAATAACCCAATGTCTGGCTGTTAATCACAGGATTGGTAATAACCCAATGCCTGGCTGTTAATCACATGATTGGCAATAACCCAATGCCTGGTTGTTAATCACAGGATTGGTAATAACCTAATACCTGGATGTAATATCACAGGATTGGCATAGTCCAATACCTGGAATAATTGCACATGATTGGCATAGTCCAAATGCCTGGAATAACCTCATAGGATTGGCAAAGCCAATACCTGGACAAATGATGATGATGTATATTCACATGACTGGTACAATTCAATATCTAATTAGTAGATTGGCTGAGGCCAACATATATAAATGAGAATGATTCATGGATGTCATACCATGATAATGAGTATCACATGATAAGCTTGAGATGTTGATATAGTATGATGGGTAAATGATATACATGTTCTTCTTATTCCTTATAAAGAGAATATATGATTTACTACTCTATCGTAGATAGTTGCAATGCTTTAAAATATGAGAATGTTCTAAACTGTTTATCCTCTGCTCAGTTTAATACTATTTAACTATGATAATAACATTGTTGGCAGAGAGTTATATCTCTCATTGGAACAATTGTCTCACCCTGTGGGATCCACATTTTTTTAGGTGGATGTGCACGAGGGGGATTGAGACCGTATGTTATGACCCACATCAAAGTTAACTAATAAGTACAATGATAATAGCATCATCATGTTAATTAAGATAAGTGCTCAGGTTGTAATTAGTACTTTCATCTAGTGCTACAGACTAATTAGCATGTTTTCATGCCTTGAGGTTGTACAAGATCTCGTGCTTGAAAGTTTGCAAAAAGAAAACACTCGAATCAGACTTCCGAGGTAATAGTTATGGCTTTTATAAAATCCTTGGACTTGGTTGCAATTTTTCCATTTTTTAGCTTTATATTTCCTTTTTCTTTCCTTCCTTCCTTATCTATTTCCCGATAGAAGCAACGACCGCTTGAAGCAGTGTACAAATCCCGATCGGGCGATTTGCAGAGGAGCACAAGAGCTCTGTTCCAACAACCACCTTCCCTTCTTATTCTTCCTTTCTTCCTCCCCTCTTCTTCTTCCTTTCCTTCTTCCTCTTCCTTCCTTTCTTCCCTGCCTAGCCACCAGCAGCTCGCCCTAGCTGCTTGGGCGGCCGGCCAACAGCTGCAGTTGCACGAGGCAGTGGCTGGGAGCCTCCTTGGGCGTAGCCAATAGCTCAAATCAACTGCCTCGAGCTCGACCTGGAGTTCCAGACATGAATCTGCAGCCCTAGCTGTGGTTTAGCACCCAACGGAGCCCTTTTGTCCAACCTGAGCGATGCGTGAATTTAAATTATGAAGTAAAGAAAAGCTAAGAGTGGTTTACCGAGGGTGACTGTGACATCCCACTACCACACAGACAACAAAATGCCACGCGAAAACGTTCTGAATCGTCATAAACATCGTATTACCAAAAACACTGGTTAATTAAAACTGATTTTGGAAAGTAGATACGAAAGGAACTATTATAACCAGATCCACATCCTACAAGGAAATATGTTATATAAATATACATAAACTTGATACATGTCCACAACTCATAAGATCCAGTTGTCCCATAAGCACAATGAGTTCACCACCTATTTATATACAGAACATGCCATATCAAGCCGACAGCAGGATGAGAAAGCCATACAAGATCATACATCATGAAACTTCATCAAAAAACCTCCAAGGACCTGAGAGTACATGGATGACTCTAGGACGCTACTATAAAACATCCAAAAACAACATCATCATATCCAACCTTGCTTTCTACTATTCTTCTTACTGTGCAGCCGCAACCTCACGACCACCACCACATCTCGCTCAATCACCTAAAAAGGGTTTTAAACCAACGGGGTGAGACACACAGTCCCAGTGAGAAACATAACCCCCGCCGAAACTATAAAACCTCAAAAGGGAACTATAATAGATAAAATAGGTAACTGATATTAGCATATCATATATGAGCAGCATACTGAGCAGAACTAACTTGTTATAACATCTTACTGAGATATCCAGGAGGCATACAACCAGATATTTCTTATGGAACATGATTGGCAAGATAAGTTATATAAGAACTTATCATAACATTTGAGGAACATGTAATTAATTGTAAGACATAACTAGGGCAACTATACAAACAAGGCCTCAACTAATTGTAACACCTCATCCTCAACAAAACACGATTACATGCTAACCAGCAGATTACCGAAAAACACGGGAAATTAAAACCGATTTACAACAAGCACCACAAGATGAAACATATAATATCTGAGCCAACACTTTGCATATCATAGCATATTTCCAAGGTGCTACAACATAATTTTCCATCATCTCGTTACATGAAATAATTGTTGCAGGATGCTTTACATCAAGATACATATCAGAAACCATACATTGATCATTGTACGAGAAACATCGAAAAACTCTCCCGAAGACCTGAGTGTACAGGGATGACACATAGGACTTTACTGCTAGATGCTATCTATCCCACCAGGTACGATACCTCTGCATAACATCCGTAGCCACATGATCTTCATCTCACCAGGCACGTCCACCTAAAAAGGGTTATTAACCAGCGGTGTGAGACACACAGTCCCAGCGAAAAACATAACCCTCTACCAGCTTTATTATGATCACATATATTTGATATAAGCAGACTATAAGGTAGTATACTGAGTAGGGCTAATCTTACCACAAATCTTACCAAGATATTTATGAGACCTATAACCAGGTACTCTATATGGAACATGATTGACAAGATAAGATTTATACGATCTTATCACATGATATAAGGAATGTATGATAAACTACAAGTTTTATAACCAGAGAAACTATACAAACAAGGCCGCATCCAATGTTTCGTATTTGCCCTAAGCAAAGATACTATACAGCTTGCTTACAAATTATTATGCCCTGAGGAAGTGAGCCGTACCGCTCAAATCCAACCTTCGGTTGCGAAACCCAAGCTGGTGCCATACAAGGTCAATGAAAGAGCCAGACTCCATGACCTCCCACCTCATGGTCAGTGCATGAGTACAACACAAGTAGGACCGCAGTCTCATGCTTAAGTGGCCTCAGCCACAGGGTCAGGCTACCCTCTGCCTAGCCCGCCTTGGTACAGGTATCAACACTAGTGAAACTCAGCCACAAGCATGTTCACCGTGCTCTGAGCCATGAATGCATTCATGCTCTTCTTATCACACATTCCGGGCCATGGGCATGTTCACCATGCTCCAACATATTGATCTACGGGCTTGAAACCACACTCTAGAGTCTACAACCAAATTTGCACTCAAGCCTCCTCATTTTAGGCTAGGAGAAACCTCACATATTCAACAATATGCACTCTGGGTTAACCTGCAGGAGAACCCATTTCACCATCACCAGCTCCTGACGATGATGGATCAATGGTCAGGACAAACTACATGAGAGATTCATCTGTAATTAGTTAATGTATTTTAAGTAGATTGTTGGGGCAATCAAGTTGTATAAGCAACCATATATAAAACATGAACAACATTAGATTCATTACATTGGTATTGTATTGCTACTGCTATTTCCATCACCCTCAACAATCATCACATTTCCAGAGGATATAAATCCCTCACATCATCTCATAGTGCTACTACCTCTCAAGGCTTCACCATTTCACATCATCATGTGATATCAATCCCTGAGTTCATCACATTACACCAGTGCCTCTCAAGGCATCAACAACATCATTATGGAATATCAATCCCTCATGTCATTACTATGCATTTCTCATCATACTGGTGATGTATGTTATCTCATCAATAAGACATATCATTATTACTTAGATATTGCACATATCTCAAGTGCTATACAAAGCACGTAATCATATAATCACCATAGCTCTTACTTGGATATGAATTCAATATACCTGCATGGTTAGCTTGCATAAGAAAGAGATAACTGGATCACCAAACATAGAACATAGATCCTTTAGAGAACATATTATGATTATCATGCTATTAAGGATTTAGGTGTACATGATTGGAACAACATCCATGTTCATAGCTATGTCTGTAGTTAATTTTGATTATTGTTATCAAGCTGTGAGCATCCATCATGCCCCATATCTCATGAACATGTCTTTGATTATCATGTCATTAAGATTAAGGTTTATAACATTGAACATAGGCAGATTAATGTCATAACTGGTGCATAACTCGATACATACTAATGTTACCACATCATGGGTATCCCATCATACCCTATCTCTCAAATCATATGAGCATCATCCCTAAGGATTAACTTTAAGGATCATACACCATGATTCACCATCCAACTTTATCGGGGATTCATCTATAATTAACCATAGGTAACCACTATATAAGGGTTCACAACCTATCATGTCATAGCTCATCATGATCAAAGGTTTAAGCTCAAGGAACATGCATAGGGTTATCGGGTTAGGCACAACCCTCAGCAAAGGTGTCACCTACTCTCACCAAAAGCATATAGCGTCCAAACAACCCCTCACTAAAAGGGGGGTATCAGATAGAGTACCAACCCTTGTCCAAAGCTATCGGCCTCAAGCATGACATGCACCCATGCATCAAGGGGATGACATCTAGACTTAGACCTAATGGTGTGTCGTGCAGTCACAGACCAAGAGTATAATGTGCAACTAAGTGTAACGACATCACAACCAGCCTGAGCGGCCAAGACCCTATCGCCCATTAGGGTTAGGGTTCCATGTCGGGCAACTTATCATCACCAGATCGTCTGAAGCCATATTGCCTAAGATCACGGTACACAAGGTCAAACCATAACGCCCAACCAGCGTACAACTAACATCTCTTAAACAACACCATGGCACCTGAGGTAGCCTATCGTCCAACTAGGTTAAGCTCAATCGTATCGGACAACACCATGGCGCCCATCAAGCACACCCACTTGGTTAACACATCAAGATACTCAAGGGGATTTCATACCACCCAAGGTACACTACAATGTTGCCATGAAACACATTGTACCCTATCATCCAAGGTACTGTCAAGCTCAACACAGGTATCGGCCAAACCTCAATCCTAGGACCATACAAGCTATCAAGTATGAACTCATGTTGGGTAACCATCCAAGAGAGAGACCATGTGTCGGGAAAGGCTTATCGGCCAAGGTAACCTACCTCCTTGTGGGGTATCGACCACACACTTAGCCCTGATGTCACTCAAACCATGCACATATACACACTTATAAGGTTCTAGGGTTGATGATATCGGGAAACATATCAAGGGATCACCCATATCTCCCATCCTCATGTCCTTGTCGCTCATGGAGAACCATATCAGGCACCCAGCCTATCGCCCAAGGAATTATCACAACAAGAGCACCCATATCGGTCAGGGAGGGAGCCATGGTATCGCCCACCTAGGGTTTCATCATTCTAGGCTCAATACTTATCCATATCGCCCAACAAATACTACCGTGGTAAGGAGTCTTATTGGGCAGCATAACATTCAAGGCAAACCCTAGGTGAGGGGGGTATCGTTTAGGGCACCAAAAAGGTGTATCGTGCAAGGGTACAAGGACCACACCAAGTTGGTCACCTTCAAAATCAAGACTATGTCGTGCAACAAGGGTAGATCATCTATGTCACCCAGGACAACTCTATTGCCCAAACTAGGGTTGAAGCCCCATATCGTCTAAGACTCTAGAGTTAGGGTTTTATGTTGGCCAACCACCATCATCTTGGGTAGATGTACATATAGGTCACAAGGTCACTAAGGAGTTCACCCATCATATCACCCAAGGCTCAACTCTAGAAGAGGGTACACTCAAAGGGTCATCATGGGAACATATCGGCCAAGATCCCATCCAAGGGTCTAGCAACCATGTCATCCAAAGCTTGTCTCTAGGGTGGATAGGGGATATCGGGCATTAAGGTACACCTATTACTAACTCATTATATCGTCCATATGTCTAGGTCATAGTATCACCTTTCAAGTCCAAAGGAGATAAAGGGGTGTTGCCATAACCATCGAACAAAGCATAGGCTATAGAACAAAGTACTGTATCGGGTAAAGACCCATATCGGGAAACCTAGTTGTATCGGCCAAAGACTCATATCGTACAAGTCATCTTCAACCTCTAGCCACCCATTACCATCTTGCACAAGGAAAACAAGCTAAAGGCAGTAATAAAATGTAGCATTCCCATTAGATAAGATTCCAAGTTCCTATATATATATCTATCATGGAGAAAAGGGTAACGATTTAAGTACAAGAAGCATCATATACATATATGGAGAGTGTGCATAATAGAAAGATCTCCATGAAAGGCATAAAACTCCATGATCTAAGAAGCAAACACATGTTCTCTTCCAAGAACAACACCCATCCAAAGCTCTAAACATGCCTTCGACACCATCATCACCACTTCAAGAAACAAAGGAAGAAGAAGAAGAAGAAACCATGGTTATGTATAGCTCAAGAAGAAGAAAGGAGGGAAGATGACCACGTCCTTGCTTACTATTACCAAGGGCCTATCCATGGCTGAGAGGGAAAGAGGAAGGTGGAGAAGTAAGCACAAGGAAAAACTAGCAAGGAAGCATGACTCACCAAGGTCGGATCTTGAGCAAGGAGTTTCCATGGCCAAGGAGCTCGCCCCTCCATGCTCCATGGGAGTCTTCCTTAGCTCCCAAATCTCTCTTGCTCGTCACATACAGGTAGGGGAAGGAAGGTGGCCGAAAAAGAATTGCTTGGCTAAGGAGGAAGGGAGTTATATACACCAAGGAAGAGTGAGGTAGCAAGGGAGAGGTGTCATAACCACATAAACCAAGGTGCCACTTGCTCTAGCTCATAACGCCACTTGTTGCCACCCTAGAAGCTCATGCATGGCCTGGTGATACACTCTAGGAAGTGTATCATGTAGATGGGAAACTTCCATGGCTGACACACCCCTGTTGGGCGACACACCTTCATGTCCTAGCCGATACGCTAAAGGACAAGGTGACATATGTAACACATATATGTTATAAAGATCATATAAGGATGTCATTCCTCATCTATCAACCAAACATGGTGCCCCATCATCCATACTCATTCTGGATGATGTCACACATAAGAAAGAAGACTTTAGAGCTGATAAATTGCACACTAACCCCTCCACTTTGGGTAAATTGCAATTTACACCAAAACTAGCACAAAAAGCATAAACATCAACCAACCAAGCCCAAACTTGAAACATAGGTCCTCCACAAGGTTCCCCACGACATAATTCTCTTTATAATGATGCAAGATAACTAAAGGCATGCTTTACATGTGACATATTGCAATATAACCCCTTACTTTGGGTAAATTGCACTTTGGTCCAAAACAAGCAAACATTGCACAAACAACATCCAAACAGGACCAAACTGGAAACATGAGCTTGTCACATGATACCAAAACATATTAGAAGATTAGATTAAGGTTTTAAGCACCTTTCATAAGCAAAGCAAAGAGGGTTAGCCCAAAACCTGGGTCAGGGTCCTTACACCAATGTTCTGTGTTTTTCCCTAAGCCAAATATACTATACGACTGGGTTACGATTTATTATGCCCTGAGGAAGTGAGTCATACCACTCAAATCCAAACCGACCAATGCTTGGTCAAAATCGATTACCATACAAGGTCAATGGGAGAGTCAGATTCCATGACCTTTTCCCCTTGTAGTCAGTGCACAAGAACCAACAAGCAGGACCGTAGTCTCATGATTAAGTGGCCTTAGCCATACAGGGTTAAGATACCCTCTTCCTAGCCCACCTTGGTACAGGTATCGGCGCTAGAAAACTGAGCCACGGTCCTGTTCACCATGCTCCATCATCACTGATCCATGGGCCTATTCACCATGCTCCATCACATATCCTGAGCCATGGACCTATTCACCATGCTCTAACCACACTAAGCCACAAGCCTGAAACCGTGCTCTAAACATGCACTACTACTTAGGGCGTAGGCGCACCCCACATATTCAACAATATGCGTTCCAGGTTAACCCTTAGGAGAATCTATTTCACCATCACCAAACTCCTGACGATGATGGATATATGGCCAGGGAAAACTACATGAAAGGCACATCTGTAATTAATTAATGCATTTTAAGCGGATTGCAAGATTCAACCAAGTTATGTAACATGCAACTATAACAAGAATGAACACACATAAAACTCATTATCTTGTGTTACATTGTCACTAAGGCCTTCAGTGCCATCAACATCATCTTGATCCATCACAAGGATCCAACATCACATGTTACCACTTGGCCTCTTGCCAATCATCAAGATCCATCTCAAGGATCAACATCACAAGGACTCACTCCCATCATCAAGTCACACAATGCCATTCCATGGGTAACACCCATCACATATCACTAGGTTCATTATAACCCTTGATGTTCAATCATCATATCATTGTCATGCCATCACCATGGCCTCATCATATAAAAAGGTACCTGCTTGGTTAGCATAAGCATAGAGGTACAAGTATGCTCATATAAGGAACATCTTAAACTTATTGCATATATCGAGAGAGATATAATTATGCTTATTGGAAGAGCATATATATGCATGAAATTATCATATATATAACTTTTAAATCAAGCATTAGGGTTTCCAACTGATCACATGTACAACCCTCACTATAGATATATCGGGTAAGGGACAACCCTCACCAAAGATATAATGGGTAAGGGACAACCCTCACCAACGACACCATAAACCTCACTAAAGGTAAGACACGCCTCATCGAAGAGTGTGATGCCCAACACTGTATTGGTCAACACCCATCTAGGGTTAACAACCATGTCGGGCAACCACTATCACTTAGGTATCGGGCAACACCACAAGAAGATATCGGGCAACACCTCCTCAAGACACCATATCAGGAAACCAGCTAGGAACCAACATCTAAACACCCAAGCGTGCATCATCATATCGGGAAAGCAACACAACGTGAAATGCCCCAACGACGGGAAACGTTGTGACATGCAACACACCTATAGGGGTAACGAGCAACACTACCCAAGAGAGTGTCGTGTACAGCAGCAGGGCCATGTCACCAAGTGCAGCACCCAACGCCTGACACAACCTCCCAACGTCCAACATAACCCTATACCATACAAGGGAACAACGCTAATGCCCAATATAGGGCCATATCAGTCTAGGACATATCGCCCAACTACTAGGGTGAGGATCCATGTCGGCCAAGAACCGCATGACCTATCGGGCAAGGTACCAACATGCCATGACGCCCAACACAGACCATATAACACCCAAGGCACATCCCTGTCGACCAAAGCATATCACCCAAAATCAACCCTAGAAAAGGGATATCGGGCAAGGGTCCAAAGGTCGTGACAGTTTAGTCATCTTCAACCTCAAGGCTTCCACCAAGAAACCCTAAAAGGTCAAGAGAATTGGCTCACCTCTCAACAACCAAGTGAGAGGGGTTTTGCACAACTTCCATCACATATCGGGCAACATGGTGGGTCATCTCATATCGACCAACCTTCCAACCTCAACTGGGTTAAGACCAACCAAAGGCTCACTTCTCAAGTCCATGGTAAGAGAGGGGTATTGCCCAAGCAACTAGAGCATAGACTCACCTCTCAACAACTAAGGAAGAGAGGGGTTTTGCCTATACCACTAGAGCTCAAGCTCACCTCTTAAAACCAAATGGAGAGAAAGGGATATTGCCTCACAGACACACCACCATACCTCTTTGAGATAAGAAACCCTAAGCTCACCTCTCAACTAAATGAGAGAGGGGTATTGCTTGAGGTTCTACAACCCAAAGGATCAACCAAGACAAGGGTAACTACCCATATCAACCAACCTATTCTAAGGAACATATATCAGCCAACTTGATCCAGGGAACATATCGGGAAGCAACATGACCATAAAAGCAAGAAACATATCTAGCAAGATAACATGGCCGATCAAGATAGCATATAACAAAACAACATGGTAAGGAAGTAGTATAGTTAGGGTTAGGAGTTATGTAACCCGCCTAAAGCAAACTCCTCAAGCTCCAAAGCTCCAAGCTCCAAGGCACCACCCTTGGCCAACACTAGAGGAAGAAAAAGACTCAACCAAGGAGATCGGCCACCAAGCTCTACCAAGGGGAGATATCGGCCACCAAGAAAGAAGGGAAGAAACTAAGAAGCTAAAGGGATCCCAAGCTAGCAAAGAAGGGGGTATATATGCAAGGGGGTTAAGTGGGCGTCTACTAGGGGATTGCATCACATGTGCTCGCCCAAACCACCACTTGTCCAAACTATGCCACCTTTCTATCACCCCAAATCACTTGCTCATGACTTGCCACCAACTAGCAAAGCAACGACCACTTGTCCAAAGAATGGTGACACAAATGAGGCTAGGTCAAGAGGGTGTGTATCGCCCAACATGGCAACTGACACACCATGGCCGATACACCACTTGGTCGATACAACCAAGCACTCCTGGCTGATACACCAAGGCCCAACTCGATACAACTCCCACAAGGATCAACACAACTCAAATAAGGCTCAACAAATCCCAAAGCTACTCAAGTAAAGAGCCCAACCCATCCTCTCAATCCTAGAGGATGCAAGGAGAGAGAAAGACATCTCTCATGGTGACAAACTTGCACACCAACCCTAGAACTTGGGTAATTTACAAGTTGCACCTTAATCTCTCAACAAAGCACAAACAAACCCTAATCACAACTCAAGTGATTAGGAAAACCTCTATACATAGGGTTTAAGCAAAGCAAACAGGGTAAGCCCAAAATTGAGGTCAGCAACCTTACAAGCCATAAACCTCTACAAAAGGATTTTGCCACCAAAATCTGAAGAGAAAAGCGAGGGATACTTCCTCCTCATCTATTCCTTGAGATCCAACGTGGCTTCCTCAATGCCACGATGATGCCAAAGAACCTTCACAAGAACTAGGTCCTTCCTCTTCATCTTCTTCACTCTTTTGTCAAGAATCAACACTGGATCTTCCTCGTAGGTCACATCTTCATCAAGCTCAACCTCAACTGGATGTATCACTATCTATGTGCCTGGATGACTATTCTTCAACATACTGACATGGAATACTGGATGCAACATGTGCAACTCTGGCGGTAGCTCTAAATTGTAAGCTACTTTGCCAACACGTGCTATCACAGAATATGGTCCCATATACCTGGGAGCCAACTTGCCTTTACGGCTAAACCTCAACATGCCTTTTCATGGAGAGACCTTGAGATACACCTTGTCTCCTACCTAGAACTCCAGAGGTTGTTGATGATTATCTACATACGACTTCTGTCTATCTTGTACTGCTTTCAACTGTTGTTGTATCACCTTGATCTTTTCTGTCATTTGTTGTACTAACTTAGGACCCAAAAGCTGATATTCACCGAACTCATACCAACATAAAGGAGATCTGCACTTCCTGCCATATAAAGCCTCATAAGGTGCCATGTCGATACTCTATTGGTAACTGTTGTTGTAGGTGAACTCTATCAAACTGAGATGCACGTCCCAACTGCCTAGGAACTACAAAACACAAGCTCGGAGAAGATCCTCCAAAGTCTGAATAGTCCTTTCAGACTGTCCATCGGTCTGCGGGTGGAAAGTGGTACTGAACCTCAACTGCGTTCCTAACGCTTTGTGCAACTATTCCCAAAAATGACTCGTGAACTGAGGACCTCTGTCAGAGACTATCATTGCTGGCACTCCATGCAAATGCACTATCTCATCCACATACACCTGAGCAAGCTTCTCTACTATATATGTCATTTTCACAGGTATGAAATGGGCAGACTTTGTCAATCTGTCTACTATCACCCAAATGGAATCATGATTTCTAGCTGTCCTCAGAAGACCAACTACGAAATCCATGGTCACATGATCCCATTTCCACTATGGTATTGGCATAGGTTGCAACGTACCTGGTGACTTCTGATGCTCATCCTTAACCTGCTGGCATACCACACACCTAGCCACAAACTCAACCACATCTCTCTTCAAGCCAGGCCACCAATACAAGTCCTTTAGATTATGATACATCTTGGTGACACCAGGATGCATGGTGTACTTTGATGTGTGTGCTTCCTTGAGAACTAACTCCCTCAGATCATCCACATCGGGAACCATCATCCTGTTATGATAACAAACTAGTCCATCCTCAGACTCATGGAAACCATCACTCTTCTCGCTGCCAAACTCTGATCTGATCAACTGAACTGCAACATCTTCTTGCTGTGCTTCTTTGATCTACTGCCTCAACGTAGGCTTCACTCGCATATGTGCCAATAGTCCTACCAACAAAGAGACTTCCAACTATACATTCATCTGCCGCAAAGAGACGAACATATCCCGCCTATGGCATATCAAAGAACTCAACCGTGCCTTCTTCGTAGGAAGAGAAGAAGACTTCCTGCTAAGCGCATTAACTACCATGTTCTCCTTACCAGGATGATACTCAATGGTGCAATCATAATCACTGATTAGCTCCATCCAGCGATGCTGTCGCATGTTCATCTCACTCTGCGAGAAGATATACTTCAGGTTCTTATGATCTGTAAAGATCTGACACACCGCCCCATAAAGATAGTGTCTCCATATCTTCAATGCATGGACTACCACTGCTAGCTCCAAATCATGTGTTGGATAACTCTCCTCATGTTTCTTAAGCTGTCGCGAAGCAAAAGAAACCACATGATCTTCCTGCATTAGCACACATCCCAAGCCCTTCTTGGAAGCATCACATAAAACAACATAGCCCTTCCCAGGCTCTGGAAGCACCAACACTGGAGCACTAGTTAGCTTCTCCTTCAAGCTCTAAAAAGCTTGCTGACAACGATCATCCTAAATGAAAGGTACATCTTTCCTGGTCAACTTTGTCAACGACAACACGATCACACTGAAATCCTTTATAAATCTCCGGTAGTATCCTGCTAATCCCAAAAAACTATGAACTTCAGTCGGCGTCTTTGGTTTCTCCCACTCTACAACTGACTCCACCTTATTGGGATCCACTTTGACTCCTTCTGCTGATATCACATGACCCAAGAAAGTCACTTCCTTTAGCCAAAACTCACACTTACTGAACTTGGCATACAACTGGTGCTGGCGAAGGAGAGTCAACGGTTGTTGAATATGCCATTCATGCTATTGATTGTCCTGACTATAGATCAAAATGTCATCTATGAAGACCAAAACAAACTGATCTAAAAATGGATGGAACACCCTATTCATCAGATCCATGAAAGCAGCAGGTGCATTGGTTAGCCCGAACGACATAATCACAAACTCAAAATGACCATAGCTCATCCTAAAAGCTGACTTTGGTATGTCATCCTCCTTGATCCTCAACTGATGATATCCAAATCATAGATTGATCTTTGAGAACACTGTAGCATCATGTAACTGATCAAACAGATCGTCTATCCTTGGCAAAGGGTACTTGTTCTTGATTGTAACTTTGTTCAACTACCGGTAATCTATGCACAGACGCATCGATCCATCCTTCTTCTTCACAAACAGAACTGGATCACCCCACGGCGATGTGTTCGGTCTAATGAAACCTTTATCTAGCAACTCCTGTAACTGCTTCTTCAGTTCTGCCATCTTAGTTGGAGCCATCCTATACGGTGTCTGAGCAACTGGCTGTGTCCCTGGTACTAGATTGATCTCAAAATCAATCTCTCGAGGTGGGGAAACTCCATGAAACTCATTAGGAAACACATCTGCAAACTCTCTTAACACAGGTACATCCTCAAGGCTAGAACCTTCCGCTTTGGTATCCACAACATGAGCCAAAAATGCTCTACAACCTTTCCGCAACAACTTTTCCGCCACCATTACTAATACCAAACACGTCAGAAGAATCTTCCTATCTCCCTGGAAGATCCACTTCTCACCATCATCAACAAACATTGCTTGCTTGGAACCACATTCTATCACAACCTTATACTTCTCTAAGTTTTCCGTTCCAAGGATTACATCGAATCCATGCATATCAAGTGGTATGAGATCCACTTGTATGTTGTGTCCCAAAAAGGATAGAACACAAGATGGACACACTTCTTGAAGCATCGAGGAACCATTAGAGGGGTTTCTAACAAAAAGCTATCTTTCTTACAACTAATAGGTAAAAGATAGTTATCAAGCATACTACGAGCGATAAAAGAGTGTGTAGCACCCGGGTCAACCAGAATAGATACAAAGCAAGAAAAAGACAAATCAGAATGAAATAACTCCATCAGACCTGCAACTACTTACGGGTTGAATATTGCCTCTGGCTGACTCATAGCATAGAATTGAGTCATTGCTTGCTGTCGTCCAGGTCCTCTGCTTCCTTGAGAAGATGATCCTGCTTGCGACGCTTGATTGTGCCCTCACCCTCTGTTACCACCGGACTACTGTCTATCGATGCCTGTTGATTCTATCTTAGCTGTTGCGTCACTTCGACATCTCTCCTTAGACAATTCCACTTGATATGCCCGACCTATCCACAGAGAAAGCACGACGGGTATTTTGGCTGAGGCCTAGATGACCCTGTTACTTCCACTGAAGCTGTGCTGTATGCCTTTGATGGTGAAAAACCATGCCCTCTTCCCTTACTCAGAGACCATTGTGATGGTGTACTAGAGCCCTGTATCACAGAAGGTGCTGAAAACCTCAGCTTCTTGAAGCCATCAAACCTCTGCTTTTGGGACTGAGCAGGCTTTTTCTTGGACGTGGTCTCTTTCTTCTCCTTGACTGACCGTTCAATCCTTCAGACAGACTCCACAAACGTGGCAAACTGCTCCCAATTTTCTAAAGTAGCAGCAGGTGTTGTCAGCTCAACACTCAAACCTTTCTCAAACCGTCTGATTCTCTCATCATCTGTCACTGCCATGTGAGTACAAAACCTCAACATGTCCATAAACTTGGCTTCATACTCAGTGATGCTCATAGATCCTTGGCACAGACATTCAAACTGACTGATCTTCTCATCCAGATATGTCTTCGGGAAGTATCGACTCACGAACTCCCACTGGAAGACGTCCCAACAGATCACCTCACCGGGTCGCTTCTCCTCCTCGATGGCCCACCAGTGGCCATCACTACCCTTCAAAAGGTAGAAAACATGATTGACTTTGTCTGCTTTGGGTATGTCGAGAATCTGGAAGGCCTTCTCAAGACCTGTCAGCCACAGATCAACATCCGCTAGATCAGCCGTACCAGTATAATCCAAAGCTTTGACTCAGCAAAGCCGCTGGAAGGTCTTCCCAATACTCAAAGATTCACCATGGGGAGCCTGTGCTCTTGGCAGAGGCACTAACAATCTTTCCACCATGAGATTCATTGTAGCCATTACCTGTCCCATAAGGTGCTGGTAGACAAGATTATCAAGAATGGCTGGGTCGATTTGGGGACCTCAGACACCCAATCTTCCTGTGCATGCATACTTGACCCATCAACTGATGCAGCAGCACTGCTCTCAGTAGCATGTTCTTCGTGATTTCCAGACATCTTTTAGCTTTTATCTTCTGATGGGGGAAGAAGTCATTATGAGAAAATCTAGAGAAAATCACAAGAACAGACACAAACCTAGTCCTATATCCCTCTAGACTCAGCAAACCTAGAGCTCTGAAACCTAATATGTGACATCCCTCTATCACACATACAACAAAATTCCACACGAAAATGTGTAGAACCATCATAAACATCGTATTACCAAAAACACTGGTTAATTAAAACTGATTGTGGAAAGCAGATACGAAAGGAACTATTATAACTACATCCATATCCTACAAGGAAACATGTTATATAAATATACATAAACTTGATACATGTCCACAACTCATAGGATCCAACTGTCCCATTAGCACAAAGAGTTCACCACCTGTTTATATACAAAACAAGCCATATCAGGCTGACAACAAGATGAGAAAGCCATACAAGATCATACATCATGAAACTTCATCAAAACACCTCCAAGGACATGAGAGTATAGGGATGACTCTAGGACTCTACTACAAAACATCCAACAACATATCCAACCTTGCTTTCTACTATTCTTCTAGCTGTGCAGCCACAACCTAACGAACACCACCACATCTCGCTCAATCACCTAAAATGGGTTTTAAACCAATGGGGTAAGACACACAGTCCCAGCGAGAAACATAATCCCTGCCGAAACTATAAAACCTCAAAAGGGAGCTATAACATATAAAACAAGTAGCTCATATTAGCAGATCGTATATGAGCATCGTACTGAGCAGAACTAGCTTGTTATGACATCTTACCGAGATATCCGGGAGGCATACAAATAGAATTTCTTATGGAACATGATTGAAGAGATAAGTTATATAAGAACTTATCATAACATCTGAGGAACATGTAATTAACTACAAGACATAACTAGGGAAACTATACAAATAAGGCCTCAACCAATGTTCCATGTTTTTTCCTAAGCAAAATATACTATACGACTAGGTTACGATTTATTATGCCCTGAGGAAGTGAGTCATACCACTCAGATCTAAACTGACCACCACTTGGTTGCAATTGATTACCATATAAGGTCAATGGGAGAGCCAAATTCCACGACCTTTTCCCCTTGTGGTCAGTGCACAAGAACCAACAAGCAGGACTGCAGTCTCATGCTTAAGTGGCCTCATCCACACAGGGTCAGGCTACCCTCTGCCTAGCCCACCTTAGTACATGTATCGGCGTGAGAAAACCAAGCCACGGGCCTGTTCACCGTGCTCCATCATCACTGAGCCATGGGCCTGTTCACCATTGTGACGTCTGTCTCGGAAAATGAGATCAACGAATGTGGAAGCGATTAACTAGCAGTGGAATTACTGAAAATCACTAAAAATTAAAACTTTTTGTAAAGAGATCTACAAATGGTAAAACTCTTTCATAAAGAAACAAGTTAAGTTATTTACAAACTGATCCATCAATACATCTATGTAATATCACATCTTGAGGATTACAAACATCAACTGCCCTGTTATCTGTACAAGGCAATATACCAAAATTCTCGAGGCATTACGCCAAAATCTCAGATCTACATAAAACTATCTACTGACTCCTGGGAACTGAGAGTACAGAGACGACACATAGGACATTCTATCTACAAAACTCGACAGACAGTGTCTCTGCTTGAGAATCACTGTTGTCCCTGATGTTGCTGTTGCTGCTGTTGTTGCTCACCCACTAATGGTTTTCTTCATCCTCGACGTCTACCTAAAAGGTCGAATCCCACGGGGGTGAGACAATTGAATAATTTTCCCAACGAGAGTTATAACTCTCCGCCAAAAGCATTGTTATTGCAATAATGGAATAACATTGAGTAATAGAATTATCAATATTCAACAGCAGGTAGAACATTGAATAGGTTAAGTAGAACAATATTTCATAAGCAATCATTTCAATTATAACTTGATTGAATGACAAAACACATATCATTAAGGAATATGAAGAACATGTATACTAGTTATTTAACTAGAACACTATAAACAATGTATCATCAATCATTATTTCTCATAGTTCAACCTAAGCAATTATACTATATGGCTGATTACATTTTTCAAACATATTTATGCCCTGAGGAGATGAGTTACACCTCTCATACTCCAACCGACCATTATGAAATCGCAATCGGTACCATACGTAGGTCATCAGAAGAGCCGGATTCCTATGAACTCATCTTCCTCAGTCAGTGTGAGGAACAACATGCAGGACATCTTGTGTCTCTGCCATAATAGCTTTCTAGGGTATTCTGACAACTTCACTATTAGAGTTACAGTGGCGTGCTGTACTCTCTTCGCCATCGAGGGATTTCTTGTTTATCTCTCATCTATGCGGCATTAACAACATCATCGGGAGATTAGTGATACATCATCTCGGCATAAACATATAATGAAGGATATAGAGATAAATGTACATCTCACATCAATTCCCACATTAGGACGTAAGGATATTCGCGTCCATAACCCCCACATACTCAAAAGTATGCTCTCCAGAAGTTCCCTTAGGGAAAACCTGTTTCACCATCATTTAACTTCTGACAATGATGGTTCTATGGTTAAGGCTCTACATGATATCATTATACTTGATTATTTAAGTACATTATAGCATTCTTTTAGCATCAGACATGTTTTCAAACATAAACCATTAAATCAACTGCTATAAAGAAAGAGTACTAATTGTATGAAGTTCATTTCACATCCAGTTATCATTGGGATATCAATCCCTAACCATCTCATCATTATGATTCATGAATATGGGTGTTCAAACCCTTATATTATCAAAACACTTGTACCATGTAACATATTGCCATCAAGTCATTTAACAATATGAACATGATTGTAGCAATGCAGATATTTCTCATGGCTCATACAGCCTATCAATCTCATACATTACCTCTTACTAGGCAACATGGCATGCTATTACTTTCAAGCTTATAAAGTGCTTTCAATGAATATGGCATCATAACCCTTACCTGGTTATGTTCACTTCTTTATAAAAACCTGCATGACTAACACAATTGATAACATGCACATTATGTCTACATCAGCACAATACAAATTATTTCATAATTCAATCGTAGAGTTTCATGCTTAAAGGCATAACCCAGAATTAGGGTTTACAGTTCACATTACATCACATTTACCTAGATTAGGGTTTACTATTCACATTACATCACATTACCCTAGATTAGGGTTTACTATTCACATTACATCACATTACCCTAGATTAGGGTTTACTATTCACATTACATCACATTACCCTAGATTAGGGTTTACTATTCACATTCATTCGGATTACTTCCACTGATGTTCTCAAATTAGGGTTAAGATTCGTTAGCCATCATAATTATGGTTTTCATAATCTCACTATGAAGGATCATACCCTAATTAAACACATTCTTACATATAGGAGGTTTATTACTTAATTCTCATTCATATAGGGAATATTCTCTCTCCTCTTTCTATCATATGATGTTTATATCACCCTAGATTAGGCTAAGTCAATTCAACACTGACATCATGGGTTGTATCATTACTATTGTGGTCATTAAGGCTCACTTGATCAAAGGGTATTGGTTACTCTATCCCATCAAGGTGCCTTTGTAATGATCATCGCTGATCAAGACATACATTAATCAACTAATTACTTGGTCCCTTAATCACTTTAGGTATTTATGAGGTTTAGGTTAATTAACCACTAAACCATATTGATCACTAAGGCATCAAACAATCTTGACCTTTTTAGACCTCAAACGGTCTTGCACACTAAACCCCCAAACGGTCTTGGACAGACCTTGAAACCGTTTGGTGTTGAAGACCGTTTGGTCTTGTTGACTTTTGAAACCTTTTGGTAAAGTGAACACTCAAGACCGTTTGGTCATGAAGACCATTTGGCCAAAGATGGGGTGAAGACCGTTTGGTAATGAAGACCGTTTGGCCAAGTTTGACTTTGAAACCGCATGGACATAACTGACCTTGAAACCGCATGAGCACCAAACGGTTTGGGATCGTTTGGTTCCAAATGGTCTTGATACCGTTTGGACGCAAACGGTCTTGAGACCGTTTGGTCCAAACCACCTCAAAATTGCAAGGACCAAAAAGTGTCTCAACCACTTCAAGTGAGTTAGGGTTTCCAATGTTGAACCCCTCAATCAATCATGCACTTGTTAGCCACTCATCAATTGAGTCAATTAGGTCAACCCTCAATTGATTTGACACTCAATTGACCCTCAATTGATCATCAATTAGGGCTTGGATCAATTGAATTAGGGTTTGGAATCGATTACCCTTCAACATGTCTCAATATGAGTCTAATTGATTTGAAACCATTGAACCATCATTCAATTTGGTCATGACCTGACCCCAAACGGTTTGGGATCGTTTGGATGACCTCCAAACGGTATTGAGACCGTTTTCTCAAGTCAACACCAAAAACTAACTCAACCAAATAAGGTTTGGTTCATTTAATTGATCACTAGGTCAACAATTAATTACACTTCAACTTATTGCCTTTAAAATCTTCAACCACTTAACCATAGTCAGCCCTAGACCTCCAAACGGTCTTGGGTGACCCCCAAACGGTCTTGGGGTCATTTGGATATCCTCCAAACGGTCTTGAGACCGTTTTCCCATTATATCATCATAAACCAAGTCATCCAATTAGGGTTTGAACCCTAGGTTTGGTCACCAAATCAGCAATCAAATGTTCATCAACTTGATATCATTGGACCCTCAATTGGTCAACCCTACTTAACCCTAGACCTCCAAACGGTCTTGGGTGATCACCAAATGGTCTTGAGACCGTTTGGGTGATCCCCAAACGGTTTTGAAACTGTTTGGGCCACTCAACCCAAACTTCAACATAATTCAATTATGGAAATCAGCAATTAACCCGATTAGGGTTTAGATGGTTAATAAGCCTTCAATTGGTGATTCACTTGGAATTCATTGATGATTTTTGGTAAATGATCAGTCCACATTATTCAAAACATAATTCCAAATGGTCAAAGCCCCCAAATGGTCTTGGACCGTTTGCTTCCATGCGTTCTTGGTTGAAACTGTTTGCATTCAAACAGTTTGAAACCGTTTGCTCCCAAACGGTTTGGGAAACCGTTTGAGCAAGGGTTGAAGACCGTTTGCTAAAGTAACTTTTTATATAAACATAGGAATTAACATCATCATATTCTACCTCAAGAACAAGGGCTGTTCTTCATGGAAATACTAACAAGAACACACAAAGGTGTCTAAAGAAGAAGTATAAGCAACGATTCTAAGAAAGAAGGATGCAAAAGCAAAGCTTAAGGGTTAGAGTTATAAAACCCGCCTCTAGGACTGATCCAGAGCTCCAAGCTTCGTATCTTTAATGGTGGCTTGATCTCTAGTAAGTGTCCAAGGTCCGTTCTTCAAGTTTTGGATGGAGAAGATGGCTAGAAAGAAGAATCGTGTGAAGAAAACTATGAAACCAATCTTATTTTAGGGTTTCCACCATGAATTTGAGTTAGATGATGATCCATACTTAACAAACCAGCTTGATCTTCCTTCCTCTGCTCCAGAGCTCCTTCTTGGTCGGTCAAGGCATGAAGATAAGGTAGGGAACTAAGGGAAACGATCCTTTGCTTTGTTGTTAAGGATGCTTTATATATTTATGGGTATTTGCAAGGAAAGTGAAAAGAAAATGATTATCTCCTTTTATTTCACAACTAAAACCACCAAATATTCCTCCATCCTTTGGCCACGTTTTCCTCCTTCTAAAATCATGCAAACTCTTCCATTATCCAAGGTTAAATGGAAAAGAGCTAACACCTTAAAGAGATGTATTTTAATATCCACCCTTATAGGATATTGCTTTTATATTTATTAGCGTGAGTAGTTTCCACTCCTACCATGATCTTTCAAATGAGGTGCCCCTCTTATTTCCTTTGATCAAATTTATGGCAAGAAACATGAGAGATCCTCTAGAGGGTATACATAACATGTTGGACCCTAAGTTTTGGGTAATTTGCACATTATACCAAAACTAGGTTTTAAAGCACAAGGATTGCTCTACAAGCTATAACTTGGTGCCCAAGCTTGTGGAACTCATATCACCACATCATATACATTTTTATGATGTCTAAACATCAGAGGAACATCTTAACATGCGCAATTTTCAAGTTAACCCCTCTAATTGGGTAATTTGCACTTTAGTCCAAAATTAACAAAACAATGTTTCAACATTAAGCAAAAAGGACTGAATTTGAAATATAGGTTCCTCAAAAGCCTTAATTACATTTCAAAGGATAAACACAAGCATCTAATCACTTAATTAAGAAAAACACCTAGGGTTAGTACATAACCCAGGTCAGGGATATTACAACCATGCTCTAACCACACTGAGCCACATGCCTGAAACTGTGCTCTAAACATGCACTACTACTTAGGGCATAGGCGCACCCCACATATTCAACAATATGCGTTCCAGGTTAACCCTTAGGAGAACCTGTTTCACCATCACCAAACTCCTGATGATGATGGATCTATGGTCAAGGCAAACTACGTGAAAGGTTCATCTGTAATTAATTAATGCATTTTAAGCGGATTGCAAGATTCAACCAAGTTATGTAACATGCAACTATAATAAGAATGAAAAAACATAAAACTCATTATATTGTGTTACATCATCACTAAGGCCTTCAGTGCCGTCAACATATTCTTGATCCATCACAAGGATCCAACATCACATGTTACCACTTGGCCTCTTGACAATCATCAAGATCCATCTCAAGGATCAACATCACATGGACTCAATCCCATCATCAAGGCACACATTGCCATTCCATGGGTAACACCCATAACATATCACTGGGTTCATTATAACACTTGATGTTCAGTCATCATATCATTGTCATGCCATCACCATGGCCTCATCATACAAAAAGGTACCTGCATGGTTAGCATAAGCATTGAGGTACAACTGTGCTCATACAAGGAACATCTTAAACTTATTGCATATATCGAGAGAGATATAATTATGCTTATTGGATGAACTTATATATGCATGACTTTATAATATATATACTTTTTCAATCAAGCATTAGGGTTTCCAACCAATCACAAGGTACAACCCTCACTATAGATATATTGGGTAAGGGACAACCCTCACCAAAGGTATAATGGGTAAGGGACAACCCTCACCAAAGGTACCATAAACCTCACTAAAGGTAAGACACGCCTCATCAAAGAGTGTGACGCCCAACACTATATCGGTCAACACCCATATAGGGTTAACAACCATGTCAGGCAACCACTATCACTTAGGTATTGTGAAACACCATAAGAAGATATCAGGAAACACCTCCTCAAGACACCATATCAGACAACCATCTAGGAACCAACTTGTAACGCCCAAGCGTGCATCATCATATCGGGAAAGTACTACAATGTGCAACGCCTCAGTGACGGGCAATGTTGTGATGAGAAACACACCTATAGGGGTAACAGGAAACACTACCCAAGAGAGTGTTGTGCACAACAGCAGGGCCATGTCGCCAAGTGCAGCACCCAACGCCCAACACAACCTCCCAATGTCCAACATAACCCCATACTGTCCAAGGGAACAACTCTAACACCCAAGATAGGGCCATATCGGTCAAGGACATATCACCCAACAATTAGGGTGATGATCCATGTCGGCCAAGAACCACATGACCTATCGGGAAAGGTACCAACATGCCATGACACCCAACACAGACCATATAACACCCAAGGCACATCCCCGTCGGCCAAAGCATATCACCCAAAATCAACCCTAGAAAAGGGATATCGGGAAAGGGTCCAAAGGTCATAACGGGTTGGTCATCTTCAACCTCAAGACTGCCACCAAGAAATCCTAAAAGGTCAAGCGAGTTGGCTCACCTCTCAACAACTAAGTGAGAGGGGTTTTGCACAACTTCCATCACATATCGGGTAGCAAGGTGGGTCATCCCATATTGACCAACCTTCCAACCTCAACTGGGTCAAGACCAACCAAAGGATCACTTATCAAGTACATGGTAAGAGAGGGGTATTACCCAAGCAACTAGAGCATAGACTCACCTCTCAACGACTAAGGAAGAGAGGGGTTTTTCCTATACCACTAGATCTCAAGCTCACCTCTTAAAACCAAAGGGAGAGAAAGGGATATAGACTCACAGACACACCACCATACCTCTTTGGGATAAGAAACCCTAAGCACACCTCTCAACTAAACGAGAGAGGGGTATTGCTTGAGGTTCTACAACCTAAAGGATCGTCCAACACAAGGGCAACTACCCATATCACCCAACCTGTTCTAAGGAGCATATATCTGCCAACCTGATCTAGGGAACATATCGACCAACAACATGACCATAAAAGCAAGAAACATATATAACAAGATAACATGGCCGATCAAGATAGCATATAACAAAACAACATGGTAAGGAAGTAGTATAGTTAGGGTTAGGAGTTATGTAACCCACCTCAAGCACACTCCTAAAGCTCCAAAGCTCCAAGCACCAAGCTTCAAGCTCCAAGGAACCACCCTCGGCTGACACTAGAGGAAGAAGAAGACTCCACCAAGGAGATCGGCCACCAAGCTCTACCAAGGGGAGATATTGGCCACCAAGAAAGAAGGGAAGAAACTAAGGAGTAAATGGATCCCAAGCTAGCAAAGAAGGGGGTATATATACAAGGGGGTTAAGTGGGTGTCCACTAGGGGATTGCTCCACATGTGCTCGCCCAAACCACCACTTGTCCAAACTATGACACCTTGCTAGCACCCCAAACCACTTGCTCATGACTTGCCACCAATTAGCAAAACAACGACCACTTGTCCAAAGAATGGTGACACAAACGAGGCTAGGTCAAGAGGGTGTGTATCGCCCAACATGGCAATCGACACACCATGGCCGATACACCACTTGGTCGATACAACCAAGCACTCCTGGCCGATACACCAAGGCCCAGCCTGATACAACTCCCACAAGGCTCAACATAACTCAAATAAGGCTCAATAAAACCCAAAGCTACTCAAGAAAAAAGCCCAACCCATCCTCTCAACCCTAGAGGATGCAAGGAGAGAGAAAGACATCTCTTAAGGTGACAAACTTGCACACCAACCCTAGAACTTGGGTAATTTGCAAGTTGCACCTCAACCTCTCAACAATGCACAAATAAACCCTAATCACAACTCAGGTGATTAGGCAAGCCTCTAAACATAGGATTTAGGCAAAGCAAATAGGGTAAGCCCAAAACAGAGGTCAGGGTCCTTACAAGCCATAAACCTCTATAAAAGGATTTTGCCCCCAAAATATGAAGAGAAAAGCAAGGGATACTTCATCCTCATCTCTTCCTCGAGCTCCCACGTGGCTTCCTCAACACCACGATGATGCCAAAGAATCTTCACAAGAACTAGGTCCTTCCTCTTTAGCTTCTTCACTCTTCTATCAAGAAGCAAAACTAGACCTTCCTCATAGGTCACATCTTCATCAAGCTAAACCTCAACTGGATGTATCACTATCTCTGTGCATGGATGACTTTTCTTTAGCATACTAACATGGAACACTAGATGCAACCTGTGCAACTCTGGTGGTAGCTGTAACTTATAAGCTACTTTTCCAACACATGCTATCACCAGATATGGTCCCATATACCTGGGAGACAACTTGCCTTTATGGCCAAACCTCAGCACGCCTTTCTATGGAGAGACCTTGAGATACACCTTGTCTCCTACCTAGAACTCCAGAGGTCATCGACGATTATCTACATACGACTTCTGTCTATCCTGTGCCACTTTCAACTGTTGATGTATCACCATGATCTTTTCTGTCGTTTGTTGTACTAACTCAGGACCCAAAAGCTAATATTCGTCGGACTCATACCAACATAAAGGAGATCTGCACTTCCTGCCATATAAAGCCTCATAAGGTGCCATGTCGATACTCCGTTGGTGACTGTTGTTGTAGGAGAACTATATCAAACTGAGATGCATGTCCCAACTGCCTAGGAACTACAAAACACAAGCTCAGAGAAGATCCTCCAAAGTGTGTATATTCCTTTCATACTGTCCATCAGTCTGCGGATGGAAAGCGATACTGAACCTCAACTACATTCCCAACGCTCTGTGCAACTATTCCCAAAAACAACTCATGAACTGAGGACCTCTATCAGAGACTATTGTTATTGGCACTCTGTGAAAATGCACTATCTCATCCACATACACATGAGCAAGCTTCTCTGCTGTATATGTCATTTTCACAGGTATGAAATGGGTGGACTTCGTCAGTCTGTCCACTATCTCCCAAATGGAATCATGATTTCTAGCTATCCTCGAAAGACCAACTACGAAATCCATGGTTACATGATCCCATTTCCACTGCGGTATTAGCATAGGTTGCAACATACCTACCGAATTTTGAGGCTCAACCTTAACCTACTGCCATACCGCACGCCTAGCTACAAACTCGACCACATCTCTCTTCAAGCCATGCCACCAATACATGTCCTTTTGATTATGATACATCTTGGTGACACCTGGATGCATGGAGTACATCGATATGTGCACTTCCTCGAGCAATAACTTCCTTAGATCATCAACATCATGAACCATCATCCTGTTATGATAACAAACTAGTCCATCCTCGGACTCATGGAAACCATCACGCTTCTCGCTGCCAAACTCTGATATGATCAACTAAATTGCAGCTTCTGCTTGCTGTGCTTCTTTGATCTGCTGCCTCAACGTAGGCTTCACTCACATATGTGTCAACAGTCCTGCCAACAAAGAGACTTCCAACTGTACATTCATCTGCTGCAAAGAAATGAACATATCCCTCCTATGGCATATCAAAGAACTCAACTGTGCCTTCTTCGTAGGAAGATAAGAAGACTTCCTGCTAAGCGCATCAGCTACCACGTTTGCCTTACCAGGATGATACTCAATGGTGCAATCATAATCACTGATTAGCTCCATCCAGTGACATTGTCGCATGTTCAGCTCACTCTGTGAGAAGATATACTTTAGGTTCTTATGATCTGTAAAGATCTGACACACCTCCCCATAAAGATAGTGTCTCCATATCTTCAATGCATGGACTACCACTGCCAGCTCCAAATCATGTGTCAGATAACTCTCCTCATGTTTCTTAAGCTTTCGCAAAGCAAAAGAAACCACATGATCTTCCTGCATCAGCACACATCCCAAGCCCTTCTTGGAAGCATCATAGAAAACAACATAGCCCTTCCCAGGCTCTGGCAACACCAACACTGGAGCACGAGTCAGCTTCTCCTTCAAGATTTGAAAAGCTTGTTGACAACGATCATCCCAAATGAAAGGTACATCTTTCCTGGTCAACTTTGTCAATGGCAACACGATCACACTGAAGTCCTTTATAAATATCCGATAGTATCATGCTAATCCCAGAAAACTACAAACTTCAGTCGGTGTCTTTGGATGCTCCCACTCTACAACTGACTCCACCTTCTTGGGACCTACTCTGACTCCTTCTGCTGATATCACATGACCCAAGAAAGTCACTTTCTTTAGCTAGAACTCACACTTACTGAACTTGGCATACAACTAGTGCTGGAAAAGGAGAGTCAACACTTGTCAAAGATGCCGTTCATGCTGTTGATTGTCCCAACTATAGATCAAGATGTCATCTATGAAGACCACAACAAACTGATCTAAAAATGGACGAAACACCCTATTTATCAGATCCATGAAAGCAAAAGGTGCATTGGTTAGCTCGAACGACATAATCACAAGCTCAAAGTGACCATATGTTGGGTTTTAGGGGAGGCAGAGAAGGCAGTGGAAACAAAAATTTTTCCTCCCCAAACCTAGAACAAGGAAATGCATCAATGTCTATATAATAGGAAAGGATGGTTTGTGGAATCATACCTTGTCCCAAGGCTTGCTTGGCGACAATACCTCGCTCTATGTGCGGTCTTCAACTCTGGTCTTAGACGACGTCTGTGCAGCTCCTGGTCGCACCGGGACTGACGACTCCTCCTCCTACCGGACTGTCGGATGACAGTTGTCCTCTTGAGCGGCAGAAACCTCCCGCCTCTAAAGTAGTCCACACGGACCACCTGGAACTCCACACTCCTTATCCCACAAGGAAGTGGAAGGAGTCGCACCCTCCTATTGACGTACTAGTCGCCAACACACTCTCCTGCTACCAGTTGCAACTGCAGTTGTCCTTCCCTTACTGCACCTCCCTTTACGGGAAGCACTTGCTCGGGCTCTCTCACGGTTACCAAAACCAGAGAGAACGACAACTTTGCAGAGCAAGTGGTTGCACTGAGTTGTACTTTGAGAAGCCCCCAATACCCCTATATATAGGCGGGTCATGCGGCAAGGTTCTCTGTCCCCGGAAATATGGGACTAATAGCAGGAGTAGAAGGGTTCGAGATTTTCCACAAAACAACCAACTCACAACCTGAATCGATCGATTCACAAGTGAACCCGTCGGTTGGGGACCTAAACCGGTCGGTTGGAACACCAACCGATCGGTTGGGACCCATGAGCCGAACGGTTCACTTCTAAACTGGTTGGTTCGTGGTCCTGATCAGTTCCCGATTGACTTTCCTTCTTTTGTTTCTAATTGGTATCGAATACCAATCCTTGTTCCAATCAAATTGGGCAAGTGAAACACAAGGAAAATTCTCACCGACCTGACTTTCCCAACTTGCTCGGTTGCACCAGTTGAACTGATCATTTCAACACTTGAACCGATCGTTTCACTCTGACCATGAGCAGATCGACTCAACACTTGAGCCGACCGGTTCAACAACCTCAGCCGACCGGTTCAACACTTGAACTGATCGGTTGGGAGTAAAGGTTGTGCAAAATCAGTCGATTGCGATTTCAATCAATTCGATACTCCAATCAAAAGTCCAACACCTTGAACATTATGATATTGAGCTATCAATTAATTGAGTGTTTAATTGAACTACTAAACTCTTTTAGTAATCAATCTAAACATTGCTTGTGGACAAAACTCCTCTTCCAGGTTAAATCCTATGTGTGCGACCCTGCAGGTCCATTTCACGTTGGCAGTGAAAGTCCATAACACTTATGACTTCACAAGTAAAGAGCGGTACCTAGTCACACATCAGTGCTACCCAAGTGAAAGTAGAAAGTTGGAGAACAACTCTCAATCCTACAATCTGTTAATGGTGTTATAGTGAATGTATAATTCCTTTGTCATTGATATCCCGAATGAACTCGAGGCATGGAACAGTCGTCCTGTCAACGTTCATTCACTTTCTTGATCTCAGAGCAGATTGAACGAGATATTTATGACATCAATATCACATACTGATTCACACATGCGTGCGCATGCCTATCTCAATCCTACTCATCAAGTGGCCTTAGATATCAAACTCCCTTAGGAGGGACAAATCCCATATCTATCACTCACCCCTCAAAAGCCCCATGTGTCAAAACCACCCAATCATCACCTTTATAACAACCCATGTTTCAGGACTGCGTTTGATGATGTCAAAGTGTGCCCAACGATATGTGTTGAGTGTAGTGATTTCAGGTCTAAGAGTCACACTCACCACCATCACTGTGAGTACTGACTGTGACTACCTTGTCATGGTTCAATGTGTCAAACTCACGGTGGGTCTGTCCGGTACACTTGTTCTCTAACAAGTACCTATGTATTTGGTTTGATATCTCTATATCATGAGTAATGAGATTCTGTCATCAACCAACACCACAATCTAGTCTTGTGTGTCATTGCTGTCTATCTACCTTCCACAATGACATCCGACTAGGGACATAACAAGAATGTACAAACTCTTAGCATCTGTATGATCTCATCGTTCAGGTCCTCAACCTGAAGGCATACGTCATTGAGTACTGTCATTCTCTAGACATTCAATCTATTCTATTACTATCTCATATGACTGAACCAGAAAGAATTGGAATCTTGTCTTTGATGTTTATTAAATCAATCTTAATGTATCCCACCAATCATCCCATGATTGTCTCTCATGGCATACATACCAACAGACTCCCACTTGCACTGTGAGCCAAACACCCTTGAATCATATTCATAGTGATGTTCAAACATGTCCGACATGTTATTCTGCTCTAGTGCGAACATAGTGAGTAATGGCAAAATCTTGCCAAAGTCAGTATAAATTGCATGTCTCACATCTCTTCACTGTACGTCACACGTATGAGACGGAGTTGCCGTAATATGCGATCTAGTATTCCTTTCGCTAATCTTTAGCCACATTGCATGATCAAGGATTCCATACTTGTCATCAATGAACGGAATATCTATAAGTTCATCTCATGAACTTCCAGATCCATATAGTATCTACTGTTGTTCTCTAACACATAGATACTCGTCATTTCCTTTTAAATGATTTTATTGGAACACTTCCAATTATCAACAAACTTTCACTTTTATATATCCTACATATATTTTGCGATTAATTTTCTGTCCTTTCGGAAGTTCGCATCAATGTAACTCTTTACATTGAACTCTTCCTTATCTCCATAGAACTAGTACTTCACAAGTACTTATCAAGTTCTCATGGTATTCCAGTAACCCTTACTGGAAGCAGACAGACATCCACTCGTTATGTCCCACATACGAGTTATCAGGATGAGCACATCATATTGTCATGTCCTACATACAAGATGATGAATGCATTTTATTCTTGCCATGTCTATACATGCAAGATAATGGGATGATTACATACATGATAGATCCATATCTATTCTTAGTGTTCCCATTCTTCATAAAAATTGGACACTTGGCCTTGGGATACTAACTCCATGTAGCATGGACAAGTTTTCTCCCACTGAATCTGTGCATACTGAACATTTCAGTACAGATTGCCAATGTATGCTTTCTCTTTTCAGGTTAAGAGGTTTTCGAGAACTATCTCTATAGATCTCTATTCCTATCACATAGGAAACATCTCTATCTTCCTTAAAGATAATTTCCACTTTTGGATTTCCATTCTAGAACATTTCCATTTCACATCAACATGTGAAATGTGAATACACTCCCACTAAATCATAGATCCCTTCTTTATCTTTGACATATCAGTCAAACCCTTTGACTATATCATCAAAGTAAAGATCCAATTCTGAGTTTCTTGTACTCAATCAATCACATTGATTAGTCCATTGTAACTTATAGACTTCATTTTTCATTAGTGGATTCATAAACCTTATAGGTTGTGTCACGTACACATCCTTGTTTTATTCCTCATAGGAATGCGGTTTTAGTATCCATATGCCAAATGTCTCAGTCATTAAGTTGCAATCAACAAGCATCATCCTTCTCAAATGTTATCCATGTGTCTTAACATTTAAGACTCATTTGCACTTATGGATTTCATCCAATGAGTGCTACCATCAAGGTCACACCTTATGGTTGACATGGATGTCATTTAGGATGTAATGGTCATAAACCATAACTCAAAATTTGGTTCCTCATATTTATCTAGATAGTTGACTCATCACATGAATAACTCATCACATAGATAATTGAGGTGTATCTGTCAAGGATATAAGAACTCACAACTCCTTGTGATTCTCAATGTCCTTTATTAGTGTGGGGTATTCATTTATTAAGAAGAATTTAGTTATTTGATAATCATTCTCTAACTCCTTAGAGTATGATTCCTTCTTGATTTAGACATCACCATGCCTTAATCATGAGTTCACTATGATACACTATCATAATCACTCAAAAGGATCTCAAGCATTTGGTCCAAGTATTTCATTCATTGATCATGAATTAACACTTTACCAAATTTGTACTTCATCTATGATAATCTTGAACACTTCAAGATATTCATATTGGTATTTCTCTAAACACCATTTGAAGTATTAGCATTTGTTCCAATAGGTATGTAAATACATCACATGTATTATACCTAATAGGACAATCATTCTCCCACTACCATTAGTGAAGATTGATTAATCATGTACAAGAGATTCATGTCTCTTACTGGTTCTCTAACCAAAAGAGTCTAGATTTATCCATCATATCGAAACTAGAAATGAATTTCTCATGATTGATGCTAATTTGATTGTTTGAGTTATCCATAACTTTAGGTATCATTTTATCTTATGCATACCATGTATCACAAGATGAACAAGGCATTGCCACAAAGATCATATCTTTAAGATTGAAACATCAACTTTATTAATTGCCATCATTGTCATACAATATGCAAAAATAAAGTGTTTCTATCTATTGGCAATATATGAAATAGCAATTCTCAACTCTATTTCGTTCCCTTTAGGCTGAAATAAACTGAAAGGTACTCCTATCTATGGAAGAAACAACTGCTCCAATGATGGGTACTTCTTTCCTGGTCCTTTCACAAAGGCCATTACTTCTTTGCGGATCTTGCATATCATATATGACATATCCATATCTTGGTATCATATACCTTAGATAAAGAAGCGGTTCATTTCATGATACCTTATGTGGAGATCTCCATCCCCTCCTTCATCTTCTTTTGTTCTTCCAGATATAGAGGGCAATCCCTCATATACCCTTTCCCTTGTGCCTTGAGGCTGAAGATGGCTCAGATTGTTGGCTAGCATCAGAACACTTCTTTGCTTTGCCCTTGTCCTTGCCCTTTAGAATTACCTTTTCTTTGATCACATCAAAGATTATGGTTTGTCTTTCTTCATCTTTGCCTATACTATCCTCAACATGTCCAACAACTCTGTCAACGCTTGTCAAAGTTGTTCATGTTGTAGCTTATCATGAATTGTATGATTCTTGCAACATTTGCAGTATCATACCAATAGCCAACTCTTGGCTCACAGGGAATCCTTCTTAGTCAGGTTTTCCACATACCCAATCACATTGAGTGTGTGAATACCTTACTGGATCTCCTTCTGTCATGACATACTAGGACAATGTCTAGGAGACATCATATGTCTCATGTTGTCTCTGCAACTCATAGTTCAAAGAACACAACATCAAGCACTCCTCATCAATGTCATCCTCGGTACGCTTCCATAAGCATACTTTCAACCATTGATATGGTGGGATCGAGTTCATCTGGTTCTGGTATAATTAGGACTTAGAGCTTTCACTCTTTGATTGAGAACACTTCTCATCATCCTAACCAGTCGTGGAATTATTCCCATTTAATTTGTTGGTCTCAATGACCGATCGCAAATAAAGTGATTATTGTTGATTAACCATTTATTTTAACATAAGGAAATATATGCGATTTTAGTCCAAAACTCTTTTGACTTGTTTGATTGATTTAAAAAGTTGACGATAAAATTAGGCCTTTAATTAATTATCGCTCCCACTATTTTACTTCAAATTGATAGCCCTCACCATCAATTCGGAAGATTGTAGCGTACAACCTTCTAGTGGGCAAGATCCTAAAATCCTCTAAGTCATGAGTCAGCTTTGGCTGATCGCCCACAACTTAGATCTCTCAGGTAGGCAACTCTTGCCAATTGCATCATATGCAACTCTTGTTGAATGAACATGCACAACACCTTGCCATGAACATTCCTTGCCTCTGGGCTTAGACGCTCTAAGAATCACCAATTAAGTCTAACCCAAAAGTCAATACGGTAAACATGCACCCTGCTTTGGCAGAACCTACATGTCTACACTTCACACTTCCACAAGATAGACGGCGCACCATGCTTTGGCTTAACCTATGCTTGGTTGATCGAGCTTTTCATGTGTGCCTCTAATGGAAGGCATATAAGACTTAATATTTTAATGAGGGATTTGGTTTTTATATACATATACATATCCAATCACCACAATACATAGTATGTATCATATACATGCTATATCTCACAAAACATGCACAAATGATAAAAGCGATGATTATGGCCATCCTAATGTGATTCCTTGAGCCAAGAGGAATCATGGTCATCTAGGTCTACATCACATGCAACCTGTACAGGATGAACTCTGTGCCTTGCCTTTGGAGTAGATCAATTCATCACATGAACGTCTTGCTCGGTCTGGCCCGGTCGTCTGGGTGCCACCAGCCGATCAGTTGTCTCCTCCAACCGATCGGTTCGCCTGGTCGTCGTGCATCTCGTCATGGCTGCCACCCGCTCGTCTCTCTCCTGGAACCGGTCATCAACCGATCAGTTCACTCCTTGAACCGATCGTCTAGAACGTCAACCGATCGGTTCACACCTTGAACCGATCGTCTCAGCTGTCATCTTGATGTCCTCCGTTCTATGACATAACAAGAAATAAAATCTATTCTAATATTACATTGCTTTAAAAGGGAAACTCTGAGTTACATTCGGGGAGAGCAAAGGTAGGAAAGAATCTCGAGTTATTTCGAGTTACATCAGGAATAGGAGAAGCAAGATCGGTGCGCAGATCGAGATGCAAGCAACCACACACAACCAATCACAGATAGGGTTTATTGGCCATAACCACACTATACATCCACCACAAAACTCATTTAAGGGCGACGCGTATCGAGTGCATTAATAATACATATCATATATGTAATTGGGATTTGTGGATTTAGGATTGGACATGCATAAAGCCAATATTATTCGCATCGTATGCAATAAATAAAGGCGGCAAACCAAAATCGATCATATCGATATTCCTAAAATATAGAATAGTTGACGTGGCTCTGATACCACTGTTGGGTTTTAGGGGAGGCAGAGAAGGCAGCGGAAACAAAAATTTTTCCTCCCCAAACCCGGAACAAGGAAACGCGTCAACGTCTATATAATAGGAAAGGATGGTTTGTGGAATCATACCTTGTCCCAAGGCTTTCTTGGCGACAATACCTCGCGCTATGCACGATCTTCAACTCCGGTCTTGGACGGTGTCTGTGCAGCTCCTGGTCACACCGGGACTGACTCCTCCTCCTCCTACCGGACTGTCGGATGACAGTTGTCCTCCTAAGCGGCAGAAACCTCCCGCCTCTGAAGTAGTCCACACAGACCACCTGGAACTCCACACTCCTTGTCCCACAAGGAAGTGGAAGGAGTCACACCCTCCTATTGACGTACTAGTCGCCAACACACTCTCCTGCTACCAGTTGCAACTGCAGTTGTCCTTCCCTTGCTGCACCTCCCTTTACAGGAAGCACTTGCTCTGGCTCTCTCACGGTTACCAAAACTAGAGAGAACGACAACTTTGCAGAGCAACTGCTTGCACTGGGTTGTACTTTGAGAAGCCCCCAATACCCCTATATATAGGCAGGTCATGGGACAAGGTTCTCTATCCCCAAAAATATGAGACTAATAGCAGGAGTAGAAGGGTTCGAGATTTTCCACAAAACAACCAACTCGCAACCTGAATCGATCGGTTCACAAGTGAACCGGTCGGTTGGGGACCTGAACCGGTCGGTTGGAACACCAATCGATCGGTTGGGACCCATGAGCTGATCGGTTCACTTCTGAACCGGTTGGTTCGTGGTCCTGATCAGTTCCCGATTGACTTTCCTTCTTTTGTTTCTAATTGGTATCGAATACCAATCCTTGTTCCAATCAAATTGGGCAAGTGAAACGCAAGGAAAATTCTCACTGACTTGACTTTCCCAACTTGCTCGGTTGCACCAGTTGAACTGATCCTTTCAACACTTGAACTGATCGTTTCACTCTGACCATGAGCCGATCGACTCAACACTTGAGCCGACCAGTTCAAAAACCTCAGCCGACTGGTTCAACACTTGAACCGATCAGTTGGGAGTACAGGTTGTGCAAAATCAGTCAATTGTGATTTCAATCAATTCGATACTCCAATCAATGTGTCCAACACCTTGAACATTATGATATTGAGCTATCAACTAATTGAGTGTTTAATTGAACTACTAAACTCCTTTAGTAATCAATCTAAACATTGCTTGTGGACAAAACTCCTCTTCCAGGTTAAATCCTATGTGTGTGACCCTGCAGGTCCATTTCACGTTGGCAGTGAAAGTCCATAACACTTATGACTTCACAAGTAAAGAGCGGTGCCTAGTCACACATCAGTGCTACCCAAGTGAAAGTAGAAAGTTGGAGAACAACTCTCAATCCTACAATCCGTGAATGGTGTTACAATGAATGTATAATTCCTTTGTCACTGATATCCTGAATGAACTCGAGGCATGGAACAGTCATCCTGTCAACGTTCATTCACTTTCTTGATCTCAGAGCAGATTGAACGAGATATGTATGACATCAATATCACATACTGATTCACACATGCGTGCGCACGCCTATCTCAATCCTACTCATCAAGTGGCCTTGGATATCAAACTCCCTTAGGAGGGACAAATCCCATATCTATCACTCACCCCTCAAAAGCCCCATGTGTCAAAGCCACCCAATCATCACCTTTATAACAACCCATGTTTCAGGACTGCGTTTGATGATGTCAAAGTGTGCCCAATGACATGTGTTGAGTGTAGTGATTTCAGGTCTAAGAATCACACTCACCACCATCACTGTGAGTACTGACTGTGATTACCATGTCATGGTTCCATGTGTCAAACTCACGGTGGGTCTGTCCGGTACACTTGTTCTCTAACAAGTACCTATGTGTTTGGTTTGATATCTCTATATCATGAGTAATGAGATTCTGTCATCAACCAACACCACAATCTAGTCTTGTGTGTCATTGCTGTCTATCTACCTTCCACAATGACATCCGACTAGGGACATAACAAGAATGTACAAACTCTTAGCATCCGTATGATCTCATCGTTCAGGTCCTCAACCTGAAGGCATACGTCATTGAGTACTGTCATTCTCTAGACATTCAATCTGTTATATCACTATCTCATACGACTGAACCAGAAAGAATTGGAAGCTTGCCTTTGATGTTTATCAAATCAATCTTAATGTATCCCACCAATCATCCCATGATTGGCTCTCAGGGCATACATACCAACACCATACCTCATCCTAAAAGCTGACTTTGGTATGTCATCCTCCTTGATCCTCAACTGATGATATCTAGTTCGTAGATCGATCTTTGAGAACACTGTAGCATCACACAATTGATCAAACAAATTGTCTATCCTTGGAAAAGGGTACTTGTTCCTGATCGTAACTTTGTTCAACTACTGTTAATCTATGCACAAATGTATCGATCCATCCTTCTTCTTCACGAACAGAACTGGAGCACCCCACAGTGATGTGTTTGGTCTAATGAAACCTGTAAGGACCCTAACCTTCATTTTGGGTTTACCCTATTTTCTCTGCCTAAACCTTGTGTTTAGAAGCTTGCTAATCACCTGAGGATGTGATTAGGGTTTGTTGTGTTTTGTTCAGAGTTGGAGGCGCAATATGACCAAATGATTGGTCAAGATTATTACTAAGTTATTAACTAAAGAAAATTTTTGACTTGTAAATAACCCAAGTTTTAGGGTTGATGTGCAAGTTTATCACCTTGAGAGATGCTTTCTCTCTCCTTGCATCCTCTAGGGTTGAGAATATGAGTTGGGCTTGTTGCTTGAGTAGTTTAGGGCCTTGTTGAGCTTTTTTAGGCTTTGCTTTGCTTTGCTTTACCTTGTTGAGGCCTTGTATCGTGCAAAGAGCACCTTGGTGACCTGTGTCACCCAGCAGGGGTGTTTCGCCTAGTGGGTTGTGTTGCCCAAGGTGACCACTTTGACCTTGCCTTGTTTTTTGTCACCATACCTTTGAGAAGTGTCCAATCCTTTGTTAGTTGGTGGCATGGCATGATCATGTGGTTTAGCAAGGTGGCATGACCTTGGACAAGTGGTGCCTTGGACATGCACATGTGGAGCAACACCAAGGTGGGCGCCCCATAGACCCTCTTGTATATATACAACCCTCTCCTTATTTTCTTTGCTCTTTAGTTCCTTTAGTTGCTCCTTTCTCCTTTGGTGGCCGATACACCTTTCCTTGGTAGAGCAAGCTTGGTGGCCAATTTCCTTGGCAGAGTCTCCTTCTTCTTCTTACTCTAGGTGGTGGTCGAACCCTAGAAGGGCCTTGCTTCCTTGGTGGGGTGATTTGGAGCTAAGAGCTTAAAGCCTGGTGCTTGGAGCTTTAGATCTTGAGGAGCTTGCTTGAGGCAGGTTATATAACTCCCAACCCTAGCTATACTACTTTCTTTTATGTTGCATGTACATATCTGATCTTGATCGGCCTTGCATCTTGTTGGGTATGTTTCTTGCTCTAGTTTGTACCTTTAATCTTGTTGGACTTAGTGGTTATGTTGTTAATAATTGTGTGACCTTGGACCTTGTTGGCCGAACGTATGGTTTAGGGTTTCCTTTGGGGCAATAACCCTTTCTCTCTTTGGTTTTAAGAAGTGAGCTTGAGCTCTAGTGGTGTAGGCAAAACCCCTCTCTTCCTTATCCGTTGAGAGGCGAGTCTATACTCTAGTTACTTGGACAACACCCTTCTCTCACCATGGATTTGAGAGGTGAGCCTTTGGTTGTTGATGACCTAGTTAAGGTTGAAGGGTTGACCGATATGGATGACCTACCTTGATGCCCGATATGTGATGGAGGTTGTACAAAACCCCTCTCTCTTGGTTGTTGAGAGGTGAGCCAACTCTCTTGATCTATTAGGGTTTGATGATGGTGATCTTGAGGTTGATGATGACCATATTGATGTGGCTCTTGTGCCCTTGCATGATACCCTTTTTGGTGCTTTGCACGATACCCCTCATCTAGGGTTTTTCTTGGATGTTATGACAAGTTGAGTTCTGTTGGCTTTCTTACCCATTTTGACCCCTTAACCTTGCTAGTGTCAATGGGTGATATGCCTTGATCGAGATGTACCTTTGCCTTAGTTGGTGTTGTGCCTTTGGCTGACATGGTGCTGAGTAGATACCTCTATTTTGTACCTTAGGCAACATAGGCTAGTTTTGTTGTTGCCCGATATGGTGCTTGGGTAGTGAAACCCTAATAGGTGCCTTAGTGGTGATCGAGATGTAGTGTCTAACCCAGTTGGACGATAGGCCATATTGTGGTTCCCTAGTGTTATTTGTTGTAGTAAGTCTATTGGGTGACACAGTGTTGAGCTTGGGTGCCATGACCTTGGTCGATATAGTGATGATGGCTGCCCAATATGAAACCCTAACCCTAGTGGGTGATAGGGTCTTGGAGGATAAGAGGTGCCCATATGTTGCCCGACACACCTTTGCACTTGGTTTCCCGATACCACCTTGTTCTTGCATGCACGATACATACTCTTGGATCAAGTTGCATGACAAAACTAGCCCTGGTTGCACGATACCCTTAGTGCATGGGTGCAAGACATGGATGGCCGATATGTGTGGCTAAGTGCCCTAGCTGTTAGAGTTTTTGTGAGGGTTATGATCCTGCCCGCTACCCCTTTGGGTGAGGGATGGTGCTGCCCACCACATCTCTAGTGAGGGAAGATAGTACCTTTGGTGAGGGTTATGCTTAACCCGAGAAACCCTAGTAGTTACTTTCTTGTACCTTGTGGATGATGGGTTATGGGTGAAAGGTTGTGACCAATGATGTATGACTAGGCTATGGTTGTGTAATCCTTAGGGATGTATTCCTTGGTAATGATCATGCTCATGAGATTTTAGGGCATAATGGATGCTCATGGTTTGATAACATTAATGCAATTTGTTTACAAGATACATCTTTGTGCTCATGTAATTGTAATCATGGATGTTGTTCCAATCATGTACCTTCAACCCTAATAGAATGATAATCGTAAAGATTTATGTTTGGTGATTCAGTTATCTCTCATGATATGCATACTAACCATGCAGGTGAATCAAGTGGATTCATATCCAGGTAAGATCTATGAGGTGTATGTGTTCTGTATAACACGCAATGATGATAATCCTTGTTGATGGGATAACATGTATCACCCCTATGATGTGAAAAGGGTCTGTTGACCTGATAAAGGATGAGTACCTAGTTGAGCTGTTATCCTTTGATGTTGAGATAAGGGATTTCTATCCCATGGTGATGATGTAAGACTTGAGAGGCAGTGACATTCTGTGACGAGGGATTGAGATCCCATGATAATGTGATAATGATAGTATTAATATAACTCAATGTTGTTTATGTTTTACAACTTGGTTGCCTCAACAATCCACTTAAAATATACTAATTAATTATAGTGGAACATATCATGTAGTTTTCCATGGCCATAGATCCATCATCGTCAGTAATTGGTGATGGTGAAACAGGTTTATCCTGCGGGATTACCTGGAGCGCATATTGTTGAATATGTGGGATTTTCTCCTAGCCGAAAGTAGGAGGATTTGAGTACAAATACGGTTGTGTATAGAGCATGGTGAATAGGCCCATGGCTTAGTGATTATAGAGCATAGTGAATAGGCCCATGGCTCAGTATTATAGAAGGGTAGCCTACGGAGCTGACCCTGTGGCTGAGGCCACTCAAGAAAGAGACTGTCGTCCTGCTTTGGTTTTTATGCACTAACCACAAAGAGGTGAGGTCATAGAGTCCGGCTCCCCCAATGACCTTGTATGGCACCCGTTGTTGGATTCGCAGCCAAAGGTTGGAGTTGAGCGAGAAGGCTCACTTCCTCAGGGCATAATAAATCGTAATCAAGCCGTATAGAATATATTGCTTAAGGCAAAACACGGAACATTGATTGAGGCCTTGCTTGCACAGTTGATCTAGTTATACCTTGTAGCTATTTGTACGATCCTTATATTCTCTAATAATTTCTTATAAATCTTATCTTGTCAATCATGTTCCATAAAGAGATATCTGGTTATATACCTCCTGGATATTTGGTAAGATTGTTAATAAAATAAGTTCTGCTCAGGATGCTACTCTTATGATCTGCTGATATCAGTTTTATAGCTCCGACGGGGAGTTATGTTTCTCGCTGGGATTGTGTGTCTCACCCCATTGGTTTACAACCTTTTTAGGTGATCGTACTAGACGTGGTGGTGGTCATGAGGTTGCGGCCGAGCAACAAGAAGAGCTGTAGGAGGCAAGAGATGGATATCCTGCTATTTTGGTTGTTTTGTAGTAGAGTCCTAGAATCATCCCTGTACTCTCAGGTCCTCAGAGGTGTTTTGATGATGTTTTACGATGTATAGCTGATGTATCTTGTATATCCTACGGCTGGCCTGACGTGGCCTGTTATGTATGTATAAATAGGTGATGAACTCTGGTGCTGACAGTACAACTGGTTCCTATAAGATGTAGACATATATTAAGGCTTGTAAATGTTTGTATAACTTGTTTCTTTATAGGATGAGGATCTAAATGTAATAGTTCGATTTTATCTACTTTCTACTAACAGTTTTAATTAGCTCGTGCTTTCGGTAATATGTGGTTTATGGTATTTCTGCACGTTTTAGCATGGCATTTCATTATCTATGTGATAGTGGGATGTGGCGTGACAAGTTTTGGTATCAGAGCTCTAGGTTTGTTGAGTCTACAGGGATCTGGCACTAGGTTGTGTCTATTCTTGTGAGTATTCTAGATTTTCTTACAATAACCTTCTACCCTCAGCAGAAGATAAAGCTTAAAGATGTCTGGAAACCATGAAGAACATGCTCCCAAGAGTAGTGATGCTACATCTGTTGATGGAGCAAGAGTGCAGACACATGAAGATCGGGTGCCTGAGGTCCCCCAACTTGACCCAACCATTATTGAAAACCCTACCTATCAGTAGCTTATGGGGCATTTGATGGCTATAATAGATCACATGGTGGATAGATTGCCAGTGCCTCCGCTAAGAGCACAGGCTCCCCATGGTGAATCTGCGGGTATTGGGAAGACCTTTGAGCAGCTTCGCCGAGTCATAGCTTCATATTATACTGGAACGGATGATCTAGCAGATGCAGATCTATGGCTTATAGGTCTCGAGAAGGCCTTCCGGATCCTTGACATCCCCGAAATAGACAAAGTCAAGCACGCTGTCTACCTTCTGAAAGGTAGTGCTGGCCACTGGTGGGCCATCGAGGAGGAAAAGTGACTTGGTGAGGTGATCTGTTGGGATGTTTTCCTGCGGGAGTTCATCAGTCGATACTTCCCGAAGACGTATCTGGATGAGAAGATCAACCAGTTTAAGCGTCTGTGCCAAGGATCGATGAGCATAAATGAGTATGAAGCCAAGTTTATGGACCTATTGAGGTTTTGTCCTCATATGGAGACAACAGATGATGAGAGAATCAGGTAGTTTGAGAAAGGTCTGAGTGCTGAACTGTCGACACCTACTGTAGCCTTGGAGAACTAGGAGCAATTTGCCACATTTGTGGAGTCTGTCCGGAGGATTGAATGGTTAGTTTGAGAGAAGAGAGAGACTATGACCAAGGCCTGCTCAGTTTCAGAAATAGAGGTTTGATAGCCACAAGAAGCTGAGGTTTTCTACACCTTTTGTGAGGCAAGGTTCTAGTGCACCATCACAATGGTCTCTGAGTAAGGGAAGAGGGTGTGGATTTTCACCATCCAGAGCTTACAACACAGTTTCATTAGTAGTGACAGGGCCATCTAGGCCATAGTTTGAGGACAGGTCATGCTATCTCTGTGGACAGATCGGGCATTTGAGGTCAAATTGCCCAAGGAAATATGTCGAAGTGACGCAACAACCGAGGTTGAATCAATAGGGGTCAGATAGATAACAGTCTAGTGGTAACTGAGGGTGAGGACGTGGTCAAGCATCGCAAGTGGGATCGTCTGCTCAAGGAACTAGAGGACATGGATAGCAAGCAACGACTCAATTCTATGCTATGAGTCATCCGGAGGCGATAGTCAACACACGAGTGGTGGTAGGTCAGATGGAGTTATTTCATTCTGATTTGTCTTCTTCTTTCTTTATATCTGTTCTGGTTGACCCGGGTGCTACATTCTCTTTTATCACACATAGTACGCTTGATAACTGTCTTTTACCTGTTAGTTGTAAGAAGGATAGTCTGTTGTAAGAAACCCCTCTTGATGGTTCATCGATGCTTTGAGAGGAGTGCCCATCTTGCGCTCTATCTTTTTAGGGACATAGTATACAAGTGGATCTTATACCACTTGATATGCATGGATTCGATGTGATCCTTGGGATGAATACCTTAGAAAAGTATAAGGTTGTGTTGGACTGTGGTTCCAAGCAAGCAGTGTTTGTTGACGGCGGTGAGAAGTGGATCTTCCAGGGAGATAGGAAGATTCTTATGACATGTTTAGTGTCATCTATGGTGGCAGAGAAGTTGTTGCGGCAAGGATGTAAGGCATTCTTAGCCCATGTTGTGCATATCAAGGCAAAAGGTCCTAGCCTTGAGGAGATGCCTGTTGTCTGAGAGTTTGCAGATATGTTTCCTGATGAGTTCCCCGGTGTTCCCCCACCTCGAGAGATTGACTTTGAGATCAACCTGGTGCCAGGAACACAACCAGTCACTCAGACACCATACAGTATGGCTCCAACCGAGATGGCAGAGCTGAAGAAGTAGTTACATGAGTTGCTGGATAAAGGTTTCATCAGACCGAGCACATCACCGTGGGGTGCTCCGGTCCTGTTCGCAAAGAAGAAGGATGGATTGATGTGCTTGTGCATAGATTATCGATAGTTAAATAAAGTTACGATCAAGAACAAGTAACCATTACCAAGGATAGATGATCTATTTGATCAGTTGCACGACACTACAGTGTTCTCAAAGATCGATCTACGGTCTGGATATCATCAGTTAAGAATTAAGGATGAGGACATACCAAAGTCAGCTTTTAGGACGAGGTATGGTCACTTTGAGTTCGTAGTTATGCCATTCAGACTAACCATTGTGCCTATTGCTTTCATGGATCTGATGAATAGAGTGTTCCGTCCGTTCCTAGATCAGTTTGTTGTAGTTTTTATAGATGATATCATGATCTATAGTCAGAACAGTCAAGAGCATGAATATCATCTTCAACAAGCGTTGACTCTTTTACGCCAACATCAGTTGTACGCCAAGTTTAGTAAGTGTGAGTTTTGGTTGAAAGAAGTAACTTTCTTGGGTCATGTGATATCTACAGAAGGAGTCAGAGTGGACCCCAAGAAGGTGGAGTCAGTTATAGATTGGGAGCAACCGAAGACACCGATGGAAGTTCATAGTTTTCTGGGTTTAGCAAGATACTGCCAGAGGTTTATAAGGAACTTGAGTATAATTGCGTTACCATTAACACAGTTGACCAGGAAGGATGTACCTTTTGTTTGGAATGATCGTTGTCAGCAAGCTTTCTAAAGTTTGAAGGAGAAGCTGACTAGTGCTCCATTGTTGGTGCTTCCAGAGCCTGGGAAAGGCTATGTTGTTTTCTGCGATGCTTTCAAGAAAGGCCTAGGATGTGTGCTGATGTAGGAAGATCATGTGGTTTCTTTTGCTTCGCGACAGCTTAAGAAGCATGAGGAGAATTATCCAACACATGATTTGGAGCTGGCTGCGGTGGTCCATGCGTTAAAGATTTAGAGACACTATCTTTATGGGGAAGTTTGTCAGATCTTTACAGATCATAGGAACTTGAAGTACATCTTCTCGCATAGTGAGCTGAACATGCAACATCGTCGCTGGATGGAGTTGATCAATGATTACGATTGCACCATTGAGTATCATCTTGGTAAGGAAAATGAGGTAGCTGATGCGCTTAGCAGGAAGTCTTCTTCTCTTCCTATGAAAAAGGCACAATTGAGTTCCTTGGTATGCCATAGGCGGGATATGTTTGTCTCTTTGCAGAAAATGAATGTACAGTTGGAAGTTTCCTTGTAGGCAGGATTGTTGGAACAAATGCAAGTAAAGCCTACGTTAAGACAACAAATCAAAGATGCACAACAGGTAGATGCTTCAGTTCCGTTGATAAGATTAGAGTTTGGCAGCAAAAAGTGTGATGGGTTCTATGAGTCTGAGTATGGACTAGTTTTCTATCATGGTAGGATGGTAGTCCTCGATGTTGATGATTTGAGAAAGCTAGTGCTCGAGGAAGCACACACATCGATGTATGCCATGCATCCAGGTGTCACCAAGATGTATCATAATCTGAAAGATCTGTATTGGTGTCCTGGCTTGAAGAGAGATGTAGCCGAGTTTGTGGCTAGGTGTGCGGTATGTCAGCAAGTCAAGGCTGAGCATAAGAAGCCAGTAGGTACATTGCAACCCATGCCAATATCACAGTGGAAATGGGATCATACAACCATGGATTTTGTAGTTGGTATGCCAAGGACAACTAAGAATCATGATTCCATCTCGGTGATAGTGGACAGATTGAGAAAGTCTGCTCATTTTATACCTGTGAAGACAACATATACATCAGAGAAGATTTCTCATGTGTACGTAGATGAGATAGTGCATTTGCACGGTGTGCCCACAACGATAGTCTCTAACAGAGGACCCCATTTCATGAGTCATTTTTGGGAATAGTTGCACAAAGCATTGGGAACGCAGTTGAGGTTCAGTACTGATTTCCACCCATAGACAGATGGACAGTCTGAAAGGACTATTCAGACTTTGGAGGATCTTCTCCGAGCTTGTGTTTTGTAGTTCCTAGGCAGTTGGGACTTGCATCTCAATTTGATAGAGTTTGCCTACAACAATAGTTACCACCGGAGCATCGACATGGCTCTTTATGAGGCTTTATATGGCCGGAAGTGCAGATCTCCTTTATGCTAGTATGAGTCAGGTGAGTATCAGCTTTTGGGTCCTGAGTTAGTGTAGCAGACAACAGAAAAGATCAAAGTGATACAACAACAGTTGAAAGCGGCACATGACAGACAAAATTTGTATGCAGATAATCACCAACGACCTTTAGAGTGTCATGTGGGAGACAAGGTGTATCTCAAGGTCTCACCATGGAAGGGCGTGCTGAGGTTTGGACAGAAAGACAAGTTGGCACCCATGTATATGGGGCCATATATGGTAATAGAACATGTTGGCAAGGTAGCTTACAAGTTAGAACTACCGCTAGAGTTGCACATGTTACATCCAGTGTTCCACGTCAGTATGCTAAAGAAATGTCATCCAGACACAGGGACAATGATACATCCAGTTGAGGTTGAGCTTGATGAAGACATGACCTACGAGGAAGGTCTAGTGATGATTCTTGATAGAAGAGTGAAAAGTTGAAGAGGAAGGACTTGGTGCTTGTGAAGGTTCTTTGGCATCATCGTGGCATTGAGTAAGCCACATGGGATCTTAGGGAAGAGATGAGGAGGAAGTACCCCTCACTTTTCTCTTTGGATTTTGGGGGTGAAATCCCTTTGTAGGGGTTTATGGCTTATAAGGACCCTAACCTTCGTTTTGGGTTTACCCTGTTTGCTTTGCCTAAACCTTGTGTTTAGAAGCTTGCTAATCACCTGAGGATGTGATGTGTTTTGTTGAGAGTTGGAGGCACAACTTGCAAATAACCCTAGTTTTAGGGTTGATGTGCAAGTTTATCACCTTGAGAGATGTTTTCTCTCTCCTTGCATCCTCTAGGGTTGAGAGGATGAGTTGGTCTTGTTTCTTGAGTAGTTTCGGGCCTTGTTGAGCTTTGTTGGGCTTTACTTTTCTTTGCTTTACCTTTTTGAGGCCATGTATTGTGCAAAGAGCACCTTGGTGACCTATATCGCCCAGCTGGGGTGTGTAGCCCAGTGGGCTGTGTCACCCAAGGTGACCACTTTGACCTTGTGTTGTTTTTTGTCACCATACCTTGTACAAGTGGCTGATCCTTTGTTAGTTGGTAGCATGGCATGAGCATGTGGTTTAGCAAGGTGGCATGGCTTTGAACAAGTGGTGCCTTAGACGTGCACATGTAGAGAAACACCAAGGTGGGTGCCCCATAGACCCTTTTTTATATATACAACCCTCTCCTTAGTTGCTTAGCTCTTTAGTTCCTTTAGTTTCTCCTTTCTCCTTTGGTGGCCGATACACCTTTCCTTGGTAGAGCAAGCTTGGTGGCCGATTTCCTTAGTGGAGTCTCCTTCTTCTTCTTCCTCTAGGTGGTGGCCGAACCCTAGAAGGGCCTTGCTTCCTTGGTGGGGTGATTTGGAGCTAAGAGCTTAAAGCCTGGTGCTTGGAGCTTTAGAGCTTGAGGAGCTTGCTTGAGGCAGGTTATATAACTCCCAACCCTAGCTATACTACTTTCGTTTATGTTGCATGTACATATCTGATCTTGATCGGCCTTTCATCTTGTTGGGTATGTTTCTTGCTCTAGTTTGTACCTTTAATCTTGTTGGACTTAGTGGTTATGTTGTTAATAATTGTGTGACCTTGGACCTTGTTGGCCGAACGTATGGTTTAGGGTTTCCTTTGGGGCAATAACCCTTTCTCTCTTTGGTTTTAAGAAGTGAGCTTGAGCTCTAGTGGTGTAGGAAAAACCCCTCTCTTCCTTAGCCGTTGAGAGGTGAGTCTATACTCTAGTTACTTGGACAACACCCTTCTCTCACATGGATTTGAGAGGTGAGCCTTTGGTTGTTGATGACCTAGTTAAGTTTGAAGGGTTGACCGATATGGATGACCTACCTTGATGCCCGATATGTGATGGAGGTTGTGCAAAACCCCTCTCTCTTGGTTGTTGAGATGTGAGCCAACTCTCTTGATATATTAGGGTTTGATGATGGTGATCTTGAGGTTGATGATGACCATATCGATGTGGTTCTTATGCCCTTGCACAATACCCTTTCTGGTGCTTTGCACGATACCCCTCATCTAGGGTTTTTTTGGACGATATGACAAGTTGAGTTCTGTTGGCTTTGTTGCCCGTTTTGACCCCTTAACCTTGCTAGTGTCCTTGGGCGATATGCGTTGATCAAGATGTACCTTTGCCTTAGTTGGTGTTGTGCCTTTGGCTGACATGGTACTGAGTAGATACCTCTATTTTGTACCTTGGGCAACATAGGCTAGTTTTGTTGTTGCCCGATATGGTGCTTGGGTAGTGAAACCCTAATAGGTGCCTTAGTGGTGACCGAGATGTAGTGCCTAACCCAGTTGGATGATAGGCCATCTTGTGGTGCCCTGGTGTTGTTTTTTGTATTAAGTCTATTAGACGACACAGTGTTGAGCTTGGGCGCCATGACCTTGGTCGATATAGTGATGATGGCTGCCCAATATGAAACCCTAACCCTAGTGGGTGATATGGTCTTGGACGATAATAGGTGCCCATATGTTTCCCGACACACATTTGCACTTGGTTGCCCAATACCACCTTGTTCTTGCATGCACAATACGTACTCTTGGATCAGGTTGCATGACAACACTAGCCCTAGTTGCACGATACCCTTGGTGCATGGGTGCATGACATGGATGACCGATATGTGTGGCTAAGTGCCCTAGCCATTAGAGTTTTAGTGAGGGTTATGATCCTACCCGCTACCCCTTTGGGTGAGGGATGGTGCTGCCCGCCACATCTCTAGTGAGGGAAGACAGTACCTTTGGTGAGGGTTATGCTTAACTCAGGAAACCCTAGTAGTTACTTTCTTGTACCTTATGGATGATGGGTTATGGGTGAAAGGTTGTGACCAATGATGTATGACTAGGCTATGGTTGTGTAATCCTTAGGGATTTATTCCTTGATAATGATCTTGTTCATGAGATTTTAGGGCATATTGGATGCTCATGGATTGATAACAATGATGTAATTAGTTTACAAGATACATCTTTGTGCTTATGTAATTATATTCATGGATGTTGTTCCAATCATGTACTTTCAAACCTAATAGCATGATAATCGTAAAGATTTATGTTTGGTGATTCAATTACCTCTCATGATATGCATACTAACCATGTAGGTGAATCAAGTGAATTCATAGCCAAGTAAGAGCTATGAGGTGTATGTGTTCTGTATAACACGCAATGATGATAATCCTTGTTGATGGGATAACATGTATCACCCCTATGATGTGAAAAAGGTATGTTGACCTGATAAAGGCTGAGTGCCTAGTTGAGGTGTTATCCTCTGATGTTGAGATAAGGGCTTGCTATCCCATGGTGATGATGTAAGCCTTGAGAGGCAGTGGCATTCCGTGATGAGGGATTCAAATCCCATGATAATGTGATAATGACATTATTAATGTAACTCAATGCTGTTTATGTTTTACAACTTGGTTGCCTCAACAATCCACTTAAAATATACTAATTAATTATAGTGGAACATATCATGTAGTTTGCCCTAGCCATAGATCCATCATCGTCAGTAATTGGTGATGGTGAAATAGGTTTATCCTATAGGATTACCTAGAGCGCATATTGTTGAATATGCAGGCTTTTCTCCGAGCCGAAAGTAGGAGGATTTGAGTAAAATTGTGGTTGTATATAGAGCATGGTGAATAGGCCCATGGCTCAGTAATTATAGAGCATGGTGAAAAGGCCCATGACTCAGTATTGTAGAAGGGTAGTCTGCAGAGCTGACCCTGTGGCTGAGGCCACTCAAGCACAAGATTGCGGTCCTGCTTTGGTTTTTGTGCACTAACCATGAAGAGGTGAGGTCATGGAGTCCGGCTCTCCCAATGACCTTGTATGGCACCAGTTTTGGGCTTCGCAGCCGAAGGTTGGAGTTGAGTGGGATGGCTCACTTCCTCAGGGCATAATAAATCATAAGCCAACCATATAGAATATATTTCTTAAGGCAAAACACAAAGCATTAATTGAGGCCTTGCTTCTACAATTGATCTAGTTATACCTTGAAACTATTTGTACGATCCTTATATTTTGTGATAATTTCTTATAAAGCTTATCTTATCAATCATGTTCCATAGAGAGATATCTAGTTATATACCTCCTAGATATCTGGTAAGATTGTTAATAAAATAAGTTCTGCTCAGGATGCTACTCTTATGATCTGCTGATATTAGTTTTATAGCTCCGACGGGTAGTTATGTTTCTCGCTGGGATTGTGTGTCTCACTCCGTTGGTTTACAACCTTTTTAGGCGATCATGCTAGACATGGTGGTCGTATGAGGTTGCGGCCGATCAACAAGAAGAGATGTTGGAGGCAAGAGATGGATATGCTGCTGTTTTGGTTGTTTTGTAGTAGAGTCCTAGAGTGATCCGTGGTCCTCGGAGGTGTTTTGATGATGTTTTATGATGTATAGCTGATGTAGCTTGTATATCCTACAACTGGCCTGAAGTAGCCTGTTATGTATGTATAAATAGGTGATGAACTCTAGTGCTGACAGTACAACTGGTTCCTATAAGCTGTGGACATATATCAAGGCTTGTAAATGTTTGTATAACATGTTTCTTTGTAGGATGATGATCTAAATGTAATAGTTCTATTTTATTTGCTTTCCGCAAACGGTTTTAATTATCCCGTGTTTTCAGTAATATGTGGTTTATGGTGTTTCTGCATGTTTTAGCGTGTCATTTTTTGTCTGTGTGATAGTGGGATGTGGCGTGACAAAACCTTTATCCAGCAACTACTTTTTCAGTTCTGCCATCTCAGTTGGAGCCATCCTATACAGTGTATGAGCAACTGGCTGTGTCCCTGGCACTAGATTGATCACAAAATCAATCTCTCAAGGTGGGGGAACAGCGGGAAACTCATCGGGAAACACATCTGCAAACTCTATGACAATAAGTACATCCTCAAGGCTAGAACCTTCTACTTTGGTATCCACAACATGAGACAAAACACTCTACAACCTTGCCGCAACAACTTTTTTTGCCACCATTGCTGACACCAAACATGTCAGACAAATCTTCCTATCTCCCTGGAAGATCCACTTCTCACCATTATTAGGAAACACTGCTTGCTTGGAACCACAGTCCAACACAACCTTATACTTATCTAAGGTATCCATCCCAAGGATTACATCGAATCCATGCATATCAAGTGGTATGAGATCCACTTGTATGTTGTGTCCCGAAAATGATAGAACACAAGATGGACACACTTCTCGAAGCATCGAGGAACTATCAAGAGGGGTTTCTAACAACAAGCTATCTTTCTTACAACTAACATGTAAAAGACAGTTATCAAGCATACTATGAGCAATAAAAGTGTGTGTAGCACCCGAGTCAACCAGAACTGATACAAAGCAAGGAGAAGACAAATCAAAATGAAATAACTCCATCTGACCTACAACTACTCGTGGGTTGACTATTGCCTCCGCCTGACTCATAGCATAGAATCGAGCCGTTGCTTGCTGTCGTCCACGTCCTCTGCTACCTTGAGAAAACGATCATGCTTGTGACATTTGACCACACCCTCACCCTCTTTTACCACTGGACTATTGTCTATCTGATCCCTGTTGATTCTGTCTCAGCTGCTGCATCACTTCGACATCTCTCCTTGGACAATTCCACATGATATGCCTGACCTATCCATAGAGAAAGCACGACGGGTCTTTTGGCTGCGGCCTAAACGGCCATGTTACTGCCACTGAAGTTGTGCTATACGCCTTTGATGGCAAAAAACCATGGCCTCTTCCCTTACTTGGAGACCACAATGATGGTGAACTAGAGCCCTGTATCACATAAGGTGCAGAACACCTTAGCTTCTTGAAGCCATCAAACCTATGCTTCTGGGACTGAGCATGCTTTTTCTTGGACATGGTCTCTCTTTTCTCCTTGACTGACTGTTCAATCCTTCAGATAGACTCCACAAACGTGGCAAGCCACTCCCAATTTTCTAAAGTAGCAGCAGGTGTTGTCAGCTCATCACTCAGACCTTTCTCAAACCGTCTGATTCTCTCATCATCTGTCACTGCCATGTGAGGACAAAACCTCAACAGGTCCATAAACTTGGCTTCATACTCGATGATGCTCATAAATCCTTAGTGTAGACGTTCAAACTGACTGATCTTCTCATCTAGATATGTCTTTGGGAAGTATCGACTCACAAACTCCCACCAGAAGACGTCCCAACAGATCACCTCACTGGGTCGCTTCCCCTCCTCGATGGCCCACCAGTGACCAACACTACCCTTCAAAAGGTAGATAGCATGCTTGACTTTGATTTCTTCAGGGATGCCAAGAATCCAGAAGGCCTTCTCAAGACCTATCAACCACAGATCAACATCCATTGGATTAGCCATACCAGCATAATCTGAAGCTCTAACTTGGCGAAGCCGCTCGAAGGTCTTCCCAATATCTGAAGATTCACCATGGGGAGCCTGTGCTCTTGGCAGAGGCACTGACAATCTTTCCACCATGAGATTCATTGTAGCTATTACCTATCTCATAAGGTGCTGGTAGACAGGATTCTCAAGAATGGCTGGGTTGATTTGGGGGACCTCAGGCACCCGATCTTCATGTGCCTGCATACTTGATCCATCAACTGATGCAACATCACTACTCTCGGCAACATGTTCTTCGTGATTTCCAGACATCTTTTAGCTTTTATCTTCTGCTGGGGGCAAAAGTTATTATGAGAAAATATGGATAAAATCAAAAGAATAGACACAAACCTAGTCCTAGATCCCTATAGACTCAGAAAACTTAGAGCTCTGATACCAACCTAATATGTGACATCTCGCTATCACACAGACAACGAAATTCCATGCGAAAACGTGTAGAACCGTCATAAACATCGTATTACAAAAAACACTGATTAATTAAAACCGATTGCGGAAGGTAGATACAAAAGGAACTATTATAATTATATCCACATCTTGCAAGGAAACATGTTATATAAATATACATAAACTTGATACATATCCACAACTCAAAGGATCCAGCTGTCCCATAAGCACAAAGAGTTCACCACCTGTTTATATACAAAACATGCCATATCAGGATGATAGCATGTTGAGAAAGCCATACACGATCATACATCATGAAACTTCATCAAAATACCTCCAAGGACCTAAGAGTACAGGGATGACTCTAGGACTCTACTACAAAACATCCAACAACTGCAACAACATATCCAACCTTGCTTTCTACTGTTCTTCTTACTGTGCAGCCGCAACCTCACGACCACCACCACATCTCGCTCGATCACCTAAATAGGGTTTTAAACCAATGAGGTGAGACACACAATCCCAATGAGAAACATAACCCCTGCTCGAAACTATAAAACCTCAAAAGGGAGCTGTAACAGATAAAATAGGTAACTGATATTAGTAGACCGTATATGAGCAACATATTGAGCAGAAATAACTTGTTATAACATCTTACTGAGATATCTGGGAGGCATACAACTAGATATTTCTTATGGAACATGATTGACAAGATAAGTTATATAAGTAATTATCATAACATCTAAGGAACATGTAATTAACTGCAAGACATAAATAGGGCAACTATACAAATAAGACCTCAACCAATGTTCCGTGTTTTTCCCTAAGCAAAATATACTATATGACTGGGTTACGATTTATTATGCCCAGAGGAAGTGATTCGTACCACTCAGATCCAAACCGACCACCACTTGGTTGCAATCGATTGCCATACAAGGTCAATGGGAGAGACAGATTCCACGACCTTTTTCCCTTGTGGTCAGTGCATAAGAACCAACAAGCAGGACCACAGTCTCATGCTTAAGTGGCCTCAACCACACAGGGTCAGGCTACCCTCTTCCTATCCCACCTTGGTACATGTATCAATGCTAGAAAACTGAGCCACGAGCCTGTTCACCGTGCTCCATCATCACTGAGCCATGGTCCTGTTCACCATGCTCCATCACATATGTTGAGCCATGGGCCTGTTCACCATGCTCTAACCACAATGAGCCATGGTCCTGAAACCATGATCTAAACATGCACGACTACTTAGGGCGTAGGTGCACCCCGCATATTCAACAAAATGTGTTCCAGGTTAATCCTTAGGAGAGCCTGTTTCACCATCACCAAACTCCTGAAGATGATGGATCTATGGCCAGGGCAAACTACATGAAATGTTCATCTATAATTAATTAATGCATTTTAAGTGGATTACAAGATTCAACCAAGTTATGTAACATGCAACTATAACAAGAATGAACAAACATAAAACTCATTATCTTGTGTTATATTGTCACTAAGGCCTTTAGTGCCATCAACATCATCTTGATCCAACACAAGGATCCAACATCACATGTTACAACTTGGCCTCTTGCCAATCATCAAGATCCATCTCAAGGATCAACATCACAGGGACTCAATCCCATCATAAAGGCACACATTTCCATTCCATAGGTAACACCCATCACATATCACTGGGTTCATTATAACCCTTGATGTTCAATCATCATATCATTGTCATGCCATCACCATGGCCTCATCATACAAAAAGGTACCTACATGGTTAGCATAAGCATAGAGGTACAACTGTGCTCATACAAGGAACATCTTAAACGTATCACATTTATCGAGAGAGATATAATTATGCTTATTGGATGAGCATATATATGCATGACATTATCATATATATAACTTTTCAATCAAGCATTAGGGTTTCCAACCGATCACAAGGTACAACCCTCACTATAGATATATTGGGTAAGGGACAACCCTCACCAAAGGTATAATAGGTAAGGGACAACCCTCACCAAAGGCACCATAAACCTCACTAAAGGTAAGACACACCTCATTGAAGAGAGTGACACCCAACACTGTATCAGTCAACATCCATCTAGGGTTAACAACCATGTCAGGCAACCACTATCACTTAGGTATCGGGCAACACCATAAGAAGATATCGGGCAACACCTCCTCAAGACACCATATCGGGAAACCAACTAGGAACCAACCTGTAACGCCGAAGCGTGCAACATCATATCGGGCAAACACCACAATGTGCAATGCCCCAGTGACGGGCAACGTTGTGACAGGAAACACACCTACAGGGGTAATGGGAAACACTACCCAAGAGAGTGTCGTGCACAGTAGCAGGGCCATGTTGCCAAGTGCAACACGCAATGCTCGACACAACCTCCCAATGTCCAACATAACCCCATACCGTCCAAGGGAACAAATCTAACACCCAAGATAGGGCCATATCAGTCAAGGACATATCACCCAAGTGCTAGGGTGAGGATCCATGTCAGCCAAGAACCACATGACCTATTGGGCAAGGTACCAACATGCCATGACGCCCAACATAGACCATATAACACCCAAGGCAAATCCCTGTTGGCCAAAGCATATCGACCAAAATCAACCCTAGAAAAGGGATATCGGGCAAGGGTCCAAAGGTCGTGATGGGTTGGTCATCTTCAACCTCAAGACTGCCACCAAGAAACCCTAATAGGTCAAGAGAGTTGGCTCACCTCTCGACAACCAAGTGAGAGGGGTTTTTCACAACTTCCATCACATATCAGGCAGCAAGGTGGGTCATCCCATATCGACCAACCTTCCAACCTCAACTGGGTCAAGACCAACCAAAGGCTCATTTCTCAAGTCCATGGTAAGAGAGGGGTATTTCCCAAGCAACTAGAGCATAGACTCACCTCTCAACGACTAAGGAAGAGAGGGGTTTTTCCTATAGAGCTCAAGCTCACCTCTTAAAACCAAAGGGAAAGAAAGGGATATTGCCTCACAGACACACCACCATACCTCTTTGGGATAATAAACCCTAATCTCACCTCTCAACTAAACAAGAGAGGGGTATTACTTGAGGTTCTACAACCCAAAGGATCGACCAATACAGGGGTAACTACCCATATTTCCCAACCTTTTCTAAGGAACATATATCGGCCAACCTAATCTAGGGAACATATCGGGCATCAACATGACCATAAAAGCAAGAAACATATCTAGCAAGATAACATCACCGATAAAGATAGCATATAACAAGACAACATGGTAAGGAAATAATATAGTTAGGGTTAGGAGTTATGTAACCCACCTATAGCACACTCCTCAAGCTCCAAAGCTCCAATCACCAATCTTAAAGCTCCAAGGCACCACCCTCGGCCAACACTAGAGGAAGAAGAAGACTCCACCAAGGAGATTGACCACCAAGCTCTACCAAGGGGAGATATCGGCCTCCAAGAAAGAAGGGAAGCAACTAAGGAGCTAAAGGGATCCCAAGCTAGCAAACAAGGGGGTATATATGCAAGGGGGTTAAGTGGGCGTCCACTAGGGGATTTCTCCACGTGCTCGACCAAACCACCACTTGTCCAAACTATGCCACCTTGCTAGCACCCCAAACCACTTTCTCATGACTTGCCACCAACTAGCAAAGCAACGGCCACTTGTCCAAAGAATGGTGACACAAACGAGGCTAGGTCAAGAGGGTGTGTATCGCCCAACATGGCAACCGACACACCATGGCCGATACACTACTTGGCCAATACAACCAAGCACTCCTGGACGATACACCAAGGCCCAGCCCGATACAACTCCCAAAAGGCTCAACACAACTCAAACAAGGCTCAATAAAGCCCAAAGCTACTCAAGAAAAGTGCCCAACCCATCCTCTCAACCCTAGAGGATGCAAGGAGAGAGAAAGACATCTCTTAAGGTGACAAACTTGCACACCAACCCTAGAACTTGGGTAATTTGAAAGTTGCACCTCAACCTCTCAACAAAGCACAAACAAAATGTAATCAAAACTCAAGTGATTAGGAAAGCCTCTAAACATAGGGTTTAGGAAAAGCAAATAGGGTCAGCCCAAAACGGAGGTCAGGGTCCTTACAGTGACTCCTCGGTCTTCGGGGTCATTAGAGATGGCTCGGGGATCGGGGCATCACTATTGTTTTGGTATCAGAGCATAGATTGAGTACATGGTTACTCTAAGTCAAGGTCAGGGGATGAAAAGAGGCCAATAGGATTAGGACTTAAGTGTCTTCCTTCTAATTGTAATTTTCTAATCGGAAGTGTTCTGTTATACTATTGTAGATGGTAGGAAGAGGATGTGGTCACGAGAACCAAATAGAGAGCTTAGGGTGAGTCATTAGGGACCATCAAGATAGAAAGTTAGAGTTATAAGTGTGGCAGATAGGAAGTGATGTGTCTTTAGCTCTGGGAGGTCTAAGTATTTATATACCCTGGCCAGGTATCTGAGTACTTAGATTGACAAGTATCAAGCTACTCTGTCTATTCTTCTCTGAATACCCTGGCCAGGTATGCAGAGGAAGGATGGGCTAGAGAGAAACCCTAGAAATCTTAGGGTTAAGAAACCAGAAATTAATGTAGGAGTAAGAGATTAAACATAGGATGTGATACAACTCTTGTTTTATATTTCTTATTTGATTGGAGATCACTAGAAATGCTCTTATATGTAAGAATTTAGATTTTCAATTTGTAGAATAAATATGCTTCTTTTATATTGTTGTGTGTCATGAAGTGATTTATTTATTATTTATATTCTTTGTATCAAGTAGAATCTGGATAATTTAGACCCGCATCATAGTGAGAATGTACATACACTAAGATGTTGAGATATAAGGGAAAGATTAGAACAACTAAAAATTAGTTGGAACTGATATCAGAGACCCAACGTTGGGGCCTCATATGAGCAATCCTTAATTGGAAATAAAGGAACACGATATAAGGTTCATATTAAATTTAATGATTAGTATTATATGAACTCTAAATATGAGAATATGGAAAAGATATGAGAAAAGTATGTAAGGGCTAAGATAGTAAGAATCAGCCATGGAATGGATCATGTAATAGAGTAAAATACTTTTATGTACTTCAAAGCAAAGGGAAAATAGAAGAAAAGAGTTAAGTATACGATAAGTACATAGAAGTGAAGAGTCTTTATAAGAGTTAAAATGAAGAGAACTAGATGAATATGTAAATCATAAGACCAGGAAAAGAAACTTAGTTGAATCAAAATAAATGTTAGAAATGATGACCTTGATTAAGGAATGAGGATTACATGACATAATTGAGAGTATGGAATGTATACCTTTATTATGAAGTTTAATACACTCATACATACTACCTTTGGATTCTAAGTCTCTATAGACTAACAAACTAGTTCCTAAAATAAAGAATAAACGTGTAATTTAGAAAATGAATGAGACATACAAAGGTAGACTATATTCAAGAAGGAAGACTTTACTAAAACTTATGAGATCCAAAGTTTGAATTTCAAACTAAGGGAGCAAAGTCATGTCACAATAATGCTATGTTACTGATAAGGACCAAACCCTAAAATGTTTAGAGTTGTAGTAGTTCAAGGGATGTCACTAGCGAATTGGCCTTAAACACTAGCATCTCTATAAAACAAAATCATGAGATTTTCACTATGAAAGGTAAGCTAGTACTAATAAAATCCAGGGTTTAAAGGTAGCTAATCTGAAAGATAGATAAACAATATGAAAATGACTCGGAGAAAAAGTAAGATATAAATTTGAAATATAACAAGTGTGTTTTGAACAAAAGGAGAAATATAATATAAGTGAAGTGCGTTATGAAATAAATTCTTACAGTAATAACACGAATGAGGAATAATCTATTCTTACCTTGTGTGTTTCAATTTTAGGGATGTTTATTCTATATGATCAAAATGAGAAGGATAAGTAACAAGAAGTAAGTAGCATAGAATGAGGAGTATTATCCGACACATGATCTGGAGTTAGCTGCAATAGTTCATGCTCTTAAGACATGGCATCACTATATTTATGGTGAGATGTGTCAGGTGTTTACAGATCATAAGAGTTTGAATTATATCTTTACCCAAAAGGATCTGAATCTTAGACAGCAGAGATGGTTAGAATTGATCAATGATTATGATGTGATGATATATTATCACCTTGGAAAGGAGAATGTGGTGGCTGATGCCCTCAGCAGGAAGTCAAGTTCAACAACTAATGTATTCTCTATGGCATGTTTCAAGAGAGACATGCTAGTAGAGATGCGGAAGTTGAACATAGACTTAGGGGTGACTGAGCATAGTGGTTTGATTGCACAGATGCAAGTCAAGCCTACTTTTTATGATCAGATCAAGGAACTTTAGTAGAGTGATAGTGAGTTATAGCAGATAATGCAGGACATGACAAAGGGAAAAAGACCAGAGTTTAGGTTTTTAGATGACAATTTGTTATATCAGCATGACATGTTGTGTGTAACTGGAGACAATGATTTGAAAGAACAGATTCTTGAGGAAGCACATACATCGATGTACGCTATGCATCTAGGTAACAATAAGATGTACATGAATCTTAAGGAGTTGTACTGGTGGTCAGGTATAAAAAAGGATGTAGCTGAGTACGTGGCTAGATGTAGTGTATGCCAGCAGGTTAAGGCTGAGCATTAAAAAACTACAGGTACCTTGCAATCTGTTCCTATACCAGAGTGGAAGTGGGAACATATCACAATGAATTTTTTGGTAGGGTTTCCCAAGACACCTAGAGGTTGTGACTTGATATGGGTGGTTGTGGATAGACTAACTAAGTCTGCTCACTTTATTCGTGTTAAGTCAGCCTTTGATGTCCCAAAGTTCACTAAGATATTCATGGATGAGATAGTCAGGCTGCATGGTATTCCATTTTCAATAATATCAGATAGAGATACTAAGTTCACATCCAAGTTTTGGGATCAGTTGCATCGTGCTTTGGGCATAAAGTTGAGGTTTAGTACAAATTTTCACCCACAGATGGATGGTCAGTCACAGAGGACCATTCAAACTCTTGAGGATATTCTGAGAGCATGTGTCTTGCATTTCAATGGAAGTTGGGAAGAACACTTGATCCTTATAGTGTTTTCATACAATAATAGTCACCATTCCAGTCTTGGTATGGCACCATATGAAGCTGTGTATGGTAGAAAGTGTAGATCACCCATATGTTGGTATGAGGTGGGTGATAAGTAGATTCTTGGACCAGAGATAGTGGATTTGACTACCGAGAAGATTGCAGTGATCAGAGTACAACTGAAAGCTGCACATGACAGGCAGAAGAGTTACGCTGAGAAGAGACGTAGACCTCTTGAGTTTGAGGTTGGTGATAAGTGTATTTGAAGGTTTCACCATGGAAAGGAGTGTTGAGGTTTGGCAAGAGAGGCAAATTGACTCCTAGGTTTATGGGCCCATATCCTATCATTGAGAGGATTGGACCTGTAGCCTATAAGTTGGATTTGCCATCCGAGTTGGCCAATCGACATGACGTGTTCCATGTATCAATGTTGAAGAAGTGTTACCCTAGTACAAAGAAGATAATGGACCCAGAACCTACCCAGCTCAGACCAGATGTGTCCTATGTTGAGGGATGACACACTTTTTACGTGCGTAGAAACGCAAGTGTACACGTCACTATAATATAGGCCTTTGTGAGGCCTGAGTCAAACTCAGGGACACGTGAATTATCGGAGACTACTACTAACTACTCGCAATCAGCTAGACCGGTTAAAAAGTTGGAGGTTGTTGTAAAATTAAAAGAAAATAAAATAAAACAAAACAAAGCAATCGATTAAATGTTTAGTTTAATCAATTCAAGTGGGAATATTTAGGATTGCGGTTTCACCGCGGGTTTTCATTGTATGAATTTCTATTTAGTCACTCAGATTTATCTCTCTATCTGGGTAGTGGCCTGATATCAAAATTGCCCACTGTCGTGGTACAATTCACTACCTATGTCTAGGTCGGTTCCACCGTCGTAGCAACCTATACCCTAAACTAGGAGCATTATAGTCGATCTCTCGGTATCCACCATTAACCTTACACCACCTTGTTCAAGGGATTTGTCAATTAATGTAAATTCCGTCTCTTTTCAACCATTAATTCTTCTTTCAAAGTAATTAAGGGAATTATATTATTATTATGGTGATCAAGCATAACAATATAATTGAGAAAACAAAATTATACCACAGATTTAAGAGATAAATGATGAATTACTATGATAAAATTGCCATATAATGATTTCCCGGGCTACTCCCGTTCCTAAAGACAAAGGGGATTAGCCCTGCATGTTCATCTCAGAGCAAAACGTGGTAGAGAAAAAGGGAAACATGGAGAAAAACGTGATTGAGTGGTGAAACCCCTGAACGGAGAATATCCAAGCGCTCCTTGGCGTAGAATACATGTTCTCCCGCCTTTCGATGGTGGAAAACGTCTTCTTCAGCGTTCGGAACGGCTGGGGCGTGATTCTAAGCTCCGTTCTTCTCTCCACACCTTCTCGGGATGTGTGCAGTGGCTAGTGACGTGATTCCTTCCTCTTGGCCGCCGTCATTAGGTATAATCACCGAGTTAGGTCGCCAAAATATCACAACCGTCGGATTTAGATCAATCTGACTAATAAATGCATAAAACACAAATAAAACAAGTCTATAAATGCGACTCAAAATCATCGCATCAAACTCTCCTAAGCTTGAACATTGCTCACCCTCGAGCAACAAAACCTTAGAATAGAATTGCTAGGGTCAACTAAAGAACAAATCATCACAACGACATTACCATATGATCCCCACCGGACATTCACATTCCGGCCCTCACTAACCACAGAATGATAATTACCCTAAAGGCGACAATAATCATCCATAAAAGATATCTACCTCAAAACTGATGAACACTATCATATAAGGCAGTTAACATAATAAAATTCGCCGGTCCAGACTTAGTGCATCTTGTAATCTCCTATACTACGTAGCTCGCCCTAACTACCATCTACATGGAAGCAGCTCTCCTGATATTCACAAATGAGGAGAAAATCACGGTGGCCTACCAATTCAAGCAACGAGTGGATGAAATGGGTGGCTCATGGAAGAAATGGAAGCATTATATAGTTTCAACATGCATAAAACAAAAATGCCCTAAATGATGCATTTGCAGATGAACATGCCCTAATGCCTAAGATTGGGTGGAATGATGCATGCACTAACATCCCGTCTCAAAATGAGATGGAATATCTAACTGAGCTACATCATGTACTTACTCATCTTAAAATGCGAGTGAGACTATGTTCCTTTCTCCTTCTTATTCTACTTGCTTCTCAATATTTTCTTTTTCTTTTTCATTTTTTCATTTTTTTTAAGACCCTTATATCCACAAATGACATTGAATAATTTGTTGGGATTACTTTTTCTGCATAGCTCAAAGATTTGAATTATTTAGAAGGTATGGAACAAGTTAATCACCTTAAAAAAAGAAATAAGATACATGATGTGCTCTATGCAAAAGAATTATGAATGCAGCACCTAAGAATAATGTGCATGTATAACTATTCTAATTTTTTATTTTCATGCAAAACATGTGAAAGTGGTTGTAATGCCAGACCTATCTTCATGAGATGCAATCAAAAAGATTAAAACCGTAATGTACTTCCAATTCTTATGGTGGATTGTGAAAAACAATGAGGTGGAAAGATCACAAGACTAATTGACTGAACTTTTGAAAATTATTATGTGTCCCTCCTTACTGACCTGTGTAGTAGTTAAGAGGTTTCTCTCTCTTAATTCAAATTAGAGTCTCATTATCATTTGGTCAGTTTAGACTCACACAAACAAATCCGTCCACTTTTCATGAATCATGAGGAATGTACAGTTGTGATATTCTATTTTAGAGTTGACAAAACCAATTATTTTCTTAAGTTATGCGCTCAAAGATGAACAACACAAACTTGCGAACACTCAAATTTTTAATTTTCCCTTAACCCATGTGCAAGCAAATGAGATGACACATGAATTAAGACATCCACAATTACACTAGATAGAATGTGGATCCTACAAACAAACTAAGATTGCAAGAAATAAATGACAAGAACAAACAAAATAAAACTAAAAAAACTGAGAAAATAAAAGATAGAGCTGTTCCAACTCCCCCCCAAGCTTGAATTCGACTATGGCCTCATAGTCAAAAACAATCTTAAAGGTTGGAACAGAGATATCGATTTACTCTTCCAGCGGAGGCGGGTACTGTGGGGCCGTGGGGTCCCAGGATGGGTACTGCCCCTGAAAGCTAGGATCATACTAGGGCATGGGTGGAGGTTGTGGATACCCCCCAAAGTAGTTTTGGCTCCAGTAATGATCATAAAAGGGCTGCTGCTGCATCTCCATCCTATGCAACCTGTCATGAATCTGCTGTTGGTTGTCGAGGAGGAGGCGCTCATTCTCAAAGATAGCCCTCTGATTGTCAAGTAACTGGTTCGTCATCTCCTGAACACCGGTGTACATTGTTGTATGGTGCTGCTGCGTTTGCTGTATGTCCTGCAGCATGGCATACATTCCTTGCATCGAATAAACATCCTCACTTAGCTGCGAGGGTGGTGGTGGTGGCGGAGGCTGCGAAGATGAAGATGCACCCGGATGCATGCGAGGACGCTTCCTAGGTGCTACTCGTGCCCGAAGAGGAGTGTAGGCCTCCTCTTCCTCTTCAGCCTCGTCGTCATTATTGTTTTCGTCGCCGCCGTCTTCATCGGAGTTAGCAATGGCTATGATGGGCCATCGGAAATGTTGAGCACCCTCGATGTGGAAGACAGGGTCGGGAAGCGAGCATTCTTGATATGCGTGGTTTGTGGTCTCGCCATCACACACCAGGATAGCGCCATGTGGTCTGACCTCCTCTACTGTGAATGGTTCACTCCATCAGGATTTCAACTTCTCGGGATGCATCTTCAGCCTGGAGTTGAATAATAGGACATGATCTCCTTTCTTGAAAATGCGCATTTGAATATGGCGATCGTGAATCAACTTTGTGCGCTCCTTGTAGATCCGCGAGCTTTCATATGCATTCATTCGCAGCTCGTCAAGTTCATTGAGTTCAAGTAACCTCTTCTTTCCCACTTCATCATAACTCAGATTTAACTTCCTCAGCGCCCAATGCGCTTTATGCTCCAGTTCCACCGGTAAGTGACATGCCCGACCATAAGCCAACCTAAAAGGCGTAGTGCCTATAGGTGTCTTGAACGCCGTCCTGTATGACCACAACACATCTGGTAGTAGGGTACTCCAATTCTTCCTTGAGGAAGCCACAGTACGCTCCAAGATCTTCTTAATCTCCCGATTGGAGACCTCCACTTGTCCTTGAGTTAGCGCGTGGTATGGGGTACCAATGTTGTGTTTGACCCCGTACTTTCTCAACAGTGCCGCGAACTTTTGATTCCGGAAGTGTGTACCTCCATCACTTATGATCATCCTTGGTACACCAAACCTGCAGAAAATATATTCTTTGACAAACCTGCACACTACAGCAGAATCATTAGTCCTTGTGGGTATTGCCTCTACCCACTTCGACACATAATCAACAGCCAAAAGAATGTACAAATTAGAATTTGAGGACACAAAGGGTCCCATAAAATCTATGCCCCATAAGTCAAATAATTCAACCTCCTGGAATACATTAAGGGGCATCTCTTATATTTTTGAAATGTTACCCGCCCTTTGGCAGGAATCACATTTTCGCACAAACTCGTAAGCATCCCCGTCAGTAGTGTGTGACAATGGCTAAGAACACTTTCGTATTCCTCCACAGGTACACACCTGCGTAAGACACCATCTCTACATTGCTTCAAAAGAATAGGGTCATCCCAGAAATAATAACGTAAAGAATGAAAAAATTTCTTCTTCTCTTGGTACGTCGAATCCTCCGGGATGATTTTCAAGCAAGATAGTTAACAATGTAAGAAAGCCACAGGTCTTTCGATTTCACTTTCAAAAGCTGTTCGTCCGAAAATGTCTCGGTAATGGGTATGTGTAAATCCTTTTCATCTACCCTCTCTAACCTAGACAAATGGTCCGCGACCACATTTTCAATGCCCGCCTTATCCTTGATTTCAATATCAAATTCCTGTAATAGCAAGATCCACCTAATCAATCTAGGTTTGGCATACTTTTTCTCCATCAAATACTTAATGGCTGTGTGGTCCGTCCATACCATGACTTTTGATCCAACAAGATATTGCCGAAATTTTTCAAAAGTGAAAACAACGACAAGCAATTCTTTTTCGGTAGTCGTGTAATTGAGTTGGGCGTCATTCAAAGTTTTAGATGCATAAAAAATCACAGTGGGTTTATTGTCCACCCGTTGTCCCAAGACAGCCCCAACCGCAAAATCAGATGCATCACACATTAGTTCAAACAGCTGAGTCCAATCCAGTGTTTGCACAACCGGTGTGGAAATCAATTTTTCCTTAAGTACATTGAATGCATGTAGACATTTTTCATTAAAGTCAAAAATAGCATCCTTTTCTAACAGCTCAGATAAAGGTTTGGTGATTTTAGAAAAATCTTTTATAAAACGACGATAGAAACTGGCGTGACCTAAAAAGCTCCGTACCCCTTTAACCGAATTCAGTGGGGGCAATTTGGAAATCACTTCAATTTTTACCGGGTCTACCTCCAAACCTTTGCTAGACACTTTATGTCCTAGCACTATTCCTTCACTCACCATCATGTGGCATTTCTCCCAATTGAGGACCAAATGTGTGTCCTCACAACATTGTAAGACCTTATCCAGATTGTAAAGGCACTCATAAAAAGATGCACCATAGAAAGAGAAATCATCCATAAAAACTTCTAGACATCATTCTACCATATCAGAAAAAAATGGCAAGCATACAATGCTGAAAGGTCGCCAGTGCATTACATAACCCAAAAGGAATACGGCGGTACACAAACGTTCCATAAGGACAAGTGAAGGTGGACTTCTCTTGGTCCTTAGGATCCATCGAGATCTGATTGTACCCCGAATAACCATCCAGAAAACAAAAATGTGATCGGCCGGATAAACGCTCTAAAATTTGATCAATAAATGGAAGAGGAAAGTGATCCTTAAGTGTAGCAACATTCAATCGATAGTAATCTATGCACACACGCCACCCGATTACCAAGCGGGTGGTGACAGGTTCATTTAGAAGATTATGGGTAACTGTGATTCCCCCCTTTTTAGGGACTACCTGCGTAGGACTCACCCACGTCGAGTCAGAAATAGCATAGATGATACCTGCAGAAAGGAGCTTAATCACCTCATTCTTGACGACCTCCATCATGCTGGGATTTAATCGATGTTGTGGCTGAATCACCGGCTTAGCTCCCTCCTTGAGCCGAATTTTGTTATGGCACAATGTAGGGGAGATCCCCTTGATATCTACAACCGACCACCCAAATGATCCTCAGTGGTTCTTCAACACAATAAGCAGTTGGTCCTCCTCCTCGGAACTCAGATAAGACGATATAATCACATGAAGCTTTTCTTCCTCAGCCAGAAATGCATACTTCAAGTGTGGTGGCAACAACTTCAATTCCAAATCGGGCGGGCTAATTAAGGACGACTGAAGTGGTGGTGGGAGTTCGCCAAGGTCTTCACAATACCTAGCATAGAAGCACGACAGCACCTGAAGCATCTTGGCACACTCCTGCAGTGACTTGCTTCTCATCCAATCATGTGTGATATTGACAAAATAGGCTTCAAGTGGTAATTTTGGATATGCGTCAAAAACCGAATTTGCTATGGCCTCATTTTCATTGGAAGGGGGAATGTCCTCCTCCTCATCACTCGGAAAACCTACATCCTTGCTAAGGGATACCACCTTGGTCTGCTCCATGATGTCCACAGCCAATGTCCCTTTTTCCACCTTGGTCATTACATGAGCCATATCTAAAAATGGCTTCCCTAGACAAAGTGAGATATTGTGATCAAAATGCTTTACCATGTGGAACTGCTCCTTGGCTTTAGGTGACGTGGTGCTGGAAGGCATGACCATCTCGAAGAGATCATCAGTGATGCCCAAAGTCAAACGACCTCTCCCCATCTCAAGTATCATGTCAGTTGTAGCTTGGAAAGGTCGTCCGAGTAGTAGCTCATTGACTTGTTCATCTTGCATCTCCATTACGACAAAGTCTGTTGGAAATACAAAATGATCTACCTTAACCAACACATCTTCACATATACCGTATGGCTTCACCACATAATTGTCCGCCAGTTGGATTGTCATGTTGCTCGGCCGTGACTCTTTTAATCCCAACTTCTTGAATGTAGAGAGGGGCATCAAGTTTATGCTCGCCCTGGAGTCACATAGCGCTTCACCAAACTTCACTTTCCCAATGTAACATGAGATGTTGTAGCAGCCCGGATCCTGCCTCTTTGGTGGCAATGTGCCCATGATGAAGGCACTCACCTTCTCCTTAAGCACCACAACCTCTGTGTCTAGGATTTTCCTCTTCTTGGTAATGATGTCTTTCAGAAATTTGCCGTAAGAAGGGATTTGCTCAATTGCTTCCAATAATGGGATGTTGACTGAAAGCTTTCTGAAACTGTCTAGAAACTTTTTAAATTGGGCGTCCACTTTCCTTGCCTTTGCACTATTTGGATATGGGACTGGGACAGCCTGTGCCCTTTGATGGGGTGGCACATATGGTGTCCTTTTCTGCGTCTCCTCCTCGTCTGCAATAGGATTTTCAGTAGCATCCACTGCTATATCCTCAACTGATTCTGTGACTAGTATTTGCATCTCCTCAGTGGCATCACCTTCAATTTCTGCTTGGGGTTTTCTTGGTTCATCAGCTCTGGGGTTTAACAGCTTCTTGCCACTCCTTACCAAGATAGCCTTCGCATGTTGGTTTCCTCCTGGAATATTAGTGTTACCCGGAAAACCTTGGTGCGCCGACTTCTCCAGATTGGCTATCTCAGCTGCCATTTGCGCCATGGACGTCTTTATTGTCCTCATCTGAGCCCCATGGCTCTGCAGTGTTTGCCCAAACTGGTTCATAAATTCCCCCTGTTGCTTTATCTGCTTGCCAAAAGTAGTCATTAATTCTTGATTTTGCTTTATCACTTGGTTGAGCAACTCCGTGCTCTTGTCCTCCGCTACTGGATGGGGTTTTGCATCGGGGTCCTACAAAAAGTTGTTCGGATCCTTCCAAGAGAACTTCTTGTCCTTCCTCCATGAGTAATCATTATTTCTGTAACCTTACTGCTGCCTCATGAATTTGACTTGAGCCTCATCCTCAGATTCAGTATCCTCCTTTGCAAGCAGTTTCTTCGCGAGAAGGTCCATCTTCTCATTCAACTCCTTGATTGCTTTAGACTCCCCTGCTACTCGAACATGCTCAACGGCATCCCTGTCACCCCAAGATTGCTTCTTGGACATGTTCTTAAGGATTTCCCAACACCTCATGTCTGTGTTGTTCAAGAAGAATCCCGAGCCTACTGAATCGAGGTTACTTCTATCATGCTCGGAGAGAGCAAAATAGAAGATTTTGACCTATGTCTCCTTGTCAAGCCCGTGATGCGAGCACCACCTAAGCATGATCTGAAACCTTTCCTAGGTCTCAGAGTAGGTCTCTCCTACTTTCTGAGTGAATTTATGGATCTTCCTGATCATGTCATTGGTCTTCTCGGGCGGGAAGAACCTTTCAAAGAAAACCTCCACCATGTGGTTCCAGGATTCCACATATTCATCGTACAAGTTGTGCAACCACTCACATGCAGTTCCTTCCAGAGAACTCAGGAATAACTTTAGGTAGAGCACATCCTGCGGGAACCTGTCAATTTTGACCATGTCGCAGTTTTCTACGAATTGACTTATATGCGTGAATGGATCTTTGTTCTTGAGCCCATGGAATGCGTTTGACTTGACCAAATTAATTAAAGCAGGATCAATCTTATATCTCGGAATATTGATCGCCTACTTCTTGATTGGCCCCTTTGACACAGATGAAGAAGAAGCCTTGATCTTCTCCCATATTGTCTGTGGCTCTGCCATCTCTTCCTGTTCAGATTCTGAGTCTATTTCTTCCAGATGGTCTTCATTGTAATCCTCCTTGTCTTCCGGTCTCGGCAAAGGAACCTTTGGTACGTGGCGCGTGTAGTCGGTACTACGCGTCTGCACCATGCACAGTACCAGCAAAATAAAAATTTAAGTTCAGTACAGTGCTTGACGATTACACAAATTAGAAAATAGACTATGAATTTTTGAAATGATTTCAAACTAATAAAAAAAATGGCCTAGAGTGTCCGCTTGCAGCACTTGTAGTGCCGACAATTGCCGTGTCCCCGGCAACGGCGCCAAAAACTTGACACACTTTTTACGTGCGTAGAAACGCAAGTGTACACGTCACTGTAATATAGGCCTTTGTGAGGCCCGAGTCAAACTCAGGGACACGTGAACTATCGGAGACTACTACTAACTACTCACAATCAGGTAGACCGGTTAAAAAGTTGGAGGTTGTTGTAAAATTAAAAGAAAATAAAATAAAACAAAACAAAGCAATCGATTAAATGTTTAGTTTAATCAATTCAAGTGGGAATCTTTAGGATTGCGGTTTCACCGTGGGTTTTCATTGTATGAATTTCTATTTAGTCACTCAGATTTATCTCTCTATCCGAGTAGTGGCCTGATATCAGAATTGCCCATTATCATGGTACAATTCACTACCTATTTCTAGGTTGGTTCCACCGTCATAGCAACCTATACCCTAAACTAGGTGCATTAGAGTCGATCTCTTGGTATCCACCATTAACCTTACACCACCTTGTTCAAGGGATTTGTCAATTAATGTAAATTCCATCTCTTTTCAACCATTAATTCTTCTTTCACAATAATTAAGGGCATTAGATTATTATTATGGTGATCAAGCATAACAATATAATTGAGAAAATGAAATTATACCACGAATTTAAGAGATAAATGATGAATCACTATGATAAAATTGTCATACAATGATTTTCCGGGCTACTCCCGGTCCTAAAGACAAAGGGGACTAGCCCCGCTTGTTCATATCAGAGCAAAATGTGGTAGAGAAAAAGGGAAATATGGAGAAAAATGTGATTGAGTGGTGAAACCCATGAACGGAGAAGATCCAAGCGCTCCTTGGCGTAGAATACATGTTCTCCCACCTTTCGGTGGTGGAAAACATCTTCTTCGGCATTCGGAATGGCTGGGGCATGCTTCTGAGCTCCATTCTTCTCTCCACACCTTCTCGAGACGTGTGCAGTGACTAATGACGTGATTCCTTCCTCTTGGCCGCCGTCATTAGGTATAATCACCGAGTTAGGTTGCCAAAATATCACAACTGTCAGATTTAGATCGATCTGAAGCAAACTTGAATCTGACGGTGTCGATACCATCGACACAGGTCGATGGTATCGACCTTGTGCAGTATCAGCAATTCTTTTTTCTCTTCATTGTTGCGCCTGATGCTAGCTCAATACCATCGACGCGGGTCGATGGTATCGACAACCTTAGGTGTCGATTTTTTCTTTTTCCGTCGCTGAAGCTCCTCATTTCGATAATATCGACTTTAAGGTCGATAGTATCGACTGTCTTCTCGCCAGCAACCTGATGGTATCTCGATACCATCGACTCTCCTGTCGATAGTATCGACTCTGCGATGCTCCTTGCAGCTGGAAACCTATGGTCGTGTCGATGGTATCGACCACTGTCGATGGTATCGACAACAACATATACTTGTTTTTCCTGAAATTACAACACGAAACCACATAAGTCGAAACAAAACATATTCTTGTAATAATTTATACTCAAAATACTGAAATAAGGGAGATTTGACATAGAAAATGATCATAGACCAAAGTAGATGAATTATGCAATATTAACCACCAAAATGACTAATAAATGAATAAAACACAAATAAAACAAGTCTATAAATGTGACTCAAAATCATCGCATCAATGGACCAGTACAGATAATTGATCGGAGGATCAAGAAGCTCTAGAATTATGAGATACCATTAGTGAAAGTTTTGTAGAGGAAGCACAACCTAGAGGAAGCCACGTGGGATCTTGAGTCTGAGATGCGTAACAAGTTTCCTTTTATCTTTACGAATTTCGGGACAAAATTCTTATAAGGGTGGGAGATTGTTATGACCCACATCAAAGTTAACTAATAAGTACAGTGATAATAACATCATCATGTTAATTAAGATAAGTTAAGTGCTCATGTTGTAATTAGTGCTTTGATCTAGTATTATAGACTAATTAGCATGTTTTCATGCCTTGAGGTTGTAGAGGATCTCACACTTGAAAGTTTGCAAAAAGAAAATGCTCGAATCAGACTTCCGAGGCAATAGTTATGGATTTTATAAATCCTTGGACTTGGATGCAATTTTTCCATTTTTTAGCTTTATATTTTCTTTTTATTTCCTTTCTTCCTTATATGTTTCCCGATAGAAGCAACAACCACTTGAAGCGGTGTATAGAGCTCAATCGGGCAATTTGTAGAGGAGCACAGGAGCTCCGTTCCAACAGCCACCTTCCCTTCTTCTTCTTCCTTTCCTTCTTCCTCTTCCTTCCTTTCTTCCTTGCCTAGCCTCCAAAAACTTGCCCTAGCTGGTTGGGCGGCCGGCCAGCAACTGCAACTGTGTGAGACAGTGGTTGGGAGCCTCCTTGGGCATAGCCAACAGCTCAAATCAACCGCCTCGAGCTCGGCTTGGAGTTCCATACATGAATCTGCAACCCTAGTTGTGGTTTAGAATCCAACGGAGCCCTTTTCTCCAACCTAAGTGATGCGTGAAGCTGCTCTTGTAGTTGGTTCGTAAATAGAGCAACCAAAGGTAGAAGACAACCCAGAAATAGCCTGGAAATAGGCTCTGGATGCATTTCGAGATGAATTCAGACATCCCAAATCACTGTGAGTAGAATTTCACTCACCTAGTATGATTTAACTCCGATATTAGGAATTTTTTTGGTTAAATGTGTATTTTCTGTAGATAACAATAGTTATCAGGCATCGTGCGGTATTTGGTGTTGCCCGAATTTTTATTTCACAAATTGCTTCTTTAGGATTTTGTATAACCTAGTTTATCATACGATCAGTTTGGTTTGGACTAATTGGAATTACATGATTAAATGTCGAAAATAGTAGTGCACGACCAGGAAAACTGGAAAGTCTGGGTATAAACCCAGACTATATGATTTTAATAAATTAAATGATGTACAATTACAAACAAATGACGATGATGTGAATAATATTCAAAGAAAACCTAGATGCACACTCTAGGTCATATTTAATGTGAATGATTTAATATTTACTCAAATTGATACGCTTCTTGAAGATATTATTAGGAATTCCTAATTATTAATAATAATTCATGCCATGATAATGATTTAACTCTTATTTGAGGGATGAGATGCTCAACTCAAGAAATCATTTGAAATTTCAATTAATATTAATAATTTGTGACATGATGAGTAATTATAAACTTTATTAAGTTATGTGATGCATAGTTCAAGATTTGGGTTATTGTGATCTTGCCAAGACAAGTAAATTAATCTTTAATTGAGTTATGTGATGCTCAACCCATATTTTAGGTTGATGTGCACAATTATCAAGGAATTTTAGATAATTGACAAGTGCTACCAATAATTTCATATATATTGAGTAAATAACTCTTGTTAGCATGTTACAATGATCATTTGTATGATTTCAACGTATATGTGCCAAGTTGATATGTCTTCTATTTATTTAAGAATTTAGGCCTGGTTTGGGTAAAGATTTTGAAAATCCTGGTAATTGCCTGTATAATTCTACAGTTTTTGGTATTTGGTGGTACAACAGCTGATGCAAAGCCCCTAAAGTGACCACTTCTTCAAAGCGGAAGGACACACACAAAGAGTGATACGGGGAGTACGAATCGGAAATTCGAAAGCCCGCCGTTGTTGGCGTCTTTCACGATTATCATTTATTTGATAAATAGTATGCACAACGGTAAATTATAAACACATAAGGGCAACCGTTAAAGTTAATTCCTTATGTATATTGTGCATTAAATGCTGGCAGTTAGAATCACGACAGCCAAACTAGGCCTTAGTCCACCTGCATGAATAATAATGTTGATTTCTCAGTAAATTTCATGGGGATATGAATTTGGTTTATTCAAGAACTTGAAATCTGCTTGCATGCTTTATATGTTTAATCTCTTAGTATCTGCAATACTTGAGTATACAACTTATCTAATATAGAATGATATTTGTGTTACATTATAAGCTTTGATTAAATTGAAGAGATATCATAGAAGTACCAAAGTCAAGTATAAATGAGAAAGAGATACCATATAGTAAGAGAGAGATGCAATGTAGTAAGAGCTTTTCTAGAATAATAAAATAATAGATTAAGGGCCCTGACACCATAGAATCCCTATGAGAGTATGTGCCTTAGGGATGAAACGACCTACCCTGGCGGTGCATCCAATATACGGGGGTCAGAACGCACCCACAAAGCGTACGGGGAGACGAATCACTTGAGGAAGTCTCCTAAGAAAAGATAGGTTACCCAACATGAATCGGGCGTCCCGATGGTAACCCAGAGGTACCCACAAAGCGTACCAAGTTTGCAGTGTCCAACATTAACCAGAAGTCATAGTGGCACTAGAGTACAAAAAAGTGTGTCCAACATTAACCAGACATCCTGGTGGCAGAGTTTGACTCTCCACCTGTGTGCTCAGGTTAGAGGAGGAGTCCAGTTTACGACACCATAGGAGTGATGAGGCCAGAGAGCCAGTTTTCCTGTAGCAGACTAGGACATCAGTCAGACTTAGCTATCCCGGGGTGTCAGCTAAGTCTTGTACAGTGGAATCGTAGTTCACTATGAGTCTTCATATGTAGAGTACACTACATATGATCAGGGAATAAGATAAAATATGTTCACATAGGTTCACAAAGTTAGTTAAAGAGTTAAGAAAGGTTTGAGTTAGCTTCACAGTAGTTGTCCTTTAAAAGAAATTTTAGTATTTTTTGTTAATTAATTGTATCTATAGCTTTGCAGTAATTGTTATCATAATGAAATGTTGCCATCTCCTGTTATTTAAATTATATTTCTTAGATATGCTCAGTTTAATATTATCTTGTATTTTATTTCAATTAATAATAATAAAATGAGTTATCTGCGATGGTTGGGTGAAATTCTATTCACTGAGCCAGTAGCTCACCAACCTTCTGAAACATTTTTCAGGTCAGTGTCAGCATGAGGAAGCTGAAGGATCGTATCACCCAGATGCTTAGAAGGTATTGTTTAGTTAGGTTTAGAGGTCAATTGGTCCTTTCCCCTCAGTCCTTGGGCATGTGGTGAGATAGAGAGGATGTTATGTAATATGTAGCTTAAATTTATAGTTATCTGTTGTGCTTCATATTTTGAATAGAACAGTGTAATATGACATGTAAGTTTGGTTTTCTTCCTAATAGGGTTAATGGTAAGTTACATCCACAATTTTATTTCAATTCGATGTTAATCAAGTTTATGGTTTTCTTTTAAGTTGAACTTAAGTGATCAAGTAAAGAAAAGTTAAGAGTGGTTTACCGAGGGTGACTCCCTGATCTTCGGGGTCATTAGAGATGGCTCGAGGATCAGGGCGTCACACCGTACTTTAGAGAAAGAACAATAGCAATAGGGACAATAGTGACATCTTAGGTTGAGTGTACTGTCTATCGTGTCTTGTAGATAGAAGTCCTATGTGACATCTCTATACTCTCAGGTCCTTGGATTTAGTACGTGTTGGTTTTATGAACAATATGAGATTTTGGCTTGTATGCCTCGAGGTTTGTTGTTGCTTTATGTATATGTTTTGAGAAAGCAACTGTTATATGTTATCCTCGAGAAGAGATGGTACAGTGTATGTATAATATATGATCAATGTGAATATCAGGTTTTAGTTCTTCCTTAAAGAGTTTTCCTAGAAATGGATCTCTTTGCAAAGAAAATGGTTTTAATTTTAGTGATTTGTTTGTAATCCGATTCTTATGATTATTCTGCATATTTAGTAACAATTTAACTATCGGTTTGGTGGCGGTCGATACAATATCAATCAAACTCTTTGGCCAACCTTCCATCTATCGAACTCCCATGCCAATACCTAGAGCTCGACTTCCACCAACAACTCCAAGCTGTTGACCTTACCCAACTCCCTTTGCTGCCAAGCAATGATCTCAACCGTCCATGTGGCGTGAATCCAACTACTTACACCAAATGTGGAAGTCTATAAATACCATTTGGTACAACCACATAGGAAGTCTATCAGACCTCGAATAGTCAAGTAAGATTGTTTCTCCATAGGAAAAAGTATTGACTTTTTGTTGTTTGAAGTGATCGACCTATATTGCAAGAGTAATCAACCTCCAAGATTCTAGAACAACTAACCTACCTGCTTGCCTTGAGTAATCAACATCCCCATGAAAAAAGCAATCAACCTCCAACAATTCAATGACTATTGATCAGCAATAACACCACAACTATCGTCCTCTAAGTGCTTGATCTCTCTATGAATAAACCTTTGGTTATTGAACTCTTGGTCGATCTTCTGTCCATATGCCATCATGAACCGACAACGATCAACCTCTAGCCCAGAAGGTCAATTGACCTCCTACTAGTACAGAAATGACATATAACACCACTTTTGATGACATCAGTTACCCAAAAAACACCGAAGCCAAAGCCTAACAACGTCAATTAATTAATCCAACTGTCACCATATGTGAATTCATGTCGATTTAGAAAAGACATAGATACCACTTTTACTTTAACGTCGATTTCTTTTCATGGAAACCCACGTCTAAAATTACCCACAAAATACAAGTTTTAGAAGAAAAAAATTTACCTCCAAAATTTTCAATCCAGCATCAATTTTTGGTATAACCGACGACACATGTTTCACGCCAAGTCCCCTTGAAAATATTTATCCCCTCATTAGTCGTCGACTTTAACCACTAACCGATGATTAATCCCCCTTGGCGAGATAATTTTTTTTTAGGGATGGGTCTATAGCATTGGTTTTACAGAAGAAACAAACGAGTAGGTGTTTACACACCTTGTCCCCGCGTAAATATCCCCCCCCCAATTTGCTCCACTGTTATTGGTTTTATTTAATAATCGATGACTATGGTCCTAACATTATATAATTTTTTTTGTTTGGATATATATATAGACGTCGATTTTTCCGGTGGTAGCTGACGACCATCTCAGGACTGTATTGTCGATGTCGTCTTTTTTTTTGAGAAAGGACGGGAAACCCTATGATGGGGGTTCCCCGCATGAAAATTAAATAGCTAAAACGAGTCTTACAAGGTTCGAACTACAAGAAGAAAACGGCTGAATCAAAACGATCCTATCTACTTGTCCATGACGGATGTGGTTGGAAACTAGATGAGCTGCCCTATTGTCTAAACGACTAACATAATTAAAACTACAAAAAGAAAACAAATGCTTCAAATCAAAGATGTCTTCCATAATAGTCCCTAGATAGTCCCTCCGTGATGCTATCGTGTTGCACGCTTGGACAGTCATCATGGAGTCTGATTCCACTTCCACCTGTGTGATTCCTTCCTTGTTCGCACATTCCAAAGCCGCCCGCACCGCCAATGCCTCTATCATAGCCACATCCTTTCCCGTGGTGACCTTCTCCCCGAGCATCCCCTTTAGCACCCCCGCTGTGTCTCTCATCACTACTCCAACACTAGAGCCTGCATCATCACCGCAGGAACCGTCCACATTCAGCTTTACGTGACCTTCACTAGGCGCGCGCCAACCCCTGCTATCCACGCCGTCCCGGTCATTCGCCCCATGCATGGTCGTGCGTGGCTGGTCCGCCATCCATCTGGCCGTCGTCAGCGCACATCCATAAAGAAAGCTGTTGTTCACGTTGCCATCATTGAAGACATGAGAGCATCGACCACACCATACCGCCCACATTGCAGCAACAATTGACATGGCTTCACATTTGTTCGGCCTCATCAATGCTTCCTTTATAGTAGCAGCCACCTCTCCATCCTTGACGTCGTCCACCCAAGTCTGGACCTCCCTAGGCAGAAGTTCCCACACCTCCACTGCACACGGACATCGGAAAAGCATATGCGAGATGGTCTCCTTTTCCCCCATGCACAACATGCATGCACCATCCGGTATGCAATGTCTGTCGTAAAGCCTTCCCCTAGTAGCTAGTCCTCCCGTACAGATCCTCCATAAGAAGTGGGCTGTCTTTGGACTCCATCCATCCTGCCAGATCTTTTTCCATAGATCATGACCGTGTGTCGCTTTATACCGTCTGGCCTCCTCTTTCCCCAACATTCCCAACCAGTAAGCTGAGCGGACTGTAAATTCCCCTTTGTTTGCTGGCCACCACATCAAAGAATCAGAAGGTCTACATTTACTAATCTGGATGGCACAAATCTTCCTAGCATAGCTCTCCGGGAAACACTCCTGTACTTGTGAACGGTCCCATCCTGTCCCATTATCTTTCATAAGATCACAAACTCGGTTGTACTCCACATTTCTTTCATTCTTGAGCCGTGCAAGTGTTTCCTCTTCCTTAGGAAGCCAGTGATCTTCCCATAGGTTAATATCAGCCCCGTTCCCCACTCTCCACTGTGTTCCTTCCCTCAGTAATGCTTTGGCCCCCCACATGCTTCTCCACGTGTAGCTTGGATTATAACCCCGTCTGGCTTCCCATATCGACATCCTTGGAAAGTATCTAGCTTTGAGGATTTTTCTCACCAACACCTCCGGGTTGTTTGCTATCCGCCACAATTGTATTGCTAGAAGTGCTTGATTGAAGACATGGAGATCTCTGAAGCCCATCCCACCTTGTCGTTTGGGCCTGCATAAGTTGTTCTAGCTCATCCACGACATCTTCCTCTCTTTATCCTTTGCACCCCACCAGAATCTTGTTATGATTCTTTGGATCTCCTCAATGGTTCCCACTAGCAACTGGAAAATACTCATTATGTAAGTTGGAATAGCCTGTGCCACCGCTTTTATAAGAACCTCCCTCCCTACCTTGGATAACAATTTTTCCGACCACCCTTGAAATTTCCTCCATATTCTATCTTTTATGAAGCTGAAAACGTGCTTTTTCGATCTCCCTATTGCTTTCGGTAACCCAAGATACTGTGCATGACGATCCACCTCCCTCACTCCCAACATATGCTTCAGACGATCTCACTTTCCTCTTTGTACTCCCTTGCTGAAAACCACCTATGTCTTGGCGAAATTTATTTTTTGTTCGGATGCCTGTTCATATTGGCTGATAATTTCAACTATCTTCAGGCATTCTGCAGTGGTAGCTCTAGCAAAAAGAATACTATCGTCTGCGAAAAAAAGATGTGAGATATAGGGTGCTCCCCTACATGGCTGGATGCCATGTAAGAGACTATCTTGTGTAGCAGCAATAAGAGTGGTAGAAAAAGCTTCCGCGCATAAAAGAAAAAGATAGGGAGAAAGAGGGTCACCCTGGCAAAGTCCTCGTGCTGGGGTTGTACTTTGGGTTCAGTCTCCATTGATGGCGAACGCGTGTTGGACAGTAGTAATGCAGTCTCATATTTTATCTATCCACTTCACCCCAAACCCCATCTTTTCCATCACGAAAATCAGAAATTCCCACTCTACTCGGTCGTAGGCCTTTGACATATCTAACTTCAAAGCCAGGCTGCCCTTCTTCTTTCCTTTTTCCCTCTTCATAGTATGGAACAACTCGTAAGCAATCAAAGCATTATCCGAAATCAATCTCCCCGGGGCAAAAGCGCTTTGATTTTCGGATATGACGCTATTCATGAGAGGCTTTAACCGGTTTGCCGTTACTTTAGAAGCAATCTTGTAAATCACATTACATAGGCTGATTGGACGAAACTCCCCTACTGTCTTCGGCTTATCCACCTTTGGAATGAGCACCACTAAGGTGTCATTCACAGCCCTTATACTATGCTCTCCTTTCCACCATCCTTTAATGTAGCTTGCCACATCCTGCCCCACAGTTTCCCAATATTTTTGATAGAACATCGCCTTCATCCCATCTGGCCCCGGTGCTTTGTTTGGATGCATTTGTTTTATAGAAGCCCGGATTTCATCATCCGTTATCTCGCTTTCCATACTCTCCCTTTGCTCATTCGTTATCACCCTTTTAATACCCTTGGTTGCCTGCTCAAAGCCTCCTGTAATACTGGATTGGAAAAGGTTGGAGAAGTGACTCAAAAAATTTGTATGATCTCATTTTCCTTCTTTCTAAGAATACCATTCTCGTCTTCTATGCCATCAATCCAGTTCCTTCATCTTCTGTTGGATGCTTTTTGGTGAAAATAAGCCGTGTTCCGGTCTCCCTCTTTCAATTCTTTCACCCATGCCCGAGCAGCCCAGTATTCCTCATTCTTTTGCAGCCAATATTGCAGTTCTTTGGATGTATCCTCCGCCTTCTTGAGGTTAACACTGTCTGGGGGCAAACCTTGAATTCTTTTCAGATCATTTTCTAAATCTTTCACCTTCCTACTCCTCTCATCAAATTTTCCCGTCGCCCACTCTCTCAACATATTTTTACATCTCAAAATTTTATTACTTAGTTCCCCCCTTCCTCCCTCTCCCATGCCTCTTTGATGATTTTTCCACACTCCTCCTCCCCCGCCCACATGGGTTCAAAAGCAAAGAAATTCCTTCTCTTCGTTTTTCCGCTGTTTCTATTGTCTGCTTTTAAGATGATAGGTGCATGGTCAGATTCATATATGGGAAGATGAAACACCTTACAATTTTTGAAAAGATTTTGCCACTCAAGATCAGGAAGGAATCTATCAAGTCTCTCCATAACCAGCGTTCTTTCAGTCACACCCCTCTTCCATGTGAAAATATTTCCATCAAATCCTACATCAATCAGCTCACAATCATCAATGACGTCACGAAAATTCTGCATGAATTTTTCTTCCTTTGGCGGACCCCCTTGCTTTTCGGTGTTGGACACAATCTCATTGAAATCTCCAAAGAAGATGACTGGTTCTTCTGCCTCTTCCTTTAACCTCCTCATCAACTCCCATGTCTTTGTTTTGTTGTTCTGATCCGCCCAGCCATAGATTCCAATCGCTCTCCATTGCTGTCCATTGTCGTCTTTTATCAAACCTGTCACGTGTCTTGTAGAAAAATTGAGAATTTCCACCTTGCACTTTTTCCACCAGAAGCCGATTCCACCTGACCTGCCCCTGCTCGAAATACACATCCCATCTGTAAAACTGCAGCCTCTTTTGACCTCCTCCAGCTTTGATTCTGCTATCATAGTTTCCGCCATGAAAACTATGTTTGGACGCTCTCTCCAAACCCAGGCTCGGAGAGCTTTACACGTGTCAGGGTCGCCCAATCCCTGATAGTTCCAGCTAAATATTTTCATCGTCCTTCGCGGGATTGGTCTCCGCCAATCTTCGCTACTTGAGTCGTACCGACCCCAAAACTGTCCGCTGCTATCACATTGTTTCTTTTGATTCTTTTTTCACCCAGTTCATGTTGAGGAGCTTCATCAACGTCCATTTCACAGCAGTCTGCCTTTCAGTTTCTTTTGCCCGTGGGTTGCTCCCACACCACTTCATCTTCAGGAATGCCTAGGCATTGTCCCCTTCTCATTTTGTATACCCATGGGTTGTGCTTCTTCTTCCCCCAAGTTTGTGTGTGCTTTTTCCCTGATTCTGTCTTCCTTTGTGCCCTGGTAATAACTCTTCCTTCTCTTCCTTCCTTCCTGTTGGCTTCTATGCTTTGGTGACTATTGCCTTGTGCTTCCCTGACGCCGGCATACAGAGTCTTCATTATATTTCCCTCCTTTCCTTTCGTGCATTGTTCCCTATGTTCCCCCAACCCCTCCTTCCGTCTCTGTTCCTCACCATAGAACTCCTGCTGGACACTGCTTTCCCCCAGCGACATCGTGTTGCTCGGCCACCGGGTCGTTCGTCTGAGTTCTCCACGTCCACCGTTGCTGGTGCGACCTCATCCACCCTGTGCTTCCCCCTTATCTTCTGTAGCTCCTCCACCGAGTATTTCACGACCCTTCTCACCCCCGCCGCCTTATCCCTCCTAGCTTCACGTTCCCCATGCATCCCCTCTCCCGACCCGGTCTCCTCCGCCTCCCCTTCTGTCGCACCTCCCTCCTCCCTCCCATCCGACCTGCCCTTCCCCGTTACACTGCCCCGATCATCTCGATCGTCCCCGAACGCACCCGCCCCTCTGCTATCCCTTTTCCCGCTCGCTAGCTCATCGTTCCCTCCCGCTTCATCCGTTCTCGATCCATCTGCGCGACCACTGTCGCCACTTCCCCCCTGCTTCAGTGCTGCTCCCTCTCTGCCGAAATGTTGGAATGTGAGTTTCCTTCTCGCCGACCCTATCCCACCTTCCTTCTTGTCCGTCATCCTACGTTGCTTCCAGGGAGATGCCCTCAACCAATTTCCCCACCGCTGTTGGTGCTCTCCCCCGACTTCCGCTATCACACAGTCGCGGTCAACGTGCCCTAACCTGCCGCACTCAAAGTAGAAACTTGCGAGACGTTCATACTTCACCTCGATCTCCGCCGTTGCTCCCCCTTCATCCTAATCTTTTGGATATGTTTCAAAGGCTTGGTTACATCTAGTACGACTCAGACTCGTATTGAAGAGTCCCAGCCCAACTCATATGTGTCGGTTCCAATAACCTCACCGATCCTCCCCGCAATCTTGCGGATTGTCATCTCCGATCGATATCCCAAAGGAACACTGTAGAGGCGGACCCAAAACGGGCACCTGTTGATGCTGATGTTACCCGGCTGCTCCTCTTTACAGACCTCCTTGAATAGTAGAAGCTTCCCATCAAAATTCCATGGAGCTCCGTCCGTTACCCGCTGCTTATCCCTCCAGTGAGCGAACTGCACGATGAACACGTCTCCCTCAAGTTGGTTGAATTCTGCCTTCTCCTTCAAGCTCCATGCTTGAACCAACGTTCTCTCCATCGCTCGAAAGTTATACGTCTGATCTGTTAGCAGGCGTCCCACGAGTGACAATTCAGTGTGGTCATCCGCCTCGTCGCCACTGCCTACCGACTGTACATCAACCAGATCCTCTTCGTCTTCTGACAATCTGAGACCTACATATCTGTCCGCGAGATCCGCTGCCATCACAAAGACCTGAACCCCAAACACAACCACGCACTTGAACCTGCAAGAGAGAAAACCCTAGACCAGGGTAGAGGGACGTCCACGGCCTCATGCCCTAATCGCCAGAGTGACAAGAGACGGGGGGATGGGTAGATTCGTCGATGTCATCTTAAATCGATGATTATGGCCCTAATTCGGGGTCTTTTTTTGTTTGGTTTAGAAATTAGTCATCAGTTCACCACAAATAACCAACGAATATAACCCTAACCCAAGGGATTTTTTTTTTTAGATTTGTACCTAGTCGTCAGTTTTTGCAGAAGTATCGGATGACTATTTCCCTTCTCCAGTGTGTATTTTTTGTTTAAGAGTTAGTCGTCGATTTTCACTGGCAATCGATGACTAAAACCCTAACCCGAGGGAGTTGTACCCATTTTTGCCTCTTTGGTCCCGTCTAAGAAGGTATGTGCCCTGCATTCACTTCTTTGATTTATATGACATCAAAATGTATGAATATGACTTGTTTTGGATTGTAAATGACAAAAGTTTCTCTACTTTTCTATCTTTCCTTCTTAATATTGCATCTATTTCTTTATTTTTCTTCTTAAAGAAATTTGTATTATCTATATTAACCACAAACCTAGATGCATAGGTATAGATATAAACCGTGCAATAGAAAAATTGATGAAATGCCCTATTATAGTTCATTTAAATCGTACTTGTTTTTGGGAACATAATCAAGAATGAGTTGAATTAAATGATGTTCCATGAAACCTAGGATATGAATGATGAAACTATGTTCATAGGTATAGGAATGGCAACATATATACATTTCTAACATTGGCCTAGAAATCCGTCTGAAATTTATCTATTAGGAGTAAATTATGGATAGTCCCCAGTTTGGGATTGTTCTTAAACACTTAATCTCAGTTAGGATGTAAGTGTATAATGTATATTAGGTTTTCAAGATGTTTTGTCAACACTTCCCCATTTGTTCTCTAAGTACATATGTTTGTACTTGGAGAACTATGGGGAAATGCTGCTAAAATTTTCTTAAAATCAGAATACATACATTATATACTTACTAGTGACATTAGGTGTTCAAGAATGGGATAGGTGGTACACACATTCATTATTGAACCCTAAACCCTAATCGTTTATCCCTAAACCCTAATCTTTTAACCCTAAACCCTAATCTTGTAACTCTTATCCCTAAATCTAAAATAATAAACCCTAATCTATCTGGAAATCCTTAACTTAATTTGTAAACCCTAAACCCTAATACTTGTTTTCTCTTTCATCATAGAATGGATAGATCATGGATATCCATTCCAAATCGCTGCACCCAAGAGTTTATTGCTGGTCTTGATCAATTTATAAGATTTGCCGAGGAACTTAGAAAACATGGAGATAGGTTCTATTGTCCATGTAGGCATTGCGGTAGAAACTTGAAAGTCAGAACTAGTGATGAAATCAAAAGTCATATCATGTGCAATGTGATTGTACAAGGATATACAAAATGGTACTGGTATGGAGAGATTTAAAACCCAAGATCAGTAGATTTCGATAGCAGTACTTGTGTTGAAGAAGAAATTGCTACCGATGACGTAGGTGTGAACAAATTAATTTTGATAGACATCGTTGATGTGATGTTGGATAGTTGTGGGGTAGAGCACACCGATCCACCTTCCTTGTTTAGGAACATTGTGCATGATGCTGAGAGATCATTATACACATGTTGTACTAACTTTACAAAGCTGAGCACTTTGTTGAGATTATATAATCTGAAGGCTAACAATAGATGGAGCGATAAAAGTTTCACGTTATCGCAGTCTTTGTTGAAAGAAATTCTTCCTGAAGGAAATGAGCTTCCAATCTCAACATATGAGTTAAAGAAAATATTATGCCCAATGGGAATGAAGGCTAAGAAGATACATGCATGTCCGAATGATTGTGTATTATTTCAAAAGTACTATGTCAATTTGAAAGATTGTCTAAAATGTGGGTCGTCAAGGTATAAAATGATGACTTTAGGGAAGTCCAAAATTGGCTCTCCTACCAAGGTGATGTCGTATCTACTTATAATAACACAGTTTCAATGCTTATTTTCTAATCTGATAGATGCAAAGAATTTAAGGTGGCGTGCAGAGGCTAAGAAAAATAATGATGGGATCCTACAACATGCGTCTGATTGCCCACAGTGGAAGAAGATTGATTTATTATACCCTGAATTTGGTGAAGAAGTCATGAATCTAAGAGTTGGGCTTTGTACCGATGGGATGAATCCATACAGCACATTGAGGAATCAACATGCAGTTGGCCTGTTATGCTTGTTATATGCAATATTCCTCCCTATTTGTGTATGAAAAATATGTACATTATGTTGTTGTTGTTGATATCGGGCCCTAAACAACCTAAAAATGATATCAACATTATCTTGAACCTTTGACTGATGACTTAAAGATGGATGTGCTTGATTGTTTTTCATGTAAAACTTTTTCAGATGCCTGACCAGAGTATGATGATCGTGATGATGATCACCATGAGGGTGGGGTGCCATGTCACAATGTAAGTTTTATAATATATCTAGCTACGTCCATTTATAGGTTATATGCTATATGTGTTTTTTTTTGTCAATTTTTAGGTTGAGGATGTACCCTATGAAGACCTTGTGCCACTTGATGAGCAACATAAAAAATTGAAAAAGTCAGGGGCATCATTATGATGAACAAGTTACTATGACAAAGGGGCAATGGACCAATTTTGGTTATGTATTTTGATCATATAGGAAATCTAGTTGGAAAGAACCGCAACTTATTTGTTTCATATCTTAGGGTTCTTTCTTGTGGCCATTATAGTGTAAGTGCAAAATCTTGGCATACAATTGCTAAAAGCAATAAAAACTTTGTATGAAAAGAACTATATGTGATATATTATCATTTGCAATTGTGTTTTAAAGTTATTTACAATTCTATATTTAGAATACTCTATTAAATATATGAAATTTTGTAGAGTATATTTGAATTGGATGAAAGCCTACATCGTAAAAAGGTGATGCAACACTATGGGAGGGTCCTAAGGAACTATAGGACAACTCTCAACTGACAATACATACGAGAGGATGATAAGAAGAATAAGACAGCCACTAAGCAATGGAACTACCTGGACCCGACTGAGTGGGAGGTTTTTGCTGCCAAGAGAAATACCAATGAATTCAATGTATTAAGCGTCACTCCCAATTTAATTAGTATACATTCTTATGAATCCATTGTTTTACGGTTGACCTTGATTGTTACCAACCAATTCAATGTGCTTACTAAAAAGGCTATCGGTGATGTTCAAAGAGCAAGCGTGCACTAAATGTGCATGACCATAGTCCAGGTGGCTGTGCAGCCCTTCACAAAAAACTATAAGTGTCTTCCATTCAACAACATATTGCTCCTACTTTTGAAACTGCTGAGTCCTCTACTACTCCCTCACCTCTACATCGACATGATGTGTGGATAGTTGGGAGGAAAAACAAAAAAGGAGATGTAATTGACCCCACAACTACTGAGACAGCTGCAAAAATGGTAAAATTCAATTCTCAAAGAAATTAGTATTAATCATTGTTATGTTTACTTACCAATTTATATTGATGATGATTAACGGGAGCTTCATGAGCAGAGGAAGCAAGGCTCATTCATCACTCAGGGCACAAGGGATGAATTGACAGTTTCTCTCAGTAACCCAAAGCATCCTAGACGTGTTAGGGAAGCAGGCACAAGTGTGGTCCTAAGAGCATTATTTGGGCCATCACAGTGCAAACATGTATAAAAAGAGGGATTTTCAAAAGATGAGGTAACCTATTCTTTTTTTAGAATGTTATTGCAAAGGGAATTTAAGAATCAAAAAGTGTTTCTTTTGGCCATGTATAGGTAGATGAGTTAATTGATATGATAGTCCATGAAGCAATGAGCAAGTGGCAGGAATCTCAAACTATCACTCAGACAATACCTATGTCATGCCACTCTTCCCCTATGATAGAGGTGGTTGGGAGTAATCCTATAGAGGTGGTTGGGGGTAATCTTGTAGACCCACCACCTAACATGTCCACTATAAGTATTTTTATGACATAGTATCTAGTCTTTTAAAAATGACATGTTTAGGCAAATATATAACATACTCTATGTAAATTTGTAGGGGTTGAGTCCATGCTAACTAAAATTGAAAGAATACGTCATTGCACAGGGTGAGGCTTACCCACGCCTTCTAGGGCACACGATTCATGACACTCTAATACCCGATGGTGTGGTTTGTGTCAGCTTGAGGCTTGTCTTCCCCACTTAGAGGCAACATTCATTATCATATGCCCACTGACATGTTGACACGCTTGGTGAAGCAGAAGGTAGAGTGGTCTTGTGGCCCAAAGTGGGAGTCATCTATACTGATTATGGATGGTAAATTTACATTATGTTAATTTTTATATGTATATACATGACAATTGATATGAAATTATATATGTAGGACAAAGGTAAGAAACCCACTACAGCTCGTCCTCTTCCACCTGCACCTCTTCCTGAAGTACCTAGTTGGCATGCAAAGGACCTATTTGACTCGATAGGTCCTCAATGTAGGGGTATGTAAATATGGATAGGCGAATATCCCAAAACTTCACCTGTTATTATTTCTATAGTGGAGGATGCTATATGGCAATTATACGATAATAATATATTTCTACAATATATTTTGGAGTTGTTTCATTATGCTTGGCTGAATTCATCTATGATATAACTATAGATATGGTGAGATCTTATTTATATATCTATATACTTCATTTTATATATGGTGATCTATTTTCTTATATATTAGTGCATACGTAATATATGTTTTGTAGCCACTTACATAGGGCCTGTAAAGATTTTTCAATGACCCATGTGGGATTTATAGTTCCATCCTTGATCAATCTTATAAATGAAGACCCTACATCAGTTACCTTATACTGCTCTATCACTTTCAAATATTTTGGTGAAGCGAACAAGATCATGATAATAGCTCCATATAATGTTGGGTAATTTTACTTTGGTTATAATTTTGACTTAATAATATTGCATTTCATTGTGGATTTTGAGTTATATATTTTTTAATTTCTTATCACTAGAGGTATGCAATTGGAATTAATGATTGTTGTCCCTGATACGTTGACTATTTATTATATAGATCCTAAGGGGAACAAATTAGACTATTCGGGACACAATTTGAAAAGACCATTATACACGTGAGAAATTTTTTATATTTATATCCGTTAACATCTATTATTACATGACTATTTACTAATGTAATTTAATGTGTTACATTAACACAAAGGGCTTTAAAAGATTTCAAAAAAGCTGGAGGAAACATGGATAAGAAAAAGAAAGCAATAGTTTGGAAGAATGTGGATGTGGTTTCCTGACTCCAATGCAAATTTTATTTATGGGAACTATGCTTATTTTTATTTATTAAAATTTTGTATGTTGAAATTTATGGCGTGATGTGCAAGGCAATGACTGGGCATGTGAATACTACATGATGCGATATATAGACATAATTTTCAGATATGCAACAAGCGATATCAAAAACATATAACATGAATATATAGCCTTGATCATCATAAGTATATATCTAGTATCATTAGATAATGTGAAAATATCAAACTTATTAATTATATATATACATCATTCTCTTTGAAGTTGTTTAGAACTAATGACTTCAAGATAGGGGAATAGCTATTAGATGTACATATGCCCTATACGATAGAACAATTAGATGACATAAGAGAACAATGGGCAAAAGCCTTTGAAAGGGAGGTGATTTTTTATTATGATTGGGATACTGATGATTATAGAATGACATTTCTAAATTTTGATGTCATTATTTATGTATATATGTGATTCTTATATATACATGTGTGAATGAATGTTTTTGAATTGTCTTATTGAAAATTGATCTATATACATGTGTGTGAATGTGAAGATGAATGAATGAATTGTGTTTCTACATGTGTATGAATGTGAAAATGGTTGAATGAATGGAACTACATGTTTCTACATGTGCGTGAATGTGAAAATGGATGAATGAATGGATCTACAAGTTATACATGTGTGTAAATCATGTGAATGAATGAGTTCTATTTCTACATGTGTGTGAATGTGAAAATGGATGAATGAATAGAACTGCAGGTTTCTACATGTGTGTGAATCATGTGAATGAATGAATTGTGTTTCTAATTGTGTGTGAATCACATGATGTATATATAGTCTTGATATATAGATAGTCTTGATCATCTTGTTATTGTAGGTTTGTGGCATGTTGTTAGGCTGAAATCATAGGATGCTGTAAATCTACAGTTCAGAACTAAACTACATGCTCTGCATCCTACTCACCATCCAGACACTTAGTCATTGGTTATTTAAAACAACTGTCATTGTAGGTCTGCATCGTCAATCATTTATAGAAAACTGCTGACTATGTCCTAACTCGGGCCAATTTTTTGTTCGGGTATGGAGACACACGTCAGTTTCTAAAATCACAACCGACAACAATTTATGGCTTTATTATCAATTTTACTTTGAACCAATGACTATGAACCAAACATGAGATCACTTTTTTTTGGAAATAGAGTTAAATGTCGATTTTTACTGAAATAAACGATGAGTATGGCCATAACCTGAGCCAATTTTTTGTTTGGTTATGAAGGTAGTCATCAGTTTTCTATAGATAACCGACGACTATGGCTCCTACCCATGTCAGTTCTTTTTTATTACAATCTGGGATGACTCTGTGTCATCGGTTTTAGAACCAACACTGTAGGCCTCTACCTTTAGTGTCTCCCACTTGGGTGTTGTTCAGAAACTGACGTAAAATGTCCATTTTAACCGGCGTTAAAGGTAGTATCTGTACTAGTATCATGCAATTGACTAGACCAACTTCTAAATGCCTTTAGTGATGTATGAGATTTCCTCCTCTGCATTTAGTGATATTTGAGATTTCCCCCTCCTGTAATTGATGAAGACAACTTCTACTTACCTTTATTATTTATAAGAATCTTACTATGAGGAGCCAATAGTCCTTCCACTAAGGTGTGGGGACTAGCCCCCTACTCATTTCTTGCAATTTCATTCTTATTCTAATTCTTATTGTCACCCACTTAATTAATTATTAATCACTTAATGCATGTTTTGTGGATTGATCACTCTCTGTACTTGCTTTATTGTGATTTTAGGTTGTAAGAGCTTTAATGCTTAAGATTTGAATATTGATTAGCTTTGGTTGATGCTTTGATGAGAAATTTGGGTGGGAAGTCTCTATGATAGTACATATATGATCTACAAGTACAGAGACATCAAGCTTATGATGATATCCACTCATGCAAGTTTCTAATGGTGAAAGGAGAAACTTACATACAAGTTTGGATTTGAATAAATGCACAAATTCAAATAGTGGCAGTGAAACCCGATTCTACCCCACTGTTTTCCATCATTGATCTTGACCCAATTCTATTTCAAAATTTTACCTTTTTGCAATTAGTTTAACTCAATCCAATCAAATATTGGTTCTAAATATTCACCTTAGTTCAAACTGGATGCAAAGTAGTAGGGTTATCTAAAAGACTGTCCCTAGGGATTCTATCCTCAATTATACTATGATAAGACCTATCCACTTATGGGTGGTATTATTGTGAATTTAATTAGGTAACAATCAGACATTTATCTATCTTATGAACTTGTTAGTGTAAAATTTGTACATAAATTTTTGGCAATGTTGTCAGGGACACCAGAGGTGTCTATTTAACACAATTCCATTAAGATTAATTTAGTTTTTAATGCATACTCACTTGCACTTCATCTTTATACATGCATCTCACTTGTGGAAGATCCTTCCATCTCATGTACCATAATCTAGTACATATGATGTTCCATCAATGTTGGTCTTGTATCAAGCTTTAATCTTGAGATAGAATGAACCTTTCACTGTCGAAACAAAGAGAACAAAACCATAATGGATGTGGAAGAGATCACACAAAGTGTGAACCACGACATTATAGGACAAAGAGATAGAGAGAATCTTTCACAAGAATCATGGATTACCATTTGAGAGGAAATCCGTACAACCGAAGCTTCTGCACAAGAGGCTGAGCAATAAAAGGAGCTTTGGGAGTTCTCAATCCCTAAGGCTATTGATGTTTGACATCCAATACCACTACTTCCTATTGATGCCCAAAAATTTGAATTAAGGACACATTAAAACGTGCTTCTAAGAAGTCCCTTTTTAGGCAAACAAGGAGAGGATTGTCAAGAGAAAATCTTGAAATTTATAAATCAAGTGTGATGACTAAGAAAAATGAAGTTTCTGATGATGCTATTAGACTACGTCTTCTCAAGTATTCACTTAAAGATAAAGCTTGGAGTTGGTATAATGCTTTGTTAGGTATCCCAATCACCACTTGGGAACATCTTCAAAACAAATTCCTTGAGAAGTTCTATCATCCTTTCCACACATACACTATTAGAGGCCAGATAACTTAGTTCATGTAGGTATCTAGTGAAACTCTAGCAGAATCATAAGAAAGATACAATGAGCTTCTCTGCAAATATCCACATGATGATATTTCTAAAAATCAGCTCATTTACTTTTTCTATGGAGGTGTGGATGATGATATTAAAAAGTCTCTCAACTCCTCTTCTGGTGGAAACTCCATGCACTAAAATTTTATGATAGCACCTAGAAAGTTGTTACTCTTAGAGTTGAGAAAGCCAACGGGTGAAGATTTTTAGACAAGGGAGTGTAAAAGGTAGCTATAGAAGAAGGAATTCTGAATTGAAGTATATTGTTGAATATTTAAAGCTACTACCACTCAAGCAAGATAGTCTTAAGACATCCACTAGTACATCTTTGACCTCTGGTGACACTTTTCTTAATGTCATTTTTTACCAAAAATTGACAGTACATGCATATAGCATTGGTAGGTATAACACAAACTTTACTAGTGGTCAAGTATTTCCGATTAAGAAAAAACATAGGTAGTACTTTTTCTATAATGTCAATTTCTATTTGAAGAAATGACGTCTCAGATAGCTTGTGAAATTATTTTTTTCATCGGAAAAAATTGATATAGGATTATTGCGTCAATTGTAAAAAATCAAAACCAAAACCCTTCTCGTGAAATAATTTGCCTCCAAAATGACTCCTTCTTCGACTTTTACATTAGAAACTGACATCGTAGATCAAGTACACGGTGAAAAGCTTTGCCTCCAAAAATCTTTTGTCGTAGGTTGTTTTCTAAAAGAACCAATGACAAATGATTCCCATCACATGCCCCAAAAAAAGTATTTCCCTCCAAATTGCTTTATGACGTTAGTTTCTTGGTGGGCAACCTACAACTAAAGTCTTAGGAGGTTGGACTTTTTATTAGAAATGTACATGTGGCATCATTTTTTAGTGGGCAAACAATGATAGATATTGAGATATGATGTCATTTTTTGCTGGAAAATGATGACTAAAGTCTTATTGAGGTCAGTGTTTTTTAAAATGGACAAGTACATGTGGCATCAGTTTTCCAGCGAGAAACTGATGGCATAGAGTAAGATATGTCTTCATTTTATTGTTAGAAACTGATGACTAAAGTCTTTGTGAGGTTGACATTTTTTATTAGGGATAAATACAGATGACATCCATTTTTATTGAGAAATTGATGAAATAGATTTACAAGTGGCATCGGTTTTTGTTGAGCAACTGACAACTAAAGTCTTAGCACTTTTCATTAGGAACAAGTACATGTAATGTCTATCTTTTGGTGGGAAATCGACAATAAAGATTGACCAATGACATTGGATTTTTTACTACAACCAATGACTAAAGTATTAATCATTGGATTTTTGAAACAGTTGATGACTAAGTTTTACTTAATAACACCCGCAAAACCACCATTTCTTTATTTCATCCCTCGGATTTGGTCTTTATTTCCCTGGAACCCCCCATTTCTCCAATGTTGTTTTGGTGATTCCCCTTCTATTATTGTTTCTCTTCCTCCTCTAATGGTTCCTCGTCTATCGCTGCTCCTCCTTTATCTGCCCCCCTCTGTTGCTTCTCCAACCCCCGTCGCTAAAGCATCTTCCGTCATAGATCTCTAGAGCCCCCACCATCCATCACCTTTGCCTTTCCTCCCCCATATGTCATAAACACTCCACCTACTCCGTCGACATTCTTCCTACTCTTCATGCACCTCCCCATCCAGAACCTCCACTACCACTACTGCGTCCTACTCCTTAATCATTTCCCCTGCTTCCTCAGTTGCTGGATGAAGATGTATCTCCTCCAGCTTCCCCCTTCTCACTCTCATCCTTCCCCTCTCATCCTTCCCCCTCTCCTCCTTCTACTTCTTGATTTTTTCCCAATTACAATGGAAATTGTGACGAATATTAGGGTTGATAAATAACTACATTATTTGGTATGAAAATTATGATGAATCTTCCTTTTGATCTATCTTAAGTGCATTTTTTATTATAATAAATTTAAATGGTATTATGGATAGATACGTGCATTGTTTGGTATAAAAATTGTGATGAAACTTCATTTATTATCTATGTTAAGTGCATTGTTTATTGTTAGAAATTTGAATATTAGTATGGCTAAATAATTAGCAACTTGAATATTAGTATGGATAAATAATCACACCTTGGAATTAATACATTAAATTTGATATGAATTGCACTAAACTAACTCAATTTTAATAAAATTTGATATAAATTTAACTAATTAAAACTAAACACTGAACTTCTAAATAGGAAACCCAATTTTGTAAACCCTAACCTAGATAGTCCCTCATTTGGGACTGTTCTTGAACACTTGATCTCACTTAGGATGTAAGTGTATAATGCATGTTCAATTTCAAGAAATTTCAACATTATTTCCCTTTTGTACTCTGAGTACATATGTATATGGGTATTTGTCCATCTACAATGGTGTACTTTGAGAAGTGTGGGAAAATGCTACCAAAATTTGTTGAAATTAAATACACATTATACACTTACTAGTGAGATTAAGTTCTCCAAAATGGGACATATGGTACACATTCATCAATGTGAATGCTTATAAATGATTAGGGTTCAATTCAAACATATTTTATTCTAAAAATGACTTATTAGCTAACACCTAATTTCATACTCATCTCCCATCTGATCATAGAATGGATAAATCATGTATGTCCATTTCAAATCTCTTCACTCTGGAGTTTATTATTGGTATTGACCGGTTCATCATATTTGTAGAGGAACATAGGAAAAACATGGATATAGGTTCTATTGTCCATGTAGCAATTGTAGTAACAACTTGAAAGTTGACACTATTGAAGAAATCAAAAGTCATGTCATGTGCAACAAGATTGTATAGGGATATACAAAATGGTACTAGAATGAATATATTCCTACTATGAGATCATTATACGTCAGTAGCAGTACTTATGTTGAAGAAGAAATTCTCAGTGATGATGTAGATGTGAACGAACAAATTCTGATAAACATGATTGATGGGATTCTAGATATTTGTGGAGGTAAATTGTACTAGTCTACCTTCCTTATTTAGAAATATTGTGCATGGTGTTGAGAGACCATTATAGTTAGGTTGTACTAATTTTACAAAGTTAAACACTGTGTTGATATTGTATACTCAAAGACTAACAATAGATGGAGGGACAAAAGCTACATGTCCATGTTGTCTTTGTTGAAAGAAATTCTTCCTAAAGGCAACAAGCTTCCAATCTAAACATACAAATTATAAAAGATGCTTTTCCCAATGGGAATGGTGGCTAAGAAGATGCATGCATGCCTAAATGATTGTGTTTTATTTCAAAAGGACTGCATCGATTTTGAAGATTGTCCAAAAGGTGGGATGTGAAGGTACAAAATGACGATTTAGGGTAAGCCCAAAACTGGCTCTCCTTCTATGGTGATGTGGTATCTATCTATAATACCATGATTTCAAGACTTGTTTTCTAATACTGTGAATGTGCAAAATTTATCTTGGCATGCAAAGGGAAATAAAAATAATGATGGGATCCCACGACATGCGTATGATTCCCCACAATGGAAGAAAATTGATTTATTGTATGCTACATTTGGTGAAGAAGTTAGGAATTTAAGACTTGGGCTTTGTATTGATGGGATGAATCCTTACAACACATTAAGCATCCAACATGAAACTTGGATTATTATGATTGTTATATAAAATCTTCCTCCCTAGTTTTGTATGAAAAATAAGTATGTCATGTTGTCCTTGTTGATATCAGGTCCCAAACAACCTGACAATGATATTGATGCTTTTCTTAAAACTCTAATTGATGACTTAAAGAAACTATGGGGAGAAGGTGTGATTATCTATGATGCTTCACGTACAAAGACATTTAATTTTCATACTATGTTGTTTTTCACTATTAATGACTTTCCAACATATTTGTCCGGATACATCGTAGAAGATCCAAACATTCCTTATATGTGAGGAGAATACTAATTCAATATGATTAAAACATGGCGACAATATTATATATCTTGGTCATAGAAGGTTTCTTCTAAAAGTGCATCCTTACAAAGGTTGCACAAACCATTAAATGGATCAAATGAGGAACAAATTCCCATAAACCTATATCAGAGAGGTTTTTTATGAAAGAGTAAAAGACTTTCTCAAGGAATTTGTAAGCGACCACAATGTACTATCCCCACACAGAGTGAAAAATCTTTATTCAAGAAAAGGTCAATATTCTGGGATCTTCATATTGGAGTTCTTTTGTAGTTAGGCATTTTATCAATGTCATGCATGTTGGAAAAAATGTATGTGATAGTGTCATCAGTACTTTGTTGAATTTACAAGGTAAGACTAAAGATGTCATCAAATCTGGAATGGACATATGTGAAATGGGTATAAGGAAATAATTAACAACAGAAGTTAGCAATAATCAATGAAGAGATCCTTCTGTGAGTTCTTTCTTAATGCTAAGGTACCACACAAATACTCTTACAATATATGTAGATTGGTATTAATGAAGGATCTCATAAATCTCATGATTGTCACACAATAATGCAAAAATATTTCCCGTGTCTATTTGATCTATACTATCAAAGCATGTAAGGTTTGCAATCATGCAACTTCGTTTCTTCTCTAACACTCAATGAAGTAAAGTTATTGATCTTGAGAATATGGATAAGTTGTAAAGAAAGTGGTCGTTACCCTATGCCATCTTGAGATGTATTTTCCTTCATTCTTTGATATCATGGAACATCTTGTTGTCCATTTGACTAGCGAAGTGAAAACTTTGCGTCCAATTTCTTATAGTGGATGTATCCTTCTAAACGGTACATGAGTGTTTTTAAAGGTGATGTTCAAAACAATTATCCATTGAAGGGAGTATTATTGAGGGTTATGTGTATAGGGAGGTTATGGACTTTTGCAATGTCTTTTTGAGTTGTAATGAAGCTCCTATCGATGAAAAGAATATTGATCCCTATTCCGACAATGGGAATTTAGGAGCATATGAGTGAAAGTAATTAGTCATCAGATGTGGGAACATGCACACTTGTATTCTTTACACAACATCGACGAAATGGCTATTTATATCACAAAATGTACTAATTTTATCAAGACAAAATATGCTCAAGCTAGTGTAATGTGGCTTGCTAGAGAGCATAATAGGACATGTTTGAAGATAAAGACTTCCATCAACTATATCAAACACAAAAATCATATTGCTAAAAATATCAAATGACTTGGATTTAAACCAAAAAAGAATGTTATGTCTTATGGAGGGTTTACCATATAGTGGATATTCATATTACAAAAAATGTCAAGATGATAAGAGTGTCATCTAAATATAGGGCCACCCTTTAAGCTTCTTCATTCTATTTCTCTAATGCAAAGGATAAGAGTCCATGTAAAGCTAAAATCTCATATTACGGTGTCATTGAAGACACATGGGAGTTTGACTACACAAATTTTAGAATTCCCATCTTTAGGTTTAATTGGGCTGATAACACCAAAGGAGTTGTAGTGGATAAATTTTATTTTACATTAGTGAATTTTGAAAAGATTGGAGTGAAGGATGAACCATTCATAATGGCATCACAGGTGAAGCAAGTATTCTACATCAATTATCCTATAAATATGTCATTATTCATGGGAAAAGACAGTTCATTGCAGATCCTATAGATGAAGAAGAATACTTTGACAAGTATGATGACTCATGTCCATTCTCGCTTGGCTTGCCAACACTAAATGTTGAGGCTAACACTGACTTATATCTATATGTAGATCACATAGAAGGAATATGAATTGATCAAAGATCCAACCAATAGTAGAGGTTGGTACTTTATTTTTTAAATTCTAGATGTGTATTTTACATCCTTTATTATAGTTATATATGTTTCATATGTGACAAGTACATTTTACATTTTTTATCACTTATTAAAGCATTTGAAGCCTCTATTGAGTCTCACACATGGGAGTACCTCATGTTTTTTTGTTGAGGGATGCATTTGAGAGGTTGGTCAAGATAATGTAATTCAAATTGTTACGGATAATGCGTGTACAAATGTGTTAGTAGGAAGAATGTTCGAGGATAAATATCTTCAATTTTTTTGGACATCTGGTACAACTCATATCATTGATATGATACTTTTGGAGTTTGTTAAAGATAAAATAATTAATAATACCATAAGGAAGGCAAGGGAGATGACTGGATTCATCTGTTCTCACATGAAAACCCTAATTGATGGGCAAATTCACTAAAAAGGGGTAGATTTTGAGACCTAGAATCACCAAGTTTGCTACTTCTTTCTTTGCATTGCAGATCCTCCTTGATAAAAAGGTCTAGTTAATGGTTATGTTCACTTCAATTGAATGGTACCTATGAAAGTGGTGTAAGATAAGAGTATGTGACAAAGCAACATCGACAATCTTATCTCCGACTTTTTGGAATCAAGTTTCAGAGGCCATCAAATTGTGGATGCCTTTGATCTATTTACTAAGCATTGTTGATGGTGATTAAAAGTCTTCAAAGGGATTTGTATTTGGTGAAGTAGAAGTTTCTAAACAAGTGATCAAGGCCCTCTTTAAGGGAGTTGAAGTAACCTATAGGCCATTCATCAATGCCGTTTTAATTTAAACCAAAGATAGATTAGCTAGTACCTTTCACAAGCTTACCTACTATCTAAATCCATATTACTCATACAAGAATCAATATGAAATTGAAAAAACTTATGCCTTTTACTCATTTTCTCTCTCCTAAACTTATCCTAATATTTCAAGGTTGTCAAAATTAGATAAAATTTGACATGTAGGCTAATTTTGATATGTAGATTTCGAATTTGAAGTTTGTTTCCACTTTTGAGAATTATTTGTATAAGATATGTCATATGGCCCATTAACGGCCCATTATCTAAATTATTCATCCAATTAAGTTCCTTATCTTCATATTACCACCAAAATGAGTTATGTGACATATTTTATGTATCCATTATAAACCTAAGATTAATGTTAGAACATTAGGTTATATTAAGGTGATCTATACATGCATTAGATCATTGAGGTTATACTAAACATTTATTTAGGTCTAACCTTCAACCTTATTTGGCTAAGTCTAGAATGTCAACTTCCAGGGTAGGGTTTGAGATCTAGTATGTTACAACACACCACCCCTTAAAGGGATTTTGTCCTCAAAATGAAAACATTCACATATAAGAATACAACATATTCACCACCCCATAAAGGATTTAACCTTCCAAGCCAACTAATCTAGAGGTAAAATGGTAGTCTAACTAAACCATATACAAGATCCATCACGCTTCACTGCACACTCTGATTGCTTACTAAACACCAAACTTCAAAGTCTAGGTTCTAGGGATAACTATCCAAACATGTGGTTCTATGGGTCATAAGGGAACTATATTGGGTATCCATCCTCAAACAAGTCATTAAACCTAGAGACTAGTTTAACATATTATGGTCCTAAAGATAAATCATATAGATGTCTAAGGCTACTATTGCCTAAAAGCATGCTACTTCAGACAATTCATATCAACTCAGGCCAGGCCGATATCATATGGATTCGAGAGTCCTCGTAAACCAAGCTAGTGGTGCGGAGGAAAATGTTGCCAGCCCCCGGACCCTAATTCTTTCTAGACACCTTTGCTTTCAACTTCATGTCCTAGTTGCTGCCTAAAGGACAAGCTAAACAACCTCAAGTTACTATGTTACTTATGCATCTTTTAGTTGTAAGTATTTTAAGGATCTATTCATCATTATTATAATGTGAAACTATAGAATCCTAAATCAACCCTACATCATCTATTGATCAACTCTAGGGTAAACATGCTACTTAAAGGTAAGGCAAGGATTCTAACTAGCGAGACAAAATTGAAATAGTCAGATTCCGACTACTATGGGTTCTGATACCATGCTGTAAGGAGGTGGGATCACCCCCTTACTAAAAATTTGAAGAGTAAAACATCTATTCCAAACACACTCAAAGGTATAATAGAATAGGTGTAAAATTTTCAAACTTCTATAAATAATATTCAAAACAACCAAAGTATAGTAGTGGAATAAAAATAATGACTATATTCAATTTTTACAAAAGATTACAAAAGTACATTATAATATCCCATAAGGGTATACATGTATGATACAACATAAGGATCTAAGTAGAGGGAATTCTAAACCATAACAACTTTGTCTCTAAGCTTTAACTCCTTAAGCTAGTCTAAAACTTCATGCCTAATCATCCAAGTCCTTCACCTAGGGTTGGAAGCATACTCCAGCAAGAAGAGAAAATAGATGAAATCAATAAAGGATAGTATGTGCATACTAAATAGGAAATTGAGCAATATATGAAATAAAGGACATCAAATATAAAAGGATTCCCATAGAAAGGATAAGGACCACCCAAATGGGTATCAAGATTAAAGGAATTGAAATCATATGATAAAAAAAGAATACTTGCCATTAATAAAATATAAAGATTGTGCCACACAAGCACATGTAAATAATTAGGGAACACACCCCATATCATCAACCTGCATGCGTGTGACATAAACATAGTCATAGAATAATATAAACACAAAGGCAACCAAGTCTCATAAACGTGAAACCTGATAGAGAAAGGAATACTTTCAATCTCCCAAATATATAAAACATGGGACAAGAATCACACATCTTGCCCTAGGTATGAGGTTCCTTTCCATCCCAAAAGAGTAGGAAATATCACATCTGCTCGGTAGGAAATAACACATCTGCCATAAAAACCAACACAATTACACAACTCTAGTGCTACTGAATCACATATCATGTTAAATGTAGAGGCAAGTAGAAAGTATAGTCAGAATATATAAACTAGTCACCACATAAGTGACCAACATATACATCCACCTCATAAGTGGGCAAAAGACATCACATGTCATCTTTTAGAGTTCCATCATGAAAAAAGTATAAGATAAGAGTTCAAAAGAATTTCCAGGATCACATGATCAATATCAAATAAGGTAGTTCACATGAACCATGATTTTCAAAAGAAGAGACATTATGTATAAGCTAATGTCCATAGGAAAAAGATAATGAATAAGAAAAGGTGAATTGATCAACATATAATAATAGGGGACACATCATACATTTAGAGTGAAGAATTAAAAATTGATCAATATAGATATAATGTGGGATGCAATCATACCTCAACTTTAGAGTCTAAACAGTCCAAGTCAGTCCTAGATCCAAGCTTAGGCCTCCAAAGAACCTCTAGGGAAGGTGGAAAGGTACAATAAGTAAGGTTCCCAAGCTTAGAGAGGCTGGTTTCTCCAACAAAGCTCCTATCTCGAGCAAGAAGCACCTTCTCCATTTTAGAGGTGAAAAACCCTAACAAAAGAACATGGAGATGAGATGTTTATGGGTTCTAGGTGGGGTTTAACCATGGAAGGCCATTGTTCTAACCTAGATGAAGGTGAAAGGAAGACTAACAATATTATGACATGTGTCAATGTTAACCAGTAAGTATCATTATAACAACATCATAAAGTTAATTAAGCTAAGCTAAGTGATTTAATGCGATTAGAGTTTTGATTAGCTGAGACAAGATAATTGACATGTTTTTATGCCTTGGGGTTGTAGAGGATTTCTCACTTGAAAAATTGCAAAAGAAATTGTATTATTTGGATCTTAGAGTCAATAATTATGACCTTTTAAATTCTAGGGTCGAATATGCAATATTTTCCCATTTATTTGCTTTATAAACCTTCTTTCTTATCTCTTCTTCCTGATCAACATTCTAATAGAATGCAAATCGCCTAAAGTAGCGCCCTACAACAACACTCGACCGAGCAGCAGAAGGGAACCCCACAGGGCGATTTTAGGGTGATTAAGCAAGAAACCAAGCTCCCTCCACCTCCGTCCCCCCTTCCCCTTCTTCTTCCTTGCCTAATTGAGGCCAACCTACTAGGCGACACCCTACCTGCAGTTGTATCGCAGCACGGAGCTGCGGCCAGCAGCCAAGGACTTGTTGGACGCGGCCAACACTTCGAATCGGTGCCTTGGACTTCGGCCAAGAGGTCTAAACAAGAACCCTCCGCCAATTTAGCCCTAGAGCAACACCTAACCAAGGTTTCCTGTTGTGCGTGAAGCTGCTGTTGTAGCAGGTTCGTGAACTGGAAAAGTCCAAGGTAGATGACAACTGAATTTTCCCAGAAACTGGTCTCTAGACACAATTCTAGACGAATCCGGACATCTTGAACTACTGTAAGTAGGGTTTCACTCACATATCATGATTTAACTCTGGTGTTTGGAAATTTTTGGTTAATTAGACGTTTTTCCGTTAAGCAATATTTGGCGTCGCCTGACTTTTTATTTCATAAATCGCTTATTTATGCTTTAATATGATCTAGTTTAACATCTCATCAGTGTGGATTGCACCAATGAATTTACATGGTTCATCGGAACCTAAATTGTTTAGTGTGAATGCTGAAATTAGAAATACACGACTCATAATGGTACAGTTTGGGTATAAACCCACGCAATATAGATTTTGTAAATTATCAGATGCACGATTTCAAAGAAAGTATGATAACATTAAAAATATGCAATAAAACCTAGTTGCATGCTCCTTGTTATGTTTAATGTAAATGGATTTATATTTACATGAATTGGCACATTTCTCTCAGATATTATTAGAAATTCTCAATTATTGTTAATGATTCGAGTTATGATACACAAGTAACTATTAATTGAGTAATGTGATGCACAAACCATGATTAGGATTAATGTGCACATTCTTTGGGAAATTTCAGATAAATGATAAATACTACAGATGATTTCTTATATGTGAAGTAAATTACTCTTATCAGTGCAATAAGATGTTCAATTGCATGAATTCGGTATGTATGTGCCAAATTGACATGAGTTTGGGTTATTTATGAATTTTAAATCTGCCTGCATGCATGATATAAGGATTACTCAGTATTTACAATGGTTTTGAGTATACTGCTCTGTCAGTTTTAGAAAGATATCATATTGTGATTTGAACTGAAATCAAATAGATGAGGTACCATAGAGATACCAAAGTCCAGAACAAGTAAGAGAGAGATTACGATGTAGTAAGAGCTTTTCTAGAATAATAAAATATGAGATTAAGAGCCCTGACACCGTAAAACCCCTTTGTGAGGTATGTAAACTGTTGTGACGCTCTGATCTCCGTGCCATCTCTAATGTCCCCGAAGACCGGGAAGTCATCGTCGGTAAACCACTCTTAACTTTTTCCTTTCTTGATCACTTAGATTAACTTAAATCAAAAGCATAAAACTTGAATAACATCGAATTAAAATAAAATTGTGGAAGAGACTTTCCATTAACCATACTAAGAAGAAAAACAAGTTTACATGACATATTACATTTCTCATACAGACTATAAAACACGGTAGATAATTGAAAACTAACTACATATTTTACCACATTCTGTCTCTAACCCACCATATGCCCAAGGACTGAGGGGAAAGGACTAAGAGACCTCTAACTATCTACTAAATACCTTCTATGTACTCGGATGATACGATCCTTCAGCCTCCTCGTACTGACGTTGACCTGAAAAATATTTCATTAGGTTGGTGAGCTACTGGCTCAGTGAATAGAATTTCACCCAACCATCACAGAAAAACTCATTTATGTTTATTATTTAGAATAATATACAAGAAATACTACACTGAGAAGGTCTAAGAAATTTAATTTAAACAACAGAATATGTCAACATTTCATTATGATAATAATTAATGCAAAGCTATAAATATAATTAATTAATAGAAAATACTAAAATTCCACTTAAAGAACAACTGCTGTGAAGCTAACTCATATATTTCTTAACTCTTTAACTGATAGAAACTCTGTCAACCTATATGAACATATTTTATCTTATGCCCTGATCATATGCAGTGTACTCTACATATGAAGACTCATAGCGAACTACGATCCCACCGTACAAGACTTAGCCAACACCCCAGGATAGCTAAGTCTAACTGCTGTCCTAGTCTGATATAGGAACTCAGGCTCTCTAGCCTCGACATCCTATGGTGCCGTAAATAGGACTCCTCCTCTAGTTGAGTACACAGGCAGAGAGTCAAGCCATTTATTACTCTAGTGCCACCAGGATCCTGTCTCTAGTTGATGTTAGACACTACATGGCTTTTCTATATTCTAGTGTCACCAAGATCTTGTCTCTGGTTGATGTTGGACACTACAAACTGTACTCTCATGCCACCAGGATCCTGTCTCTGGTTAGTGTTGGACACGAGATCCGACCCCCCGTATATTGGACACTGTCAGAGTTAGGTCATTTCACCCCTAATGTGCAGACCTCACAAAGGGGTTCTACGGTGTCAGGGCCCTTAATCTAATATTTTATTATTATAGAAAAGCTCTTACTACATTGTAATGCCTCTCTTACTTGTTCTGGACTTTGGTATCTCTATGGTACCTCATCTGTTTGATTTTAGTTCAAATCACAATATGATATCTTTCTAAAACTGATAGAGCAGTATACTCGAAACCAATGTAAATACTGAGTCACTACTACAGAACCTACCTCTAGTGTCGGTTATTTAAGTCCTTTAGTGTCGGTTTCTAAGCGACACCTATGTGGGCGACACTAAAAGCTCACCCATTACGTGTCGGTTCCAAAACCGACACCCAAACTCTTCGCGCGCCACCGAAATCGCGCCTATTCCCTGTGGCGCGAAGGTATAGGCGTCGGTTATTAGATAATAAACCGACACCATATACCTTCGCGCCACAGAAAGGGCGCCATCTTGGCCACTATCAGCGTCGGTTATTAGATAATAAACCGATGCCATATACCTTCGAGCCACAGGAAACAGGCATCGGTTATTTATATAAAACTGACACTATAACTTTGTGTGTCGGTGTTATACAAATAACCGACACCTATTGTTTTTTTTTCTGTCAGTATGCAGACCTACTTTGGCTAGTCGCAGGATGAGAAACCTGCAGTTAACTGCAGGTTTTACGACATCCATTGATATCAGCCAACAACAGGCCACAAACCTACAAATTTAACAACAAAAATATTCACACATGCATTTAGCAATACAACCTGCAGTTCCATTTTATTTTCACACATTTAGAAACATTCATGTAGCTAGCAATTTGTATTTCCATTCATTCACATTCACACATGTAGAAACATTCATATAGCAACCAACACTTTCATTCATTTTCACTCAGACACATGTAGAAACATCTAGACATGTAGAAACATTCACACATATATTATAATTCAGAAATTCATTTACAAAATATAATTCTTTAGTCATTATTCGCTATCAACATCCCAATTATATTTTAAAACCCCCACTATTTGTATGTTTGTTGCCCATTCTTCTCTTACTTCATTTAATTCTCCCATCGTATAGGGAGCATGTACATCTGGTAAGTCCGTTCCTGTAGTGGGGTCAGCTTTAAACACCTGTAAAGAGAATGATGTATATATATAATTAATGAGCTATAAATAAGATTGATATATTTCATATTATCTAATGAGACTATATAATACCTGAGCAATACAATCGATGTCCATACAACATGACAGACTAACACATATATAGTACATAACAACAGCAGCGTCGAATTTACATACAACACTAGCTTAGTACATATATAGTGGGACTTATAAGGTGATGATCCCACCTGGTAAAACAGGTTACCGACAACTACATGTTACGACTGGGAGGTCGTGATTCAGCAACCGTATGCATTAGCAGGAGGACAAACATATCACCATATGTTTGTCCTCCGACTAATGCTTACGGTTGCTGAATCATGACCTCCCAGTCGTAACATGTATTCGGTAACCTATTTTAGCAGGTTGTATCGTCACCTTAGTCCCACTATACGTACTAAGCTAGTGTTGTATGTAAATTCGGCGCTGCTGTTGTTATGCACTATATATGTGTTAGTCTGTCATGTTGTTATATGAATCTGAAGCACTTGTGTGTGCTGCACTTTATGTATTGTATCTGTATCCTGCTTCTCTTCATTGAGGCTTCTTCCTGCATATCCTGCATAGCTATGTCTATGTTTAGTATTTGTGTTACTAGAAGATAATGAAACATCAAATCAGAAAATGATATTGATATTAAAAAAGTAAACATTTAGCTTCAATAAAAAAATATAAACATGCATGCCTCTGAAATTGTGATCTTTTATCAATTAATAATCCTTCATTGTGATCTCCGCGCACATATAAGTCATCATTAGCTTCAATATTTTGTGGAGTTGGCAACCCAACTGAGAATGGACTGGAGTCATCATATTTATCATAGTACTCTTCTTCATCTATAGGATCTTCAATGAACTGTCTTTTACCATGAAGAACAACCGACCATTTATCATTTGCAGGATCATCGATATAAAATACTTGTTTCGCCTGTGATGCCAACATGAATGGTTCAGCCTTCTCGCCAATCTTTTCAAAGTTCACTAAAGTGAAACCCAATTCATCCACTATAACTCCTTTGGTGTTATCAACCCAATTACATTTGAAGAGCGGAATTCTAAAATCTATGTAGTCAAATTCCCATATCTCTTCAATGACACCATAATATGACATTTTAGCTTCACGTGGACTCTTATCCTTTGCACTTGCAAAAAACATAGTCGATGCTTGAAGGGTGACCCCACTGTTTTGGACGACACTCTTATCATCTTGGCGCTTTGTGTAATATGTGAATCCATTAATGTCATACCCTTCATAAGACATAACAGTCAACTTTGGTTTAAGGGTGAGGCATTTGATAGTTTCAGTAATATCATTTGGTGTTTGAGATAGTTGATGTAAGACTTTATCTTCAAACCACTTAATAAAAGTCTTGTTATGCTCTCTAGCAAGCCACATTGTATTGGCTCGAGGATATTGTCTTTTGATGAAATTGGTATGTTCCTCGATATAAACGTTCACTTCGTCAATGTTGTGTAAAATATACAAATGACCTTGTTCCAACTGCTCTCGGCTGATTACTTTCACATGTGATCCCAAAATTCCTTTGCCAAATAGCTCGTCAATATTCTTGTCATTATCAGGAGTGTCATTACCACTGAGAAAGTCATTGCAGAAATCCATAACCTCTCTCGCCACATAACCTTCAATAATACTCCCTTCAGGCCGATAACGGTTTTGAACATCACCTTTAAAAACACTCATGTATCGTTCAAAGGGATACATCCAATGCAAGAAAACTGGTCCCAAGATTTTCACTTCCCTAGTCAAGTGGACAACAAGATGTACCATGATATCAAAGAATGAAGGAGGGAAATACATCTCAAGCTGACATAGGGTAACAACCACTTCTCTTTGCAAATTATCGAGAGTCTCAGGGTCAATAACTTTCCTGCAGAGACTGTTGAAAAAGAAACAAAGTCTGGTGATTGCAAACCTTACATGCTTCGACAATATAGATCGAATTTCCACGGGCAATATTTATTGCATTAGAGTGTGACAATCATGAGATTTAAGACCTATCAACTTCAGATCTTTCATTGATACCAATCTACGGATGTTGGATGAGTAACCATGTGGCACCTTAACATTTATCAAGCATTCACAAAAAGCTTTCTTCTCTTTTCTAGACAACGTGTAACAAGCGGGAGGTAAGTATGTTCTTTTATTACCCATTTCACGTAATTCTGTTAATTCTGACCTTATTCCCATTTCACGTAGGTCCAGTCTGGATTTTATCCCATCTTTAGTCTTACCTGGTATATTTAACAGAGTACCAATGATGCTATCACAGACATTTTTCTCAACGTGCATTACATCGATACAATGTCTGACTATCAAAGAACTCCAATAAGGAAGATCCCAAAATATTGACTTCTTCTTGAATGAAGAATTGTCACTCCATGTAGTACATTGTGATCTCTTACCAAATTCATTGACAAAGTCTTTTATTCTTTCATAAACAACCTCCCCTGGTATAGGTTTAGGTGCACTGCGTTCCTCATTTAACCCATTGAATGCTTTGTGCTTCCTACGATACAGATGGAATTTTGGAAGAAACCTTCGATGACCGAGATATACATTCTTACCGCCATGTTTTAGTCTTGTTGAATCAGTGTTCTCTTCACATATAGGACACGCTTTAGCTCCTTTGACACTATATCCAGACAAATTCCCATATGCTGGAAAGTCATTAATAGTGCAAAACAACATAGCATGCAAACGAAATGTCTCTCTTCGTGAAGCATCATAGGTCATCACATCTTCACCCCAGAGTTTCTTTAAGTCATCAATCAGAGGTTCAAGATAAACATCGATGCCATTTCCAGGTTGTTTAGGGCCCGATATCAACAACGATAGCATTACGTACTTATTTTTCATACACAGCTAGGGAGGAAGATTGTATATAACAAGCATGACTGGCCAAGTGCTATGTTGGCTGCTCAATGTCCCGTACAGATTCATCCCGTCTGTACAAAGCCCAAGTCTTAGATTCCTGACTTCTTCACCAAATTCAGGGTACAATACATCAATCTTCTTCCACAGTGGGGAATCAGACGCATGCCACCTCAAATTCTTCGCATCTATCGGATTGGAAAACAAGTGTTGAAATCGTGATATTATAGGTAGATACCACATCACCTTGGCAGGAGAACCAGTTTTGGACTCCCCCGAAGTCATCAATTTATACCGTGACGCACCACATTTTGGACAATCTTTCAAATCCGCATAGTCCTTTTGAAATAATACACAATCATTAGGGCATGCATGTATCTTCTTGGCATCCATTCCCATTGGGCAAACAATTTCTTTACCTAGTATGTTGAGATTGGCAGCTCATTTCCTTCAGGAAGCATTTCTTTCAACAAAGACAGCAATGACGTGAAGCTTTTGTCACTCCATCTATTGATAGCTTTCAACTTATACAATCTCAACACAGCGTTAAGCTTTGTAAACTTAGTACAACCTGTGTATAACGACATCTCAGCATCATGCACAATGTTTCTAAAAATGGGAGGTGGATCGGTGTGCTCTACCCCACAACTATCCAGCATCGCATCAACGATGTCTACTGGAACTGGTTCATTCACATCTACGTCATCATAGGCAATTTCTTCTTCCACACAATCACTGCTATCGACATCCACTGGTTTCAGGTTTGAAATCTCTCCATGCCAGTGCCATTCTGTATAGCCTTGTATAATCCAATTGCACATGACATGAGTTTTGATTTCGTCACCAGTGTTGACTTTCAAGTTGTTACCGCAATGCCTACATGGACAGTAGAACCTATCTCCAGGTTGTTTCCTATGTTCCTCGGCAAATCTAATGATTTGGTCAAGACCATAAATAAACTCTGGGGTGCAGCGATTGCGAATGGACATCCATGATCTATCCATTCTATGATCAAAGAGAAAACAAGTATATATTAGGACAAGATTAGGGTCTAGGGTTAACAAATACATGTGATGTCATTATTATATATAATAAATGTGTACCACCTATCCATTCTTGAACACCTAATCTCACTAGTAAGTGTATAATGTGTATTGGGTTTTCATGAAAATTTCGGCAGCATTTCCCCGCTGTTCTCCAAGTACATATGTACTTAGAGAACAAACGGGGAAATGCTGCCGAAATTTTCTTGAAAACCCAATACACATTATACACTTACATCCTAAGCGAGATTAGGTGTTCAAGAACAGTCCCAAACTGGGGACTATCCAAGATTTACTCCTAATGAGTAAATATTGGACGGGTTTCTAGGCCAACAAATAATGTGTTGTCATTCTTATACCTAAAATCCCAGTTCTTCAAGTTAGGGTGATTATTGATGTCTTTAAAAGCATAATTGGCAATTTAGGGAAAAGTTCATCATTTACATTCCAAGCATGTCACATGTGTGCATTACAGTTCATCATTAAGCAAGATATAAGCAAGTATGTCATATTAAAATAGACTATACAATATGAGAAAATAGTAGTGTAATCATGCAAATGGGAACATTCATGGGAACACACACTTCAGTTATAAGCATTCATGTAGCAACTTTCAGTTCCATTCATTAATCTCTTTTTACATCCACACACAGGGGTGTACCCCTAAACAATAACTAAACAAAGGGGTTGGTGTACCCCTAAACATGCGCATAATTGAAAAAAACTATTAATACAGACAAGTCTAGATAGATAGACAACTAAATACTACACCAACATGGTCCCGCATCAATAACTTGTTTTTGATGATGAAGCCGTGTCACGAAGCTCCTCACTGTATTTAGATGAATCTGAACTGACAGGGGCCTCAGATTCAGATTCGTCCGAGCTGATATGCGACACCGTGCGCTCATACCGCAGTAGATGATCGGGGGTCTCGCAGTTTCTGTTGGTTATCCAAACTTTGATGGAATTATGGCCAACTGGACGGAGAAAAAGCCTATTTCAACAGACCACATGCATCTCTCCAATCCAATCACGCCAACCGGATTTTGATACAAGATTTCCCGCCAAATCATACTCAACCTCGATAACATGTGAATAATTGCCAAAAGTTATGGTCACTTTACCAGGCATGTAGTGTCTTCCTTTTAGAAAACGCCAATGTTTGGGTATGACCAATTGGTTTAAGGAACGATCATATAGGATGATGTCCAATTGTTCTTCAATAGGGAACGTTAACATTGACATCGAGGCCCAGTTCATAGTGACTTTTATGGGAGGACAGAGACTGCATAATATTAGTATTAAAAAAGTGTAAGTACATATAACGATGTTATATATTTTCAGAAAAAGTTGTATAACATCAGTTAACCTTTTATTGCTTGTCATAACCAACTTTATTGTGGTAGACATGATAGCTTGAAAAGAAGTCTACATATGTACTTAGAAAACAAACGAGGAAATGCTACCGAAATTTTCTCGAAAACCCAATACACATTATACACTTACATCCTAAGTGAGATTAGGTGTTCAAGAATAGTCCCAAACCGGGGACTATCCAAGATTTACTCCTAGTGAGTAAATCTTGGACGGGTTTCTAGGTGCTTACTAAAATAGAACCATTATATGGAACTAATCCTACATTATACACATACTTTTCCTGAGTAAGATAATGTGCACTTCATGGAATTATTAAGATCTGAATATATATAAGTTGTTTCTACCTACTTTGATGGGATTTTATAACATTCGAGTCTTCCATTTAAGGCATTAGATGCATATATTGCAGTCCATTGTGTTGAGATAAGAATCACATGTGATACACACGATTGAGAATCTTTCACGATACTAGGAAAATACACAACTAGATATTCATTTAGGTGTTGGACATTCATTTAGGTGTTCCTGATAACTCGCAGGTAGGCACAACTATAAAACAATAAACTTGTCACACATAAAACACCCTATACAACTATAAAACAAAAAAGTATTAAGATATGCATGATACAATAACTATTTTGCATCACATTACAGCAGACTTATCATTGATACCTTACTAACTTATTTCCACATTTACATATCATCACTTGATCAAAATTACATGTATTGTATAGAAAATAGAGGATTCAACTCAGTAGAAGCACAAAATCAGTACCTAAACCCTAAACACAAATAAGTAAATAACTTAAAAAAATAAAAATAAAAAAACACCCAGCAGCTGCTTGGGCGTGCCTTGGCACCGCCCAAGCAGCCGCCGGAGCAGAGGAAGAAGGAAGAAGGCAGGGCGGGCAGGCATACCTTGAGGGAAGAGGAGAGCAGCGGCCGAAGCACAGCAACCACCGGCGGAGGCGGCGGCAAAGAGAGGAGAAGTGCCGGCAAGGACACGGAGCAGCGGCAGTGAGGGCATGGAGCAGCGGCGAGGGCACGAAGCAGGAGCACGGACGGCCGCCGGTGAGCACAGAGGGCAGGAGCAGGAGCAGGAGCATGGCCGCCGGTGAGCACGGAGCAGCGGCGAGGGCAGGAGCACGAGCACGGTAGCGGCGGCAGAGGAGCAACGACCGGCGGGGGCGAGCAAGAAATCGCTGGACCTAACTGAAATCGGGAATGAAACTGGGAAAGGGGTAAGAGTCGCTCGCGCTGGTGAGATATTAAGTTGACAATAAGCGTCGGTTATTCAAAATAACCGACAACTAAACCAATAGTGTCGGTTCTTTTCCAACAACCGACGCCCATACTAGATTATAGTCGTCGGTTTTTAACTAAAAGACAACCGACAACTATTCCTGTCCCGCGAATAATCGTTGGTCATCGGTTATTCATTTATAAACCGACGCCATATGTGAAATTTTGGAGGTAATATTTTCGTTGGAATTTTGGTTTTGGCGGTTGAGTTTAGGTGTCGGTTGTTTATTAATTAACTGACACTTAATAAAAGCAGTACCCGTGTTTGGTCGACCTTCACAGATTGTATGTCGGTTTATGTTATAAACCGACACTGTAGAGTTTAGGTGTCCATTTATGTATACAACCGACACCTTGAAAAGTGACTTTATAAGCCATTTCCGTAGTAGTGAGTAATCCTTGTATCATGCATGTAGGAAGATTTAAAATTCATAAATAACCCAAACTCATGTCAATTTGGCACATACATACTGAATTCATGTAATTGAACATCTTATTGCACTGATAAGAGTAATTTACTTCACATATAAGAAATCATCCGTAGTATTTATCAATTATCTAAAATTTCTCGAAGAACGTGCACATTAACCCTAATCCTAGTTTGTGCATCACATTACTCAATTAAGAGTTACTTATGTATCATAACTCGAATCATTAACAATAATTGAGAATTTCTAATAATATCTGAGAGAAATGTGCCAATTCATGTAAATATAAAGCCATTTACATTAAACATAACAGGGAGCATGCAACTGAGTTTTATTACATATTTTTAATGTTATCATACTTTCTTTGAAATCGTGCATCTGATAACTTACAAAATATGTATTTCCTGGGTTTATACCCAAACCGTACCATTATCACTCGTGTATTTCTAATTTCAACATTCACACTGAACAATTTAGGTTCCGATGAACCATGTAAATTCACTGGTCCAATCCACACTGATCAGATGCTAAACTAGATCATATTAAAGCGTAAAGAAGTGATTTATGAAATAAAAAGTTGAGTGATGCCAAATATTGCCCAACGCCTGAACACCAGAGTTAAATCATGATAGGTGAGTGAAACCCTACTCATAGTGGTTCGGAATGTCCGGATTCATCTGGAATTGCATCTAGAGACCAGTTTCCAGGCAAATTTGGTTGTCTGCTACCTTGGACTTTTCCAGCTCACGAACCTGCTACAACAACAGCTTCACGCACAACTAGAAACCTTGGTTAGGTGTTGCTCCAGGGCTAAATTGGCGGTGGGTTCTTGTTTAGACCTCTTGGCCGAAGTCCATGGCACCGATTCTAAGTGTTGGCCGTGCCCAACAAGTCCTTCACTGCTAGCCGCAGCTCCGTGTTGTGATACAACTACAGGTAGGGTGCCGCCCAGCAGGTTGGCCTCAATTAGGCAAGGAAGAAGAAGGGGAAGGGAGGATGGAGGTGGATGGAGCTTGGTTTCTTGCTTAATCGCCCTAAAATCGCCCTGTGGGGTTCCCTTCTGCTGCTCGGTCGAGTGTTGCTGTCGGGTGCCACTTTACGCGGTTTGCATTATATCGGAATGTTGATAAGGAATAAGTGATAATAAAGAAGGTTTATAAAGCAAATAAATGGGAAAAAATTGCATATTCAACCCTGGAATTTAAAAAGGTCATAACTATTGACTCGAAGGTCCAAATAACACGATTTCTTTTGCAACTTTTCAAGTGCAAAATCCTCTACAACCCCAAGGCATAAAAACATGCCAATTAGCTTGTATCAGATAATCAAAACTCTAATCACATTAAAGCACTTAGCTTAGCTTAATTAATTTGATGATGTTGTTATAATGATACTTACTGGTTAACATTGAAATGGGTCATAACAATCTCCCTCCCTAATAAGAATTTCATCCCAAAATTCCTAAAAGAGAAAAGGAAACTTGTTACACATCTTAGATTTAAGCTCCCACGTAGCTTCCTCTAGGTTATGATTCCTCCACAAAACTTTCACTAATGGTATCACACGATTCTTGAGTTTCTTGATCCTCCGATCAACTGTCTGTATTGGTCCCTCAACATAGGACACATCTGATCTGAGCTGTGTAGGTTCTGGGTCCATTATCTTCTCTGTACCAGGATAACATTTATTCAACATCGATACATGAAACACATCATGTAAATTAGCCAATTCGGATGGCAATTCCAACCTATAGACTACAGGTCCAATCCTCTCAATGATAGGATACAGTCCCATAAACCTAGGAGTCAATTTTCCTCTCTTACCAAACCTCAACACTCCCTTCCATGGTGAAACTTTCAGGTACACTTCATCACCAACCTCAAACTCAAGAGGTCTACGTCTCTTCTCAACATAACACTTCTGCCTATCCTGTGCAACTTTCAACAGTTCTTTGATCACAGTAATCTTTTCAGAGGTCAAATCCACTATCTCTGGTCCAAGAATCTGCTTTTCACCTACCTCATACCAACATATGGGTGATCTAAACTTTCTACCACATAGAGATTCATACGGGGCCATACCAAGACTAGAATGGTGACTATTATTATATGCAAATTCTATAAGGCTCAAGTGTTCTTCCCAACTTCCACTGAAATGCAAGACACATGCTCTCAGCATGTCCTCAAGAGTCTGAATGGTCCTCTCTGACTGACCATCCGTCTGTGGGTGAAAAGCTGTAATCAATCTTAGCTTTGTGCCCAAAGCACGATGCAACTGATTCCAAAACCTGGATGTGAACTTAGGATCTCTATCAGATATAATTGAAACTGGAATACCATGCAACCTGACTATTTCATTCACATATATCCTGGCCAACTTTGGGACATCAAAGGTTGACTTAATAGGAAGAAAGTAAGTAGACTTAGTCAGTCTATCCACAATCACCCATATCGAGTCACAACCTCTAGGTGTCCTGGGTGACCCTATCATAAAATCCATTGTGATATGTTCCCATTTCCATTCTGGTATAGGAAGAGATTGCAAATGTTATAACCCCAAATTTTGGGTTCTTTTGGTGAGAAATGTAATTTCTCATATTAAAGATATTTGAACATATAATGATATAATTTGCTTCAAATAAATGGATTTCGTTTACAATAGCCTTGATGATTGTGTTGTGGGCTTTATTGGCTATTGGGCCCAAATGATAAGGAAATTCAATTAGTAATTGAATAATTGAATATTTGAGAAAAGAAATATGTAGAAACCTCTAGAAGGCAAATCCAAAGAGGATTTTGTGCCTCTTGGGTTCCTTGGGTACTAAGGAGTCCAAGGTTGCAAAAAGAAAGCAGTAAGAAAAGAAAATATTAATTAAGTATTTCTATATTAAGAAATAAATAGAAAATAATGATAAAATATGGAAAATAAGTGGAAAGAGGAATAAATGAGATTTCTTGGGGAAATTTCGTATCCATGAGATTTATAATGATAAACGGATTGCCAATGAGGAAAATAAAAGATAAATAAAGAGAAATCCTAAAAAAGAACTATTTTTAATAAGAGATAAACAAGATAATAAGGAATTATGTGAAAGAATGCATTTAGATGCATCTAGAAGGATAATGAGTGTCCCATAAAAAGAATTTCGAAATAATGGAGTGTCTTGGGATCCAAGGAGTCCTAATAAAGAGGAAAGAAAGAGAAAATAGTAAAAAGGCAAAATAAGAGGATAATATAATGCATTATTAAGGAATTATGTGGTGTTGCAATAAAGGGGGTATTTTTCTATTAAAAGAAAATAGAAACTCTATCTAATGGATTAAAGAGCAAGAATAAAGGGGATAAGAAAGAGGAATTTTGAATTTCCTATATACTCAAATTTTAGAAAATATCAAAAGGTTTAAAAAGAGAGAAAAGGATTTCTTCTCCTTGAAGAAATAGGAGTCCTTATGGGAGTGGGACTTGTCCCCAATTAGAGGGCCACGTTAGGGCGTGTATGAACTCCCCTATAAAAGGGATAGACCCCTGATTTGTGATTAAGGAGAAATCCACATCTCTTTCTCCTCTTCTTCTTTCTTTGTGTTTGAAACCCTAACCAAAAGCTTTAGCGCTACCCCTGGGGCAACAAAGGATCTTGGAGCCATCACGATGGAGGTATGGTGTTGCACGTCGTCCAAGGGAACCACAACCATCATCCTCATGCTCCAGTCTTCGCGCAAGGGCTGCAACACAGCCTACAATTCTGGTCACGGATCACGAGCTGCCCAGCCTGAGACGACAGCCCTAGTCACGCATGAAGGACTCCCTAGGTGCGCGAGGGTATGGCGGAGGTAGTGAGAGCTTCATTGGAGGTCAGCGGGGTGCAGAGAAGGAAGGAGAGGCGGCGCAATCGGCTGCTAGGGCGGCGGCCATCCGCTGGCGCGAGGTTGAAGGAGGCAAGGATCGATTGGACAATTCTACCCCCAGCTTAACAAGGGACGCTCGGGTTAAGTGGAGGGTAACCAAGTAATTTGGTTATATTTTCCCAAAGGGCGCGTTGCATGGCTATGCTGACGTGTCAGCATGCTATTGGCCAAGTAAGTGTTTTATTGCAAAAATCATAGTTAAATATTCGTAGCTCAGATGACAAAAGTTTATATATGAATTTTGATCAGGAGAACAAGAGGAATCTAATAAAAATAGTTTTATAGCCTGAATCTGATCATAGTTCGAAATGTAGTGTAAATTATCATCTTTAATGAATTAAAGATTAAGAAACCCTATTTAGGAATGAATAAAGTGTTTAATAGGGTTTAATGGATCTTTAGAGTTGATATTAACCTGTTAAATGTAAAAAGGGTACATTATGGTAAAAAAGGAAGAACTTTTCCCATGATTAGTCTAATTTAGAATTTATGTGCTTAAATATGCTTGAAATTTGAAAAGGACATAAAGTTGTCATATTTAATGATTTAATTAAGGAAAGACCCTTAGATTTGATGATAGATGGATTTAATGTTGCTCAATGAATAATTCAGGCCAATATTAACATGTGGTTAATAAAAATGAAAATAAGATCTAAAAAGATGATCTTTTTATAAAATTGGCTTAATTTAGGGTTTCGTGCACGAATATGCACTAATGAGGGGAAAACCCTAATTTTGGCGAATGTGACATTTAAATGTTTTAATTGTTCAAATCCATAAACAAATAGGGATATGATGATCCTAAGTCAATCTGGGTATAAAAGACTATTAAATGAATAGTTTGAGCAATTAGGGTTTATATGAGTGGAAAAGAGTATTTTAGGGTTTGTTGATCTAAAAGGAATAAAGTTTGAGAAATTGATCTAAGAAACCTTAATTAATATTAATGAAACCTTAATATGGATTAGAAACCCTAGAAAGAGAATCCAAGTCAATAAAGTAGATTCTTGATAAAGTGTGTAATAAATAGAGTACATATCCTTTTCAGGAATTATGTGATGATTGAATTGCTTGCTTGGATCTGTTGATTGGCTTGATTATATATACATGAAGTATATGTTCAATAATCTACATGACTCATCAAATCAGGTATGTGGTTACGCTTATGACTATTCCGATTAGTTTTCTGAGGATTGTATCGACATTTCCCTCAATGCATGAAATAACTGTTGGATGTTTTAATTCATGCAACTATAGAGTGACTATGACTATCACTATGAATATACATGTATAACTGGCTAGATCTGGGTCCACCTCTGTGGCTTGTAAAGGCTAGAAAGGGGTAACCTAGAGTAAGGTCTGGGTTATCGTGGGTTAGAAATTGGGCTACCAAGTGTAGTGCCATGCGACCCATTAGCATGCCATGAGTTAAGGAGTGGGATACTTATGAGTAGTGCCATGTGACTCAACCCTAGAAACTGGTTCACTTGTTAGGTGGATCATGAGGGGTTTAATGGGGACAACACAGAGGATCGGGTACCCTTGGATCGCAGAGTTATCTTTAAAGCGTAATCTTGGTTGTTCAATGATTAATTGAATGATTACGTTGTTATCATAGTTGCACGTTTATTGTTTTCTCCACATACCAGCTTCGGTTGACCGACATTTTGTTTGTCGGCGTTTTAGGTACCAGCCAAAAGGACAAATAGTAAATCGTCATACTGTGAAATACATGAAGTAAAATACAAGGAGGATTAGTTAGAGTAGAATCCTTAAGTGGATATATGTTTAGAGATCCAAGTTTTCAAAAAGGTATGCAAAAATTTATTTTCTTACAGCTTTTCAGTATAGTATGTTAAAATTTGATAATTATTCTTGGTTAATTGCCGAACCTTTGATCCGGAAGTCATGGGTGTGGCTTCAACCTCTCGGTCTCCCTTAATTGGGGGTTATCGGGAGGTGGGGTTGTAACTTTTGGTATCAGAGCCTAGGTTCCTCAATTAACCATTAAGAATTATTAAATTTTACAAACTCCATAGAACCCAAGGGAGTTATTAGAGGATTATCCAAAAGACAGAGGTGTCTAGAAAAGGATCACGACCGGGGGCTGGCAATATTTTCCTTCGCACCGTTAGTCGAAATACGAGGACTCCCGGATCTGTGTAACTGCCTGGCCAAAGTCTTAGGGTATGAATCGAAATAAGATACCTTTAGGACTTTCTCATCTTATTCGTCCCTTCTCATCACAAAACTCTGATAAGGACCTAAAGGATTAGGGTTTTCTTTCTTCTCCTCACCCTCTTGAGGTATGGGTAAGGTTAATAAGGTTTAAGGAATCCTCCACTAAATTAATGAAAATCATGTAAATAAGATGTCATGGACATAAGCTTAATAGAGTAAGCGTAAATTAAAGAATAGATACATGCTTAGGTCGTATGACATAAGTTGTCATGCCCTCAGAAGAGACCTGAGGCTAGACCTTCTTGTCGGGAGGATAAGTTAGTCTTGGAGATAGATATCTCCATTGCAAGTAGAATCCTGGCTCATCCTACGAGGATGACGTTAACCCTAACCCTAAGTGAAGGTTAGAGAGAGATGGCATGATGAGTTAGACCAGGTGTTTGGATGGACGTGCCTGGGATGCCATATGAGCCATGAGAGTTTGGATGACCGAGTACCTTTGGCCACCCAACCCTGGAAAGGGGTCGTGTAGGTCAGGGTATAGGATAGCTCCTTCCTTAATAAGGATAGAGAAGAACCCATGGAAACCCCATGAGCTGATATGAGCATGGCATACCCAGTAGGCATCAGTGGTGCGAGAAATAGGTTTAAACCTTGTCCGAGGGAGTTTGATGGATAGCTTATGTGATAAGTATAAGGGGTTATGGATAACCTTGAGCAAATATAAGTTGACCATAGGCTTCATCTAGCTAGGGGCATGCTTTTGAGGTTGACCCTTCACGAAGATAGGACCTCTAATAGTGAGGTTGGATGTAGGATTAACTCTAGAGAGAGAGCATGACCCCAGGCAAGAAGGCTGGAAGCCTAAAACCCCGAGATATGAGGAACAATGGGGAGTCAAGGATGATGCGACCTAAGTGAATGATAGTAGCTGCCTCATGCATAATTCCTGGAGGTTGATGATATCTTTGTTGTCTTAGAGGAACCAAAACCTATAGAGAGGATGAGTCTCTTATACCTTTGTACCTATGGTATAGATGAGAAGAAGAATTCCATAAACCCTGGAGAGGTATAGTAACAGGTTATGAGGCCTTGCACCTTGTTGATTGTCCTTGAGGAGGACTCAACCTTAAAGTGTTGATCGAGGAGAAGGATGACAAGAAGTGTATGTCATAACCGGTACATGCTTGGTTTGTGGTTAAGGGATTGAGCATGCAGTTGGACACCCAAAGTGAACATAGGGTTCCTGACATAAGAGGGGAAGGGGTATACCTGATGCTCATGAAGGGAATTAAGTTGCTATAGTTTCGAGCATGGCACGCCTCATGTATAAAGGAAAAGGGAAGTCCCTTAAGTTTATGGTATGTGTGATGAACCCCTTACAGCTAGGTTGATGATAAAGGAAGGTATGATCTTGATCCAGCATTAAGGAAAAGGACAAGTATGACCTAGCATGGTTCAGTAGGTGATCTGCTTATGCCTTAATGGCTTGCTAGGGTTAAGTAGGCTCATGTGGATGTAAACCCTAGACCTAAGAGCTTTTGTGATCTTGTTGTCAAGAGATAGTTTTCCTCCCATCCTAGGAGAGGGACCCCTTTGGTAGGGTGTATATCAGTTTTGTTGGTTTAAGGTAACCTAAAGAGGTCTCATAGGATCTTGAGAAGCTAAGTGAAAAGTACATAGTATGAGAACGAACCTGTATACCCATAGATATCCATCTCTAATTGCATATGAATGTGTTACCATGGAGGTAACCGGTATGGGGCTTGACCAAGGTAGGTAGATTGCCATGATCCCTATGAAAGGATGAAAGCCATCCCATGAATGCAGAAAGAGAGACGATGAAGTCTTGGGTAATGTTCTAAGTGAACATGTACTATGATGGATAATCCTAAGTCTATCCTAGGGTTAGGTAGGGATAAGACCAATGAAAGTAGGAGTTGCCTAATTCCCCATTTGCACATGACCATAGGGTCGGGAGGTAACAACTATCACTGTCTGAGGGCCATGGGTTAGGAGATTGATCACCTTCATGAACTCATGGGACCCAAAGGGCGGATGAGTAGGGCACTCTCTTGATGAATAAGGGAAGAGGGATGACCCCAAAAGATCCGGTACCCTATAGACCTAGAGGAGATGACCAAGGATATAAATCTTAGTAGGTTTAAGATTAGTTTGTTATCATGATGTCTATGATGTAGAGACATATGTGGCATATTGCAACTTAGATGTAAAGGTGTATTGGCAAGGTGGGATGTACCATCTCTACTCTTGGAATAGGAAGAACTCTATATTTGGACTGCATCCAAATGCTTATTTCCTCTTGTTATGGGGGTGATTGATAGGACATTAAATATGTCACACAACAAGGATAAGAGATGATGTAGGTTGGAACGTTGCCATGAGAAATGGGGATAGAGCAGATAACCTACCCTGGTAAAGTGAATGATACCTAGATGGTTTGCAAACACTAAGAGGAATGATGTAATCACCTTATGAGGATGTTTTTATCATGAGCTATGTGGAACTTACAAGTTATACCAGTATGAGTTTGATCACCATGATGGTGAAATCAGAGAGTGTTCTTAATGAAGATAGACATAGAGTTTGAGGTGAGACGATAAGTGAAATACATGGAAGTGTATGTCTTCAATGTTACCTAATACCTAAGGATGTGAAGTGGTAATGAATGCTCTGGATGGGATATAGCTGCCTAGTTTGGCTAGAAGAGGTGGTTTGGCTAACCCTAAGTTTGGAAAGGAGATATGTTTGGCTAATCCTCTGATGTAATGAGATCCGTTGAACAAGTTAATGGATGTTTGGTTAGCCAGCCTAGTCATGGATGCAATGAAAGGATGGTGGTAGAACCTCAGATGCACTTCCTTAGAAAAGAAAGTGATGAAACCCCGACTAGAGTGGTTTAGGGTTTCTGAGGAATCGATCTTGAGGAATCATGACTTACAGGAGATCATGATTTTAAGGTCACTATATACCGTACCACCAAGATAATAAGTGACAGTAGGACTTTGGATACCTAAGATGAAGTTGCCTGTGGCATGTGTCCATGCAAGAGAGGAGATAAAGGATGAACACCAGTGACCCAGGATAAAGAGTCCCCAAAAGAGAAAGGGAGTTCATCACTATGGATGTTGTAAGTCTCCCCTGGACCAAGGAAGGTCGAGATTGCAATATGGGTTATGGTAGATCGCCTTACCTAGATGACATAAGAAAGAAAGAGTACTGTCAAGGGGCAGATCGAGTTGAACTACATATGAGAGAGATGGTTCGACTACACCATGAAGTGAGTTCGAAGGTTCTGGAGTTTGACCTAAAGGTTCCCTTCCCAAAAAGGTGGAAGTAGATACATAAAGAACTCGATGTTAGTACAGTTTATTACCCCTAACTAATGGTTAGTATGATCCAAACTAAAGGGTTTGATGAGAGCATATGTGCTCGTTCAGGGTGATAGCTAGAGACAGTTCCTGCCCTATGAAAGATGTGATGATGACCACCATAGCCAGTATCGAGATTTAAAGAAGCTCGATAAGGGAGGTTGTGTCGGTCACCACTTCAGTAAGGTGATGTTGGTGAATGGACCATAGTGTGTGTAGATGAAGTCACTTGATCATGCAATGGCTGAAAGGAGCCTAGAGACGACGAAAGTCGTGAGCAGATGCAAAGTAGACTGACATGCAATTCATTGTGGGAGAATATAATGAGAATCTGACCCCTCTGAGCTACAGTTGAGAAAGCTGAGTCCCCGATACATGGGTCCATTAGAGATGGATGGGTGGAGATGGTTAGGTTTTGACCCTACCCCTCAGGATAAAGTAATGTGGGATGTTTTCCATGTGTCCAATTTAGATCACTATGTGAGGTACCCCGACCATGTGCTGAGCAATGAACCTAGTAAGCCCCAAGGGAGGCTGAAATGGCCTGAGTCACCTGTGTAGTTTATTAACGCCAGGATGAAAGAACTCAGAGAAAAGAATATGTGATGATAAAGGTTCTTTGTATACGCCATGAGTACGGTAAAGCCACATAGGGGCCAATGATGGACATGGAAAAGTCTTATCCTGAATTGTTTGTTTGGTTGATAGAATTTTGAGGACAAAATTCCTATAAGAGGGGAAGGATGTTATAACCCCAAATTTTGGGTTCTTTTGGTGAGAAATGTAATTTCTCATATTAAAGATATTTGAACAAATAATGATATAATTTGCTTCAAATAAATGGATTTCGTTTATAATATACTTGATGATTGTGTTGTGGGCTTTATTGGCTATTGGGCCCAAATGACAAGGAAATTCAATTAGTAATTGAATAATTGAATATTTGAGAAAAGAAATATGTAGAAACCTCTAGAAGGCAAATCCAAAGAGGATTTTGTGCCTCTTGGGTTCCTTGGGTACCAAGGAGTCCAAGGTTGCAAAAAGAAAGCAATAAGAAAAGAAAATATTAATTAAGTATTTCTGTATTAAGAAATAAATAGAAAATAATGATAAAATATGGAAAATAAGTGGAAAGAGGCATAAATGAGATTTCTTGGGGAAATTTCGTATCCATGAGATTTATAATGATAAAAGGAATGCCAATGAGAAAAATAAAAGAGAAATAAAGAGAAATCCTCAAAAAGAACTAGTTTTAATAAGAGATAAATAAGATAATAAGGAATTATGTGAAATAATGCATTTAGATGCATCTACAAGGATAATGAGTGTCCCATAAAAAGAATTTCGAAATAATGGAGTGTCTTGGAATCCAAGGAGTTCTAATAAAGAGGAAAGAAAGAGAAAATACTAAAAAGGAAAAATAAGAGGATAATATAATGCATTATTAAGGAATTATGTGGTGTTGCAATAAAGGGGGTATTTTTCTATTAAAAGAAAATAGAAACACTATCTAATGGATCAAAGAGCAAGAATAAAGGGGATAAGAAAGAGGAATTTCAAATTTCCTATATACTCAAATATTAGAAAATATCAAAAGGTTTAAGAAGAGAGAAAAGGATTTCTTCTCCTTGAAGAAATAGGAGTCCTTATGGGAGTGGGACTTGTCCCCACTTAGAGGGCCATGTTAGGGCGTGTATGAACTCCCCTATAAAAGGGATAGACCCCTGGTTCGAGCTTAAGGAGAAATCCACGTCTCTTTTTCCTCTTCTTCTTTCTTTGCATTTGAAACCCTAACCGAAAGCTTTAGCGCTACCCCTGGGGAAACGAAGGATCTTAGAGCCATCACGATGGAGGTATGGTGTTGCACATCGTCCAAGGGAACCACAGACATCATCCTCATGCTCCAGTCTTCGTGCAAGGGCTGTGGCAGAGCCTACAATTCTGGTCACGGATCATGAGCTACCCATCCTGAGACGACAGCCCTAGTCACGCACAAAGGACTCCCTAGGTGCGCGAGGGTATGGAGGAGGTAGTGAGAGCTTCATCGGAGGTCAGCGGGGTGCAGAGAAGGAAGGAGAGGCGGCGCAGTCGGCTACTAGGGCGGCGGCCAGCCGCTGGCACGAGGTGAATGAGGCAAGGATCGATTGGACAATTCTACCCCCAGCTTAACAAGGGACGCTCGGGTTAAGTGGAGGGTAACCAAGTAATTTGGTTATATTTTCCCAAAGGGCGCGTTGCATGGCTAAGCTGACGTGTCAGCATGCTATTGGCCAAGTAAGTGTTTTATTACAAAAATCATAGTTAAATATTCGTAGCTCGGAAGACAAAAGTTTATATATGAATTTTTATCAGGAGAACAAAAGGAATCTAATAAAAATAGTTTTATAGCCTGAATCTGATCATAGTTCGAAATGTAGTGTAAATTATCATCTTTAATGAATTAAAGATTAAGAAACCCTATTTAGGAATGAATAAAGTGTTTAATAGGGTTTAATGGATCTTTAGAGTTGATATTAACCTATTAAATGTAAAAAGGGTACATTATGGTCAAAAAGGAAGAACTTTGCACATGATTAGTCTAATTTAGAATTTATGTGCTTAAATATGCTTGAAATTTGAAAAGGACATAAAGTTGTCATCTTTAATGATTTAATTAAGGAAAGACCTTTAGATTTGATGATAGATGGATTTAATGTTGTTCAATGAATAATTCAGGCCAATATTAACATGTGGTTAATAAAAATGAAAATAGGATCTAAAAAGATGATATTTTTATAAAATTGGCTTAATTTAGGGTTTCGTGCACGAATATGCATTAATGAGCTTGAAAACCCTAATTTATGGGAATATGAAATTTAAATATTTTAATTGTTCAAATCCATAAACAAATAGGGATATGATGATCCTAAGTCAATATGGGTATAAAAGGCTATTAAATGAATAGTTTGAGCAATTAGGGTTTATATGAATGGAAAAGAGTATTTTAGGGTTTGTTGATCTAAAAGGAATAAAGTTTGAGAAATTGATCTAAGAAACCCTAATGAATATTAATGAAACCTTAATGTGGATTAGAAACCCTAGAAAGAGAATCCAAGTCAATAAAGTAGATTCTTGATAAACTGTGTAATAAATAGAGTACATATCCTTTTCAGGAATTATGTGATGATTGAATTGCTTGCTTGGATCTATTGATTGGCTTGATTGTATATACATGAAGTATATGTTCAATAATCTGCATGACTCATCAAATCAGGTATGTGGTTACACTTATGACTATTCCGATTAGTTTTCTGAGGATTGTATCGACGTTTCCCTCAATGCATGAAATAATTGTTGGATGTTTTAATTCATGCAACTATAGAGTGACTATGACTATCACTATGAATATACATGTATAACTGGCTAGATCTGGGTCCACCTCTGTGGCTTGTAAAGGCTAGAAAGGGGTAACCTAGAATAAGGTCTGGGTTATCGTGGGTTATAAATTGGGCTACCAAGTGTAGTGCCATGCGACCCATTAGCATGCCATGAGTTAAGGAGTGGGCTACTTACGAGTAGTGCCATGTGACTCAACCCTAGAAACTGGTTCACTTGATAGGTGGATCATGAGGGGTTTAATGGGGACATCACAGAGGATCGGGTACCCTTGGAACGCGGAGTTATCTTTAAAGTGTAATCTTGGTTGTTAAATGATTAATTGAATGATTACGTTGTTATCATAGTTGCACGTTTATTGTTTCCTCCACATACCAACTTCAGCTGACTGAAGTTTTGTTTGTCGGCATTTTAGGTACCAACCAAAAGGACAAACAGTAAATCGTCATATTGTGAAATACATGAAGTAAAATACAAGGAGGATTAGTTAGAGTAGAATCCTTAAGTGGATAGAAGTTTAGAGATCCAAGTTTTCAAAAAGGTATGCAAAAATTTATTTTCTTATAGCTTTTTAGTATTGTATGTTAAAATTTGATAATTATTCTTGGTTAATTGCCGAACCTTTGATCCGGAAGTCATGGGTGCAGCTTCGACCTCTCGGTCTCCCTTAATTGGGGGTTATCGCGAGGTGGGGTCGTAACAACAAAGTACTTGTAGGATTCTGATGCTCAGCCTTAACCTGCTGGCACACACTACATCTAGCCACATACTCAGCTTCATCCTTTTTCATACCCGACCACCAGTACAACTCCTTAAGATTCCTGTACATATTAGTGTTACCTGGATGCATATCATACATCGATGCATGCACTTCTTCAAGAATCTATTCTTTCAAATCACTATCTCCAGGTACACTCAACCTGTCATGCTGATACAACAAACCGTCATCTGAAAACCTGAACTCTGGTCTTTTTCCCTTTGTCATACCCTGCATGATCTGCTATAACTCACAATCATTCTGATGAAGTTCCTTGATTTGATCATAAAATGTAGGCTTGACTTGCTGATAACACCCAAATTAGTGCATATTTTCTATGCATTTGATCTATAGTTTTGTGCCACTTTAGTCTTAATATGCACTCTTTTGTTCATGTTTTATTCTTTCTATCTCGAATTAGATAAAAGTAGTAAAAATAGCCAATAATGTAGCTAATTAGCCAATTTTTGACTTACAGGCACCGAAACTAGCCAATTTTGGGGACTCTCAAGTACCGAACCTGAAAAGACAAGAATTCTAGGAACGAGTCGATATGGCTGCCCGATACGGCTGCCCAATATGGTCTGGCCGATACGGCTTCCCGATACAGTCTGGCTGATATGACTGCCCGATACGGGCTGGCCGATACAGCTGCCCAATACAGCCTGCCTGATATGGCCTGTCTGATATAGCTGCCCGATACGACCTTCCAGATACAGCTGCCTGACACTCCCCCTACCCGACACGGTCTTCGAGCGACAGTCATATTGGCCCACCTAATGCCTTAAGATCGAAGCCACGGATGAAGGACACGTGGACCAATAAAAGCTACAACTCCCATCAACTCACTGCCTATAAATAGTAGCTACCAACCTACAAAGAGGAGAGAGCCGGAGGGAGGACCCTGCAAGAGCTAGTGCCTAGACCAAGGAGCTAGTGTGTCGAGTTCCCCAAAAGTCTACTGCCCGATATGGTTGCCCGATACGATATTCCCGATACGGTTGCCCGATACGGTTGCTCAATATGGTCTGCCCGATACGGTCTGCCCAATACGGTTGCCCGATATGGTCTGCCCGATACGGTCTGCCCGATACGGTTGCCTGATACAGTCTAGAGAGAGAGAGCCGAGGAGTCCAGAGGGACAAAGAGAAGACCCAAGGGCCGAGATCCGACCTGCACAGAGGCCGAGGAGTGAGAGCCACCTCTCCTCTACGGGCTATATCTCTTCCCTCTTCTCTTTCATTCTGTTGCATTCCTTTGTTTCTTGTACAAACAATGTTTATCCATCTTTGTTCGGTGCCAGCTATGCTTGTCTATGGCTAGTTAGCTCCTTCTTGGCTATGCAGCCCGATCTGGGCATGTTTATATACTTTTGCCTTAAGCAAGTAGATTCATATCAGATCTAGTATGTTGCATGTTCTATTTTCTCTTTCCAAGTTATGATTCCTAGTTTGGTTGATCTCTTACTCGCTTGAATTGCTGTTTCTACCTGTATCGAGAGATCCGTTGTAGGAATAGCTAAGAGACGATAGTTTAGATCTGAACCCAAGAGGAGGACGATCCGAGGTATTCTGTTCCTAACACCCCGGAATATCCTAAGACCCAAGAGGGAACCTAGTGTATTCCGAGATGTTGATATGTCATTCCTCGAGAGAGGGTCATTGACATATTGTTGATGGTTTTAGTCATGCATCACGAGAGAGAGTGGGACGACCCCACAGGACAGATGCCACCATGCATACTAGATGCTTGCTTGGGTGTTCAAGGGTTGTCTACGCCCGAGAATGAGTGCATAGACTGCCCCGTTTGTGGTTACATAGCCATGAACTCTCTTTCTCTGTTCAGTAGAATCACGAGCTCTGTTTTATTTTGTTTTGTTTTCTTTGTTTTGTTTTATATCATGACAACCCACTAGACTAGTTCTAGCACTTACTTTTATCGACTATCGTCTTGGCTTATCTGACTAAAGAATGAGATTTGTGGCGTCCTAAACGTCACCACGTCCCTGTGTTCGATCCCGTATATCTACTTCAACCCCGTAATAAAGTTGCAGGGGCCTAGAAGGTTTTGGGTTATAAATTTAAAGCTTGATTCCTTCCTTTGTCCCACGTTCATTTCTGGACGCGTGAAAAAGGCCGATCAACTTTTGGCGCCGTTGCCGGGGACGTGGTTTTCCACGTTTACATGCCTAGTAGATTTTTGTTCTATCACTATAAGTCTGTGTACCATTTCAAACTATTTTGATCTTCATGTACCTTCTTATTATTACATATCTCTATATTTTTTATATCAATTGGGCACTTCAATCCCACACAACATCGTGCTTCCATCAGATCATTAATGTATCTATTTCCTAATGACACTGTGTTTCTTTGTTCCTGCCACAATATGCATGTACGATGTATATTTGTGTTTCACTTATTTTGTTTGGATACCACTTGCGTGCTGACACACGTAGAATGTCAAAACACAAGTGCACATGCCATGTAATATTGCCAAAGATGCCCTAGTTTTTGAACTCAGGTAATCATTTGCCAGAGACTATTACTAAATGAAACCCAATCAGCTAGGTTTGTAGAAGGAGTTGATTTGGGATTATTAATTGAATCCAAGAATGGATAAAAATAAATTAAAGTGGTTGTAAACAAGACTTATGAATTTCCTATGACTTGGTTTCACCATGACACATACTACTACTGAATTGTCCTTGTCCATAATTAATCTACATTATTCTGACCTAAAGACCTATAGCCAGCATAACCTGATCCCACATCATAAAACACTAGTCTAATTAAGCCAAACACCACTCCCGGGTAGTTTAGGAACTTAACCTAAGTGAATAGTAAAACCCCTCAGGGGTATTCTTTCATAGATGTTATCCCTTTCCAAAAGAACACTATTAGCTATGTGAATTTACTATTGGTATGTATGCCCACATATCTAGTCATATGATAATTTTTATGTGCATCTTGTAATTGATTTGATAATATTAATTAAGGGAACTCTAACTATTTATATATATATTTTTCAATATTGATATTATGACACATGCCATATGTCTAAATAATGATATTAATCAATCACATATATTTTAAGGTTAAGGACTAGAACAATGAGATCATATATATCATAAGAGTATATGCATTCTTTTTATGTCCCTATTCAGATAATATTATGTGGAAGCAAAATTGACAACAATAATACATAAGACTAGAATGTGTGTTGACTAATGACATAGTCTCATTAGTCATGATATTGGATATCAAGTCAAACACATTGGTACACGTTAGAGAAAGTATACTAGACAAACCCACCTTGAGAGTGATACACGAAAACCATGGAACGATAGTCAAAATCATCTCTTAAATTGATAGTGGTGATCTTGGTTCTTAGACCTAAAATCACTACACTCATCACATGTCATTTGATGAACTTTGACTTCATTCAACGTGACCTTGAATAATAGTTTCTATAAAGATGGTGCTCAGGTACAGTATGACACATGGGGAGTGATTGTGAGTGGTGTAGATGGGATTTGTACCTCCTACTAGAGTTAAGATTTTGACCATTTGATAAGCAAGACTTAGAAACACATGGTCATGTTCATGTGTGTTAATATGTGATATTGAGCTCATGTGCATCTCAATAGTTTTCTCTAGTTCATTAAACACAGATTCCATAGTAAGAGGATGACAATACCATGCTTCATTTTCAATATAGATATATGTGAAAAAGAAAATATATAATCACCATATAACTAATGTAGGTTGAAGTCGTTCTTCAAATTTCCAATAACTTGGGCAGCAATGATGTGTTGTTAGACACCACTCATTGCTTGCAATGTCATAAGGTGGTTATGGATATTCTGTTCTAATGTAAACTGAGATATATAGGGTCACACATAGGATGCACTTGGAAGAGGAGTTGAATCATGGACAAGATTCAGTTTGGTTACAAAATTATTTTGACAATTAATTATAAACAATATTAGTTATCATTTGACCAACTAGATTGTCCAGTCGACTGACTAAAGCATCCAATTAATGGAACTAACCAAATGATCAATTGAATGTTCAACTAATTGGCTAATCAAGGGATGCTTTATGTGATTAGTTCACCAATTGGAGTGTACAATAAACCAATTGGGTTGAATAGGAAATTTCAATGAGTCAAACAATTTATTTTTAGCTAAAATGACACACATTAATGGTTGCAACAATACCAATGTTATTTCTCCACTGACCACATGCCAATCGACCAGGTGGATGTGTGCGGCCACCACCAACCATGAAATACGACCCTTCATCTCCCCAGGGTTTGTGAAACCCTGAACTAGTCACTCCTATAAAAAGGGGATGGTCAGGTCTCTCAAAATATAAGTGACAAACTTGACTTCTCACACTTATGGTGATGTGAAATCTTGAGCAATCATAACTCTGAAAGTGATAAATAGATAGGGAGAAGGATTTCAATGCTAACACATTGATAAATGTAGAGGCAACTCCTCCCCTTTGTCTTAGGAAATGCATTGTGGAGTTCCCAGTGGTCTGCATGGACTATGTAGAGGCCCAAAAGCTTTTGCTGTTATACTAGGAGGACTTTGTCGACCACCATCTCAGTGCTACACCAGAAGTACGACGTCAAATATTGTTTGTATACTTCTTGAGAAGTAATTACATATCAGTGCAAGGATAGTCCCTGGACTTACTTTACGAAAAGGTACATGTTGCACTCTCTTTCCTAATCCATCATTGTTGACATGATCTGCTAGTTAAAAAACATGGATATAATTTTTTTCTATTGGCTACTCTATCTCCATATTTCCCAATAGTGGAATCAGAGCCATGCCAATTTTGGTTGTATCATGATTTTAATTGATATGATCGAATTCTATTTTATCATTTATTTTGTTGCAAAAATGTGAACATTAAATGGTTATTCTGTGTCTCTGATTAAATACCACATATGTTAAGAAATCTCACATAGATCCTCTATATATATTAGGGGTGGCCATTTTTTTGGTTTGTTTTGATTTAGCACTAACATTACAAATCAAACCATACATACCTTTAAACAGTCTAAAACCAAACCAAACTAAACTATAAATTTGTAGTTTGGTATCAAACTATCATAAATAAGTATTGTACTAAGTTTTTTTAATCATAATTCAAATCATTTGTTATCATCTTCATCAATCCATACACCCTGATAAACAATTTTTTTATTAAAAAATTTAGTATTTGGTAATAGGACACATACAAAATATAAGTAGAAGTCATCCATCTAATTTCAAATAAATATGTCATATACCACACAATATAAAACTTAGTATGTCTTAATATATTTATTTAATATTGTTTTTACACATTAAAAAGATGTTAATAATTTTAAAGTTTAGTTTAGATAAGAATTTTACAATATAAGTGTTAGTTAGTGGTTATTGGGCCTAGATCCACTATCATCATATCTATATATTATGTTATCGATACACTTAACTGAGTGTATAGAGGATAAAAATATATATATACCTCTCTTTATATTAGTTTATTTTAGGGTCAAAGTTGATCCTAAAACAACTTGAGTATATTTGTTTATCCTCTATACACTCTAACTGAGGTAAATACTATGATCCTTAACCTAAATATATTAGTCCTCAAATTCCTATATACAATACATATATATTTTATAATAATATATCAACATATGTATTGGTTCAGTTTGGTTTGGTGAAACTATACCCTCAAACTAAACTGGAACACCATTCAATGGTTTGAATTTTTTGGAACCAAAGCAAACTATTTATCCATAAAACCAAACTGATGAGTTTGGTTCAGTTTGGTTGAGTTGAATGGTCTGGTTAAATTATATGCCCAACACTTATATATATATATATATATATATATATATATATATATATATATATATATATATATATATATACTCATGTGTGTCACCTTAAAATGAGTTTTGGCGATGAATGTATGCAAGGTTATGGCTAATAACCCTTGGACGCATATGTGGTTGGATAGTTTATTTCCTTATGAATTTGGTTTCCATACCAATTTTCCATTTTCTTTTCCAAATGTAATTAATGCTTAACCCCTTATACTCCATAAGAATGTGACTCGAGATATTCACCTTTTATAATGCAATAAATAGAAGGATTACCATTAGTTTCCATTTTTGGCAAGAGAAGGTGTTTTGACCAGACGAGTTGACTGACATGAAGTTGAGTCGATCGATCAGAGGATTGGAGGAGCCGGGGAAATGAAGGTCCCAGTCAAACTAACTAAAGACACAACTGATGAACTGGAATAGGAATTCATCCAACTGGTTGAGACAATAGCCAATTGATGATCGACAAAAACTAGTCGATTGATGTGGGATCCAACCAATCAAGTTGAAGAGTCTATTCAACCAGCCAACATGTTCCTAAGACAAGGTTTTTCCAATACATGTTGCTACATGTGATGTATGACCTTAGGTGGACAACAATTCTTTATGGCTCTACAGAATTGTGTCAGAATGGACATAACCATTACACATATATTTTTGATTGCATGTTTTATTTGTGGACATAGTATGTATAAGATACACATTACAAGTATGTGGTGATTGGATAAGTATATGTATTTATAAAAAGACCACTCAATAAATGTTAAGTCTTATATGATTTCTATAAGAATCACATGAAAATCTTGACCGAGTAAGCATAGGTAATGCCAAAGCTTGGTGCAATGTCTATCTCGTGGAAGTGTGATGGTAGATATGTGGGTCTGCCAAATCAAGGTGTATTTCTACCATATTGGCTTTTGGGTCGGGCTTAACTAGGTGACCTTAGTAGGATTAAGTGCCTAGAAGCATACAAATGGAATATGACAAGGAGTTGTGCATACCATCTATCCAAGAATTGTATTGGATGCAAGTGGAAAATGTTTCCTACCTTAATAATTGGATATGAATGCCAAAATTGGTTGATGGGTAATAACTTGATATATTTTAGATATCACTCAGTAGAATATTGTACACTTCAATCTTCCAAACTGATGGTAAGGGCCATTAGTTTTAACATAATAGTTGGAGTGATAGTTAATTAAAGACCTAATTGATATCATCAATATGTTATGAATCAAATCAAATAAAAAGTATTTTGACAATTTACATTTTCTTTTATAGAAACAAATGGCAAAAAAAAACTTTTGATTATGATCGGTCCTTGAGAAGGATAAACTAAATGGGAATAGCTTCCAGACTGGTTTAGGAATTTGATAATCATTCTCACTCAAGAGTGCAAGCTCTATGTCTTGGAAATACCAGAGCCATAGGAACCTGCTCCTAATGTTCCCAAGGATGAAAGGGATGCTTACAAGAAGAATTTAGACAATTCTATAGACATCAAATGTCTGATGCTATGCTCTATGAACTATTATTTAAGAAATGCAAAATGAAAATATGGACATTGTTAAGATGGTAACACATCTTAAAAACATGTAACAAGATCAATCAAGGAAAGAGAGATATGATCTTCAAGGAATTGTTGAAGTGCAATATTGCAGAGGGAGACCTAGTGGGGGCCCATGTGCTCAAGTTGATTGGGTACGTGGAAAACTGTGACAAAGTGGATTTTAGAATTATAATAAAATAATTACTCTTTTGACCTCATTATATCCATTAATGGTCCTAAATTAATTTTCTTATCTACATAAGCAAAGTTGAGACTCAAATACAAAATATGGTGAACAATGTGAACTTTAAACACATTATAACACCTTATATTTGATTAATTCATCACTTTGTACAAATAAAGCAATTGACCCATCAAAGTTCATCTTCTTGTCCTCAAACTTTTCCTAAAGCTTCTCCACGTTTTTGTAAAGTTATGGTCCAAATTTGAGATCATTTGGACCTTCCTATTATTTTATACGATTTTTCTAAGAATTTCACCTTCTCCTAGTTTTCCTTGCCTTTTTCCACCTTTTTTTTCTCCCTTTTTCTTGTTGGGCCCGGCCCATCAGCTGCTTTGGGCGCCGCTGGGCAAGGTGGGTGACCCAGAAGCCTTGGATCTTAATCCAACGGTGCTGGGGTCATCCCCTACCTTGTGCCCAGTATGGCAGGTCCACGGTGGACTAGCCACCATGGCTCCCAACCCCGATCGAGCAAACCTGACCGGTTGCGCCCCAATAACTCAACCAATAGATCCGCAGCTCCTTCTCGAATCTTCTGCAAGGGTCCCTGTTGTGAAATCACGGTTTGAGGGTCAAGCAATGCATGCCGACACATGGGGTGCGCCGCCCCTATGGCAACCCTAACCCTAGCCCCAAAGATCTATATAAACCCTCCCTTGAATTTGTCCTGCCCCCACGAAGTCAAACAGCGCCCTCACTTCCCACTCCGAGCTCTCTCGCTCCCGCTCCCTTTGTCTCCGGCCACCGCACTGCCGCAGAGCAACTCTGCTCGCGGGCTGGTCCTTTTGTTAGGACGAACAGCAGCAGCCACCCGATCGGGGTCCACGCTACTCCCGGCTGAGATCGAACGACCACGATCCCTGCGCGAGCCCCTCGTCTTTTCCTTCTCCGTGAATGCACGTGCCTGGGAGCACGGTTTCCTTCCACCGCTGATCGGCTTCGTGTGCCCACGGTAGATCGACGATCGACGGCTCCTCTTTTTCAGTATTTTGCTGCTCTCTGCCCTAAATTCCATTTAATAGCCTAAATCTTGCAAAAAGGATATCTTGAGATTCCTAACTCGGAAAATTATGAGCAAGTAGTCAAAATTGATCAGAAAAATCCAACTGATCTGTTAAAAATACTTGTGAAGCCTAATTATCGATGTTTATCACTGATAACCCTAAATCTTGTTCCTTTAATGATTTAATTTGTTTAATGATTCAACCATGATGTTTAACCTTTGTGGAATCCCTATTTCGGATTATAATAGTCCTTTTGAGACATCAAATCACTTTTGACAAGATTAAGGTTATATCTAATCTTCTTAACTCTTTGCCCTAAAATATGAATCATATACCTTGAAACAAGGGTTTTTAATGATATGATGGTGATCTACCTTAATCTAGAAAGGCCTCTTGATCATATGATCCCTGATCTAACTTGATCCGAATAATAATATTTTGTTCCCATATTGGAAATGATCTAGAGATTTGGATAATGATTTGGATAATGATATTGATAATTAGGGTTGACAAGTATTCCTAAATATACCTAGGAAGGTCATCCATTCATGAAACATGTTTGATACTTGAATATTTGTTGGACTTTTGGAAATATTGTTGATGACCTAAACCTAAGGTAGAAATAGGAAAATGTAACCCTAATCTCGAATAACAAAGCATGATCTTTTTAAACTATGATCTTGACCCTTGATCCAATATTTTGATCTAGGATCTGACTCAAAGGGTTGATCTTTTCTCTCTCTTGGGATCTGTACTCCAAATACCCTTTTAGAAAGGTACGCTATTTATATAACTCCTCCTTGATTGTATTGAAGATACTTTTATGTATCTCTTGACCGTATTCTTGGCTAGTTATTTGGATGAGCTATTGTTCCCTATGATTAGTCTTCTGTTTTTCTATATTATATTTTGAAAAACATGAAAACATAAATTGAATGCCCATTATGACTGCCCGTATATTGATGATGATGATGATATTGATAATGTTGATAATGTTGATATTGAGTACAACAACCCCCTCATTTGGAGGTGGGACTTGTACATTGGCTTCCTATGTTCCTATGGTGAAAAGGGGCCTAGTGACCTTCCCCATCGTGTTGGGGTAATAGAGTCATACAAAATATATAAGCATGCTTCTTGAATTACAGCATAATGGGAACTCGTAATAAAAGTTGAATTGCTTGAAAAACTTGTTCAATAAACGTTGGTTTTGCAAATTGCTTATTATTCTTTTGAATATAAGTCCTGCCAAGTATACTATTTTGTTATAAATCGCTTTGCTTGTTTTTGATAGCGTACCGTGCAATTGCATGATTGTGTCTCGATTTTCTTGATTTTAGGCAATATAATTGGAACACTGATCGCTTCCGCACTCTACATACACTCTGATGACAAAGATATATTGGTGAAATCTCCATATTGGGTTAGTTTGTTCTTTAATTATCCAGTTTTTGAGTTATTTATTTCTTATTGTATATGCCAGTGTGATTGATCTTATGGGGCCACTCAGGGACGAGCGCTTCAATCCTTTTTCTACTGTCTAGGCAGTAGGATTGAGATTGGGGTAAGAACGGTTCCGTGACAGTTGGTATCAGATCTTTCACACTCTCATATACTTTAAGTAAATAATTTCTCAAGTCTCTTACACCCAAGAAACTCTAAAGTCCATAATGGTGAAAATTGAGGTGTCTAGGCTCGGGGTCCTGACATAATTTCTCCTATCCATTTTCACGGTGGCTGAGATCCCCCGCTCTACCTGGCCTCAATTGATCCAGAACTGGACCTAAAGGTTCTCTTGTGAAACCTTAGAGGGTCTTCTAGCATCTCATCTCTTCTTTAAGGACAATCCTAAGCCACCCATGTAGAATTCTCATCTCCTCATGTGGTCCTTCCTTGTGACCTTATACCACATGATGGCTCGATTATGGATAGCTTAAGAATGAGAATCTCTAAATCTTAAAAGTTGATACCATGATCTGACCTTAGTCTGAAAACTCAATTTTGATCAATGAAAACTTTGAAATGGAATACTCATGATTGACCCTTCATGAAAAACCCGATTTAATCAAAATTAGACTACATGCTCCCTATGTTTGAGGTAAACTGTAAAAAAAATGATTTGGTGAAATAAGGGTGACTTTAACTTTATACCTCATTGCTGATGAGGTCTCGATTTGATTAATATCCATGTTGCCTATTGTTGATTAAACCTCAAACATAGTTAAGCAAACTCTTTTTCCCAAATGGATGCCCATCATGACTATGCTATCAAATTGACTAATTTTAGGACTCACAAAATCATGATGTAAGACAATGATGCAAAAGGAATTTCTCTATTGACTATTGATGCCTTTTGCAATCTCGATTGTGATATGATGATTATGGACCTAGATTTTGCACTATTATGCTCTAATTCCTCAAATGTCAAATTAAGATCCTCAATTTCCAAATTATATCACTACCTTGATCATGAAAGAAAGAATTGCAAATCTTGACATTATTGACCTATTATCTTGAATTTTGATCTTATGACCTGGATATATACAATCTAATCATGGATACTCTCCCTTTTTGAATAAGCTCGATTGATAATGACTAATGTAGTAGTTGACTCATGACTCCCCTAACCTAGGTAACATCCCTATTTTGACTACCTCTAAATTTTCACCTTGTTGATTATTTAGAGTCTGGAAAGGTATACCCTTTCACCCGATTTAGACAGGTTGATCTAAGCCTAATAGGTTGAACCCATGGTTGATACTCGATATTGAATAATTGACTTGATAATGATCTTGAAATATGGCAATGTTGACTATAGCTTGTGGTTTATTTCCTAGATAGACCTAGGTCTACATCATTCATCAACCTTGGAAACATGATAATGAAATTATGATATGTTGCTCGAATATTGGTTGAATAATGTTGCTCGAAATTGGATATAGATGAATGATACCCCCTAAGGTCTAAATAGGAATCTAAACCCTAGCTTCAAAATTTTGGACCTATGACTTTTGATCTCGACTCTTGATATTGATATATAATATTGCGACTCATGATTATCAAATCTCAATAATGGTACAAATCTTATGATCACACTATTTGGACATTAAGATGTATGACTAATGAATTCAAAATCCCAAATGTTGAAATTTTCAAAATGATGACTATATTGACTCTCTCGATATATGAAATAGGGTTTAGCTCTCATAAGGACTAGGGTGGGACCTTCCTAGTGATTTTGAGCTCGCAATAATGATATTGAAAGTATGATGTTGTCTCAAATTGTTGAAATATGAAATCTCGAATCATGGATGTATGACCCCACCTAGGCCAACGTAGAAGCTAAGACCCTGAGATTTTGGGATTGAAAGTCACCTTGCACACTTGATCCAAGGACTCTTTTTGTTTGACCTAAAAGATAATATGTCCAAATTTTTGAACAATAGGATGCTTTCCATATTTGTGACTTATATGATGACTTTGGATAATATATGTGCTGATTTTGATACTCAATTGCTCGATGATGAAATAATGTTAGTACCGAGTTGATTATGATATGGAACATGGAAACTCAATTGTGATTTTTGGAACTAATTGAAGTTGAGGAAATGATTTTGATTTTATACTTGAGGATACCCCAGTATTTGAGGAAATGACTTAGGTTGAATAATATCAATTTTTGAGGATATTTTGAATTTTGGGGACAAAATTCTTTTAAGGAGGGAAGAATGTGACAAAGTGGATTTTAGAATTATAATAAAATAATTACTCTTTTGACCTCATTATATCCATTAATGGTCCTAAATTAATTTTCTTATCTACATAAGCAAAGTTGAGACTCAAATACAAAATATGGCGAACAATGTGAACTTTAAACACATTATAACACCTTATATTTGATTAATTCATCACTTTGTACAAATAAAGAAATTGACCCATCAAAGTTCATCTTCTTGTCCTTAAACGTTTCCTAAAGGTTCTCCACGTTTTTGTAAAGTTATGGTCCAAATTTGAGATCATTTGGACCTTCCTATGATTTTATAAGATTTTTCTAAGAATTTCACCTTCTCCTAGTTTTCCTTGCCTTTTTCCACCTTTTTTCTCCCTTTTTCTTGTTGGGCCCGGCCCATCAGCTGCTTTAAGCGCCGCTGGGCAAGGTGGGTGACCCAGCAGCCTTGGATCTTAATCCAACGGCGCTGGGGTCATCCCCTACCTTGCACCCAGTATGGCAGGTCCACGGTGGACTAGCCACCATGGCTCCCAACCCCGATCGAGCAAACCTGACCGGTTGCGCCCCAATAACTCAACCAATAGATCCGCAGCTCCTTCTCGAATCTTCCGCAAGGGTCCGTGTTGTGAAATCACAGCTTGAGGGTCAAGCAATGCATGCCGACACATGGGGTGCGCCGCCCCTATGGCAACCCTAACCCTAGCCCCAAAGATCTATATAAACCCTCCCTTGAATTTGTCCTGCCCCCACGAAGTCAAACGGCACCCTCACTTCCCACTCCGAGCTCTCTCGCTCCCGCTCCCTTTGTCTCCGGCCACCGCACTGCCGCGGAGCAACTCTGCTCGCAGGCTGGTCCTTTTGTTAGGACGAACAACAGCAGCCACCCGATCGGGGTCCACGCTACTCCCGGCTGAGATCGAACGGCCACGATCCCTGCGCGAGCCCCTCCTCTTTTCCTTCTCCGTGAATGCACGTGCCTGGGAGCACGGTTTCCTTCCACCGCTGATCGGATTCGTGTGCCCACGGTAGATCGACGATCGACGGCTCCTCTTTTTTGGTATTTTGCTGCTCTTTGCCCTAAATTCCATTTAATAGCCTAAATCTTGCAAAAAGGATATCTTGAGATTCCTAACTCGGAAAATTATGAGCAAGTAGTCAAAATTGATCAAAAAAATCCAAGTGATCTGTTAAAAATACTTGTGAAGCCTAATTATCAATGTTTATCACTGATAACCCTAAATCTTGTTCCTTTAATGATTTAATTTGTTTAATGATTCAACCATAATGTTTAACCTTTGTGGAATCCCTATTTCAGATTATAATAGTCCTTTTGAGACATCAAATCACTTTTTACAAGATTAAGGTTATATCTAATCTTCTTAACTCTTTGCCCTAAAATATGAATCATATACCTTGAAACAAGGGTTGTTAATGATATGATGGTGATCTACCTTAATCTAGAAAGGCCTCTTGATCATATGATCCCTGATCTAACTTGATCCGAATAATAATATTTTGTTCCCATGTTGGAAATGATCTAGAGATTTGGATAATGATTTGGATAATGATATTGATAATTAGGGTTGACAAGTATTCCTAAATATACCTAGGAAGGTCATCCATTCATGAAACATGTTTGATACTTGAATATTTGTTGGACTTTTGGAAATATTGTTGATGACCTAAACCTAAGGTAGAAATAGGAAAATGTAACCCCAATCTCGAATAACAAAGCATGATCTTTTTAAACTATGATCTTGACCCTTGATCCAATATTTTGATCTAGGATCTGACTCAAAGGGTTGATCTTTTCTCTCTCTTGGGATTTGTACTCCAAATACCCTTTTAGAAAGGTACGCTATTTATATAACTCCTCCTTGATTGTATTGAAGATACTTTTATGTATCTCTTGACTGTATGCTTGGCTAGTTATTTGGATGAGCTATTGTTGCCTATGATTAGTCTTCTGTTTTTCTATATTATATTTTGAAAAACATGAAAACATAAATTGAATGCCCATTATGACTGCCCGTATATTGATGATGATGATGATATTGATAATGTTGATAATGTTGATATTGAGTACAACAACCCCCTCATTTGGAGGTGGGACTTGTACATTGGCTTCCTATGTTCCTATGGTGAAACGGGGCCTAGTGACCTTCCCCATCGCGTTGGGGTAATAGAGTCATACAAAATATATAAGCATGCTTCTTGAATTACAACATAATGGGAACTCGTAATAAAAGTTGAATTGCTTGAAAAACTTGTCGAATAAACGTAGGTTTTGCAAATTGCTTATTATTCTTTTGAATATAAGTCCTGCCAAGTATACTATTTTGTTATAAATCGCTTTTCTTGTTTTTGATAGCGTACCGTGCAATTGCATGATTGTGTCTCGATTTTCTTGATTTTAGGTAATATAATTGGAACACTGATCGCTTCCGCACTCTACATACTGTAACATCCCTGACCTGGGTTATGAGTTAACCCTAGGTATTTTGCCTAAATATGTGATTAAATCTTTGTGATTAACTCTGAGCATGTAATTAAGTTTCTCAGAAACATATATTTCAGTATTTGCTCCTTTTTATTTAAAGTTGTAGCATTGTTTTGATATACAGGGACCTATGTGCAATTTACCCAGTTAAAAGGGTTAGTTTGCAATTTTCACATGTTGAGATGTTCCTCTAATGATGAGACATCATGAGAATCGTTTTGGTAAAGTTTGAGGGATTTCCCAAGCTAGGGCACCAAGGTGCAGCTGTGGAAGCAATCCCAATGCTTGAAACCTTAAATTGGGGTAAAATGCAATTTACCCAAATTAAGGGATACAAATTGTGAAATATTTCATCTAATGTATCTTTTTAGACTTTTGCCATCATTTAGAGAAGAAATGATGAGGAAGTCACCTCAATTGAATTATCAAGTTATGAGACATGCCTTGTGATTGAATAATCAGGGTATATGTGTAATATTTCTTTATGTATGTACCTCATTATTAGCTTGCTCTCCTTTACCTTCTTTTCCTAAGAACTTAAGAGAAGGTTTGTCCTTAGAATAAAGAGGAAGGGACGATCAAGTAAAGAAGGAGGGACCTAATTGGAATTATGGACAACTTATGAACTAATGTTGAAAATCCTACCCCATGTATATAAGCTCTCCTTCCCTTAGTTGCAAGGGAACTCACCCTTCGTTCCCTTACTGTTTCATTTCACCAAAGACGACCAAGGACTGCCTTGGAGCTAAGGAGGACGACCAAGGGGTGCAAGGTAGGTTTAAACCCCTCTTCTTGCCTAATTCCATGGTTAAAACTCGAATTCAAGGTCATCTTCATGGCTAACTCTTGAAACCCTACCTTTCTAGCCGTCTCTTTTCATCCTTCCTTGGAGTTTTCACCTTGGCCAACCTGTGGGAACTCAAGGACGCCATTAGAGCTTGGAGCTTGAAAGCTTGGAGCTCAAGAAGCAAGCTTTAGGTGGGTTTTATAACTCTAAACCCATGCTTTACTATGTGCATCTTTATATGCGGTTGGATGATATCTCTTAGTGTTTCCCTACTTTTCCCTGCTATTTTGCAAGTAAATCCATGGGATATTCGTACTGTTCTTGAGCTAGGAGATGAAGGCGTGATTTCCAAGAAAAACCCACCGCTTTTCACTTCCTTAAACGGTCTCAAAAGTTTGCTCTCTCGGTCTCAAGACCGCGAGGTGAGCAAACGGTCTTGAGACCGTGACAGGGCAAACGGTCTCCAAGACCGTTTGGCCCCATTGACCGAGAGTGGACCGTATAAGAAATTTGTTCCTAATTATATAGGATAATTACCCTCAAAAGTTAAGAGGCTAACTCCAAGGGAATCGGGAGATATGACCTTTTTAAGTAACAACTGTATTTGAATTTATTCCTGATTTTCAAACGGTCTGAAATTGCCTGTTTGGGCAAACGGTCTCAAGACCGTGTAAGGTCGTTGACTAAGCATTGAACATATGAGATTACTGTTCAAAATTATGTTAATTAACAACTCACCAAGTTTGATGGTCTAATTCCAAACGGGCTAAGAGTTGAAGGGTGAATACTAGGGCTAACCCTAGGTAAAATCAGTACTGAAATTATGGTGACCTAATTAGGGTTTTTAGGGTTGATTGACCTAAACGGTCTCAAGACCGTTTGGGGGTCACCAAACGGTCTCAAGACTGCGAGGGAAATCAAACAAGACCGTTTGGAGGTCTGGGGTCAAGGATAGTTGACCAATTGAAGGTACAATTACACCGAATTACATTGCAATTAAATATTGACATGATCATCAACTCAATGGGTCAGACCTTGATGACTCTGCACTAGAATCCAAAATTGGATGGGCAAACGGTCTCAAGACCGAAAGGAAAATTACCCAAGATCTTTTGAAGTTCTAGGGTTAAGTAATTTGACCAATTGAGGACCTAATTGCAAATAAGTTATCAATTTAATCAAAATTCTGTTTTATGGCTCAATCATGGTTCAACCCCTATCAAATCACCTTAGATTTTGATGAAACCTTGGGAAACGGTCTCAAGACCATGTGGGGTCCACCCACATGACCTCAAGACCGTTTGGGCCAAGTTTGGGCCCAATTGGAGCTCAATTGAAGGGTTCAACCTTGTGTTGAGTCACATTGTGGAGTGTTGATGGGTGAACATTGATAGACCCTAATTGAATCGATTTCAATCCTAATTGGTCAACAATTGAGGGTCAATTGAATGACCAATTGGTTAAGCATAACCTTAGTTGACCCAATCCATAGGTGGTCAACATAACTTTGACCTTTTGAGGGCTTCAACATCGGTTAACATCATCGATTGTATCTTTGATTTCATTGATGGACCAAGCGGCTGAGACCATGTGAGCCTCGCGGTCTCAAGACCGTGAGAGGGCTTGCGGTCTCAAGAATGTGAGGGGGCTCATGGTCTCAAGACGGAGAGGAGGCTCGCGGTCTCAAGACCGCGAAGGGCCTCGCGGTCCTGAGGTCAAACTAGCTAAACGGTATTCATGACCCTCGCGGTCTTAACCTCAATTGGAGTCTTCGCGGTCTTGGATGCATGATGGCTCGCGGTCTTGAATGCATGATGGCTCGCGGTCTTGAAGCCTAAAGGGGCTCGCGGTCTTGGAGTTAGAAGGAGGCTTGCGGTCTTGGAAAGTCAAAGTGGGCAAACGGTCAACACTTTCAACCGATCTCAACTCAATTGATGATTAATGATTGAAGTCAATCAATGAAATTCCAAGTTGATTCCTTTCAATCAATTCATAATATAAATGGTCCACTGTTGCCCAGACCGAACCCTAATGATAATATAGGATAGTAAGGGGTTAATTAACTAAGGTTTTGACCATAATGATGATCAATGGGGTGAATTACCAAAATACCCCTGAAGGGTCAATTAAGTTATACCTTGCTCAATTCAAACCCTAATTACATGAGAATGATGTTTTTAGTCATAATGACTCTATCTAACTTGATCTAGTCTAATGTTATCATCAACCATTAGTATGATGAAAGAGAGAGTACTCTAGAGAGAGAAAGTACCCTAGAGAGAGAAAGTAACTCTAATCACATAATGGTGATGCTTTTGGCTATGTTAGCCTATGATGACTCAATCCAACCTGTTTTAGAGTGATGTTGACATCACCTAGCATTATGATGAGAGAGAAAGTACTTCTAGAGAGAGAAAGTACCCTTTTTAAGTGGAAACTCAAGTAAAGCATCTCCAATGCACATAAGTGAGCATAATTAGGGTATGGTCCACCCGTGTGAGGTCATAGAAACCCTAATTATAATAAATGATGAACTCTTAACTAATCTAAGAGCATCAATGAAGATGTTACTCATACATGATGATGTTATGAGTTTAATTCACCTTGATGTGAATAGTAAACCCTAATTCAAGGGTGATGACATGTAATGTGAATAGTAAACCCTAATTCAAGGGTAATGGCATGCTTTTGAGCAATAAACTCTATTTGATTTAAATTAAAGATTTAACTCTTATGACAAGAGTAGGAAGTACATTCCTTATTGTTGCATTACCTTTATCAGATGTATTAACCATACATGTTCTGATATGAAGGTAATCATATCCAGGTATGGATGTTGATGTTATATTCATTAAAGGCATGCTGTTAGCCTTATGAATAAGTAAAGTAATCTGATGCCTTGCCAGTGGCATCCTATGCTGATAATGGGCTATGAGAGCCATGAATACCATCAAGGTCATGCCTTAGAGATGACTTGTGATGAGGATAATGAGAAATAATGATTGATATGAGTTAGGCCTGTTACATTTAGTATTCTTCTTTTATAGCTGCTATGCTACTGTTATTGTTTGAAGAACAATGTATGTTGTTAAAGAATACTGAATGTACCTAACTAATCAAGTATAATGTAGAGCCCTGATCATAGATCCATCATTGTCAGAAATTAAGTGATGGTGAAATAGGTTTTCCTTAGGGAACTCTTGGAGAACATACTTTTGAGTATGTGGGGTACATGGATGTGTAGAACCTTACATCCTAGTGTAGGAAAGTGATGTAGATGTGGAATCCATCCATCCTTCACTATAGTTCCATACCATATCAGTGGTAGGTAAACATGAAACCTCCTGATGACGAAGAAAGCACAAATATCCGTATCAGTGGTAGGTAAATATGAAACCTCCTGATGACGAAGAGAGTACAGAACGCCACTGTGACTCTAGAATAGCGAAGGACCAGTTTACCCTGGTGAGCTATAGTAGTAGAGACACGAGATGTCCTACAAGTGATCCTCTTACTGACTGAGAAAGGTGAAGGTCATGAGAATCCGGCTCTCTTAATGACCTATGTATGATACTGATGCGGCTTCTCAGCGATCAGTTGGAGTATGAGTGGTAAGCCTCATCTCCACAGAGCATAATGTTGTTTGTAAAACATAATCAACCATGTAGTATAACTTGTTAGAGATGACTCCAAGTTAGTTGATTGATGTTACATTGCAATAATGTTGATATTCTCCATATCTCCTAAATTGTAGAGATCTTGTTATACCTGTAACTGTTATAGAATGCTTTGAAGGCTTTACTATTTAAAATAATCTTTGATGTTATAATAAAGCTTTTGGCGAAGAGTTATAACTCTCGCTGGGACAATTATGTATAATTGTCTCACCCCGTAGGCTTCAACTTTTTAGGTGGACGTCGGAGACGAAGGAACCAGCCTACAGGTGATCAGTCTCAGCAGCAGCATCAGGGGCAGCAGTAATCTCAGGTGGAGATTGTCCTGCCATATGGTGTAGTTAGAGTCAGTCCTATGTGTCCTCTGTACTCTCAGGTCTTGGAGTCTTTTGTATAGTGATCTTGAGATTTTGTATCTTGATGTGTATAATTACTCGAGAAGTAATTATCCTGAGATGTAAACAGTTTATCTCTCTTTATGAAAGAAGCTTTTATGGATTCAAGCTCTTGTCACGAAAAGTTTTAATTTCCCGTGATTTTTGTCTTCCGCTGATTACCGATTCGCTTCCGCTAAGTTTTAATCGTGTTTATGTTATGGTTTGGAGATCAGAGCCCACAACTAGTGGTATCAGAGCTCCAGGTTCAGTTGAGTCTACTGAGGCATAGGACTTAGGATGTCGAGTCTACCTTTAGTACTCCTTCCTCATCTAATAGAATCTTCTGCTCCTCAGGAGAAGAAGATACATAAGAATGTCAGAACATCGTGATGAGCACGTGGCAGAGAGTAGTGCTAGTGCGCCTTGAGGCGGTGCAAGAGTTCCGAGAATAGAACAACCTGCACCTGAGTCGCCAAGAGAGCCACCCCAGTTCGACCCAGCTGACATGAGTGATCCAGCTGTACAGACGATGTTCGGGCAGTTCATGACTGCCATGACACATATAACCGATAGGATGCCCATTCCTGCACCTAGGGCACCTGTCCAGCCTGAAGTACAAGGTATTGGTAAGACATTCGAACGACTTCGTCGTGTCGGAGCTATCGAGTACTTCGGAACTGCCGACCCTGCAGATGCTGACTTATGGTTGACAGAGTTGGAGAAGGCTTTCAGGATTCTTATGATTCCGGAAGCTGAGAAGGTTAGATATGCTGTCTATCTTCTCAAAGGCAGTGCTGGTCACTGGTGGAACATGGAAGAGCAGAAGAGACCTGGAGTAGAGTTCTCATGGGAAGAGTTTCGTCGGGAATTTATCAATAGATATTTTCCAAAGACTTTCCTAGATGAGAAGATCTCTCAGTTTGAGAAACTAAGGCAGGGTATGATGGACATTAGTGAGTATGAAGCTAAGTTTATGGAGTTGTTGCGGTTCTGTCCGCACATGGCTGCTACGGATGAGGAAAGAATCAGAAGATTCGAGAAGGGTTTGAATTCTGATATGTCAACCCTTGTGTCTGCCTTAGAAAATAGAGAGAGATTCTCTACCTTTGTTGAGTCAGTCCGAAGGATGGAGAGATTTGTGGTTGAGAAAAGACAAACCCATAAAAGATATCCACAGTTCCAGGGTTCTTCATCTAGGGATTCCAAGAAACCTAGATTCTCTACACCTAACCCTCCACCACCCAGGTCGAGTTTTCAAACTCAATGGACACCAAGCAGAGGTAGAGGGCGGAGTCAACCGCTTCAAGGGACGCACAGTTCTGCATCAGTGTCAGTTACTGGACCACCCAGACCACAGCAACAGGAGAAGAGTTGCTACAACTGTGGTAAGGTGGGACACTTGATGAAGGATTGCCGTTCTAGGCCTGTCGGTGTGACACAACAAACCCCGAGACAGAATCAGCAGGGATCTCAGAATAGACAACATCAAGGAGCAGCTCGAGGACGTGGACAAGCGTCTCAAGCTGGATCATCAGCACCACCTCAAAACCAGGCGACTGCGAGGTTCTATGCTATGAACCCACCTGAGGCAGTGGTCAATCCACGGGTAGTGGCAGGTCAGATGAAACTTTTATATTATGATATGTCTATATCCTGTGTTGTATCCGTTCTGATTGATCCGGGTGCTACGCACTCTTTCATCACTCGTGAAGTGATTCGTAACTGCAATGTGATTGTTAGCCATAGAGCATATAGTTTGTTGTTGGAGACTCCGTTGAGTGGGTCTGCCGTTTTGCAGGAGGTATGTTCTCCCTGCATCCTTTTCTTTTCTGACCATCGCATTCAAGTGGATCTTATACCACTTGATATGCAGGGATTTGATATAATCCTCGGGATGGATACCTTAGAAAGGTATAGAGTTGTCTTGGATTGTGAGTCCAAGTTGGTTGTGTTTGCTGATGAAAGCAACACATGGATCTTTCAAGGTGAAAGAAAGATTCTGCCCACCTGTCTTGTGTCAGCTATGGTTGCTGATAAGCTGTTGAGGCAAGGATGTTATGCATTCTTAGCCCATGTGGTAGATGTTACCAAGGAAAGGACCAATCCTGCTAAGGTTCCCATAGTCGGGGAATTCGAGGATGTGTTTCCTGAAGAACTTCCTGGTATACCACCACCTCGGGAGATTGATTTTGAAATTAATCTGATCCCAGATACGAAACCCATAGCTCAAACTCCGTATAGGATGGCGCCTGCCGAGATGGCAGAACTCAAGAAACAGCTTCAAGAGCTACTTGAGAGAGGTTTTATCCGACCGAGTACTTCACCTTGGGGTGCTCCGGTCTTGTTTGTTAAAAAGAAAGATGGGTCAATGCGGTTGTGCATCGACTATAGACAACTCAATAAAGTAACAATATAGAATAAGTATCCTCTGCCAAGGATTGATGATCTCTTTGACCAGTTGCGTGGTGCAACAGTCTTTTCAAAAATAGACTTGAGGTCTGGATATCACCAACTCCGCATTAAGGATAGTGACATATCCAAGTCTGCCATTAGGACAAGATATGGTCACTATGAGTTCACGGTTATGTCGTTTGGACTAACCAATGCACCAACTGCATTTATGGAACTCATGAATAGAGTTTTTTGACCTTTCCTTGATCAGTGTGTTGTCGTCTTCATAGATGACATACTGATTTATAGTAAGGATGCCCAGCAGCATGAGCAGCATCTTCGCCAAGCTTTGACCTTGCTAAGAGAACATAAGCTGTACGCTAAGTTTAGCAAGTGTGAGTTCTGGCTGCCTGAGGTATCTTTTCTTGGACATGTAATATCCACCTCGGGAATTCGTGTTGACCCTACAACGGTAGAATCTATTCTACAATGGGAACAACCAAAGACACCGACGGAGATTCGAAGTTTCTTGGGGTTAGCTGGCTATTATCGAAGGTTCATTAAGAACTTTAGTTCTATAGCTTTACCTTTGACCAAGTTAACCCGAAAAGATGTTCCTTTTTCTTGGAGTGATAAGTGTCAACAATCTTTCCAGTTACTGAAGGAGAGGTTGACAAGTGCACCTGTGCTAGTGCTACCTGAACAAGGAAAAGGATATGTAGTTTTCTGTGATGCTTCCAAGAATGGGCTTGGATGTGTGTTGATGCAGGATAAACAAGTGATTTCTTTTGCTTCCCGACAGCTTAAGAAACACGAGGAGAATTATCCAACACACGATCTAGAGTTAGCTGCTGTGGTTCATGCTTTGAAAATCTGGAGACATTATCTCTACGGAGAGACATTCCAGATTTTCACAGACCATAAAAACCTTAAGTATATCTTCTCTCAGCATGAGCTCAACATGAGGCAACGTCGTTGGATGGAGTTAATCAAGGACTATGACTGTACAATTGATTACCATCCAGGCAAGGCCAATGTTGTTGCAGATGCCTTGAGTAGGAAATCAACAACATCAACCATGAATAGAGCACAACTAAACTCTTTAGTATGCTCTAGAAGAGATATGCTTATCTCTTTAAGGCAAGACAATGTACAGTTGAAGGTGTCATTGTTAACCGGTTTGTTAGCTGAGATGCATATTAAACCTACTCTAAGGGAGCAGATTAAAGAGGCACAGCTAGGTGATGCTGCAGTTCAACATATAAGATCTGAGTATGGAAATGAGAAGCTAGATGGTTTTCATGACTCAAAAGATCAAGTAGCTTGTTATAATGGGAGAATGATAGTGCCAGATGTGGACAACTTGAGGAAGTTAGTCCTGGAAGAAGCCCATTCTTCCATGTATACTATGCATCCAGGGAGCACCAAGATGTATCGGAATTTGAAAGATCTGTATTGGTGGCCTGGAATGAAAAAGGACGTTGCAGAGTTTGTTCTGAGGTGTCCTGTGTGTCAGCAAGTTAAAGTTGAACACCAGAAGCCTGCAGGAACAATGCAACCTTTACCCATATCATAGTGGAAGTGGGACCATGTGACCATGGACTTTGTTGTTGGCCTACCCAGGACAAGCAAAGGACATGATTCCATTTGGGTAATTGTTGATAGGTTGACTAAGACAGCACATTTCTTACCTATCAAAACAACCTATTATGCTGAAAGGTTATCAGAGTTGTATGTTCAAGAGATAGTGCGTTTGCACGGAGTTCCTGTCACAATAGTTTCTGACAGAGGTCCTTAGTTTACAAATCGTTTTTGGGAATAGTTACATCAAGCCTTAGGCACCAAGCTAAGGTTTAGTACGGCCTTTCATCCACAGACTGATGGACAGTCGGAAAAGACCATACAAACCTTAGAAGACCTGTTGAGAGCATGTGTTCTCCAGTTCACCGGAAGTTGGGATCTACACCTAAGCTTGATGGAGTTTGCCTATAACAATAGCTATCAGCATAGTATTGATATGGCACCTTATGAAGCCTTATATGGTAGACGTTGTAGATCACCCTTGTGTTGGTTTGAAACTGGTGAGCACCAGTTGTTAGGTCCTGACCTAGTGTAGCAAACCACGGAGAAGATTAAAGTTATACAACATAACATTAAGACTGCTCAGGATAGGCAGAAATCTTATGCTGACAAACGTCGTAAACCCTTAGAGTTCCAGGTTGGAGACAGAGTATATCTCAAGGTCTCACCTTGGAAAGGGGTCCTTCGTTTTGGAAGGAAAGGGAAGTTAGCTCCTAGATATATGGGGCCTTATCCAATCATTGAACAGATTGGAAAGGTAGCATCTAAACTAGAGCTTCCCCCAGAATTACAGAGGTTACATCATGTGTTTCACATTTCTATGTTGAAGAAATGTCACCCAGACACCAAGTCAGTTCTACAACCTATGGAGGTAGAATTGAATGATGACATATCCTATGAGGAGGGACCAGTGTCAATCCTTGATAAACGAATTAAAAAGTTAAAGAAGAAAGATATAAGTCTTGTGAAAGTCCTCTGGAACCATCGTGGTGTTGAAGAAGCCACTTGGGAGTTAGAGGATGAGATGAGAAGGAAGTGTCTTACCCTTTTCTCTTAGTATGTTTTATCGATTTCGGGGACGAAATCTTTGTAAGGGGTGGATAATTTGTAACATCCCTGACCTGGGTTATGAGTTAACCCTAGGTATTTTGCCTAAATATGTGATTAAATCTTTGTGATTAACTCTGAGCATGTAATTAAGTTTCTCAGAAACATATATTTCAGAATTTGCTCCTTTTTATTTAAAGTTGTAGCATTGTTTTGATATACAGGGACCTATGTGCAATTTACCCAGTTAAAAGGGTTAGTTTTCAATTTGAACATGTTGAGATGTTCCTCTAATGATGAGACATCATGAGAATCTTTTTGGTAAAGTTTGAGGGATTTCCCAAGCTAGGGCACCAAGGTGCAGCTGTGGAAGCAATCTCAGTGCTTGAAACCTTAAATTGGGGTAAAATGCAATTTACCCAAATTAAGGGATACAAATTGTGAAATATGTCATCTAATGTATCTTTTTAGACTTTGTCCATCATTTAGAGAAGAAATGATGAGGAAGTCACCTCAATTGAATTATCAAGTTATGAGACATGCCGTGTGATTGAATAATCAGGGTATATGTGTAATATTTCTTTATGTATGTACCTCATTATTAGCTTGCTCTCCTTTACCTTCTTTTCCTAAGACCTTAAGAGAAGGTTTGTCCTTAGAATAAAGAGGAAGGGACGATCAAGTAAAGAAGGAGGGACCTAATTGGAATTATGGACAACTTATGAACTAATGTTGAAAATCCTACCCCATGTATATAAGCTCTCCTTCCCTTAGTTGCAAGGGAACTCACCCTTCGTTCCCTTACTGTTTCATTTCACCAAAGATGACCAAGGACTGCCTTGGAGCTAAGGAGGACGACCAAGGGGTGCAAGGTAGGTTTAAACCCCTCTTCTTGCCTAATTCCATGGTTAAAACTCGAATTCAAGGTCATCTTCATGGCTAACTCTTGAAACCCTACCTTTCTAGCCGTCTCTTTTCATCCTTCCTTGGAGTTTTCACCTTGGCCAACCTGTGGGAACTCAAGGACGCCATTAGAGCTTGGATCTGGAAAGATTGGAGCTCAAGAAGCAAGCTTTAGGCGGGTTTTATAACTCTAAACCCATGCTTTACTATGTGCATCTTTATATGCGGTTGGATGATAGCTCTTAGTGTTTCCCTACTTTTCCCTGCTATTTTGCAAGTAAATCCATGGGATATTCGTACTGTTCTTGAGCTAGGAGATGAAGGCGTGATTTCCAAGAAAAACCCACCGCTTTTCACTTCCTTAAACGGTCTCAAAAGTTTTCTCTCTCGGTCTCAAGACCGCGAGGTGAGCAAACGGTCTCGAGACCGCGACAGGGCAAACGGTCTCCAAGACCGTTTGGCCCCGTTGACCGAGCGTGGACCGTATAGGAAATTTGTTCCTAATTGTATAGGCTAATTACCTTCCAAATATGGGAGGCTAACTCCAAGGGAATTGGGAGATATGACCTTTTTAAGTAACAACTTTATTTGAATTTATTCCTGATTTTCAAACGGTCTGAAATTGCCTTTTTGGGAAAACGGTCTCAAGACCGTGTAAGGTCGTTGACTAAGCGTTGACCATATGAGATTACTGTTCAAAATTATGTAAATTAACAACTCACCAAGTTTGATGGTATAATTCCAAACGGGCTAAGAGTTGAAGGGTGAATACTAGGGCTAACCCTAGGTAAAATCAGTACTGAAATTATGGTGACCTAATTAGGGTTTTTAGGGTTGATTGACCTAAACGGTCTCAAGACCGTTTGGGGGTCACCAAACGGTCTCAAGACCGTGAGGGCAGTCAACCAAGACCGTTTGGAGGTCTGGGGTCAAGGATAGTTGACCAATTGAAGGTACAATTACACCGAATTACATTGCAATTAAATATTGACATGATCATCAACTCAATGGGTCAGACCTTGATGAATCTGCACTAGAATCCAAAATTGGATGGGCAAACGGTCTCAAGACCGTTTGGAACTCATCCAAACGGTCTCAAGACCGAGAGGACAATTACCCAAGACCGTTTGAAGGTCTAGGGTTAAGTAATTTGACCAATTGAGGACCTAATTGCAAATAAGTTATCAATTTAATCAAAATTCTGTTTTATGGCTCAATCATGGTTCAACCCCTTTCAAATCACCTTAGATTTTGATGAAACCTTGGGCAAACGGTCTCAAGACCATGTGGGGTCCACTCACATGACCTCAAGACCGTTTGGGCCAAGTTTGGGCCCAATTGGAGCTCAATTGAAGGGTTCAACCTTGTGTTGAGTCACATTGTGGAGTGTTGATGGGTGAACATTGATAGACCCTAATTGAATCGATTTCAATCCTAATTGGTCAACAATTGAGGGTAAATTGAATGACCAATTGGTTAAGCATAACCTTATTTGACCCAATCCATAGGTGGTCAACATAACTTTGACCTTTTGAGGGCTTCAACATCGGTTAACATCATCGATTGTATCTTTGATTTCGTTGATGGACCAAGCGGCTGAGACCATGTGAGCCTCGCGGTCTCAAGACCGTGAGGGGGCTCGTGGTCTCAAGACCGAGAGGAGGCTCGCGGTCTCAAGACCGTGAATGGCCTCACGGTCCTGAGGTCAAACTAGCTAAACGGTCTTCATGACCCTCGCGGTCTTAACCTCAATTGGAGTCTTCGCGGTCTTGGATGCATGATGGCTCGCGGTCTTGAATGCATGATGGCTTGCGGTCTTGAAGCCTAAGGGGGCTCGCAGTCTTGGAGTTAGAAGGAGGCTCGCGGTCTTGGAAAGTCAAAGTGGGCAAACGGTCAACACTTTCAACCGATCTCAACTCAATTGATGATTAATGATTGAAGTCAATCAATGAAATTCCAAGTTGATTCCTTTCAATCAATTCATAATATAAATGGTCCACTGTTGCCCAGACCGAACCCTAATGATAATCTAGGATAGTAAGGGGTTAATTAACTAAGGTTTTGACCATAATGATGATCAATGGGGTGAATTACCAAAATACCCCTGAAGGGTCAATTAAGTTATACCTTGCTCAATTCAAACCCTAATTACATGAGAATGATGTTTTTAGTCATAATGACTCTATCTAACTTGATCTAGTCTAATGTTATCATCAACCATTAGTATGATGAAAGAGAGAGTACTCTAGAGAGAGAAAGTACCCTAGAGAGAAAAAGTAACTCTAATCACATAATGGTGATGCTTTTAGCTATGTTAGCCTATGATGACTCAATCCAACCTGTTTTAGAGTGATGTTGACATCACCTAGCATTATGATGAGAGAGAAAGTACTTCTAGAGAGAAAAAGTACTTCTAGAGAGAGAAAGTACCCTTTTTAAGTGGAAACTCAAGTAAAGCATCTCCAATGCACATAAGTGAGCATAATTAGGGTATGGTCCACCCGTGTGAGGTCATAGAAACCCTAATTATAATAAATGATGAACTCTTAACTAATCTAAGAGCATCAATGAAGATGTTACTCATACATGATGATGTTATGAGTTTAATTCACCTTGATGTGAATAGTAAACCCTAATTCAAGGGTGATGACATGTAATGTGAATAGTAAACCCTAATTCAAGGGTAATGGCATGCTTTTGAGTAATAAACTCTATTTGATTTAAATTAAAGATTTAACTCTTATGACAAGAGTAGGAAGTACATTCCTTATTGTTGCATTACCTTTATCAGATGTATTAACCATGCAGGTTCTGATATGAAGGTAATCATATCCAGGTATGGATGTTGATGTTATATTCATTAAAGGCATGTTGTTAGCCTTATGAATAAGTAAAGTAATCTGATGCCTTGCCAGTGGCATCCTATGCTGATAATGGGCTATGAGAGCCATGAATACCATCAAGGTCATGCCTTAGAGATGACTTGTGATGAGGATAATGAGAAATAATGATTGATATGAGTTAGGCCTGTTACATTTAGTATTCTTCTTTTATAGCTGCTATGCTACTGTTATTGTTTGAAGAACAATGTATGCTGTTAAAGAATACTGAATGTACCTAACTAATCAAGTATAATGTAGAGCTCTGATCATAGATCCATCATTGTCAGAAACTAAGTGATGGTGAAACAGGTTTTCCTTAGGGAACTCCTGGAGCACATACTTTTGAGTATGTGGGGTACATGGATGTGTAGAACCTTACATCCTAGTGTAGGAAAGTGATGTAGATGTGGAATCCATCCATCCTTCACTATAGTTCCATACCATATCAGTGGTAGGTAAACATGAAACCTCCTGATGACGAAGAAAGCACAGATATCCGTATCAGTGGTAGGTAAATATGAAACCTCCTGATGACGAAGAGAGTACAGAACGCCATTGTGACTCTAGAATAGCAAAGGACCAGTTTACCCTGGTGAGCTATAGTAGTAGAGACACGAGATGTCCTACAAGTGATCCTCTTACTGACTGAGGAAGGTGAAGGTCATGAGAATCCGGCTCTCTTAATGACCTATGTATGATACTGATGCGGCTTCTCAGCGATCAGTTGGAGTATGAGTGGTAAGCCTCATCTCCACAGAGCATAATGTTGTTTGTAAAACATAATCAACCATGTAGTATAACTTGTTAGAGATGACTCCAAGTTAGTTGATTGATGTTACATTGCAATAATGTTGATATTCTCCATATCTCCTAAATTGTAGAGATCTTGTTATACCTGCAACTATTATAGAATGCTTTGAAGGATTTACTGTTTAAAATAATCTTTGATGTTATAATAAAGCTTCTGGCGAAGAGTTATAACTCTCGCTGGGACAATTATGTATAATTGTCTCACCCCGTAGGCTTCAACTTTTTAGGTGGACGTCGGAGACGAAGGAACCAGCCTACAGGTGATCAGTCTCAGCAGCAGCATCAGGGGCAACAGTAATCTCAGGTGGAGATTGTCCTGCCATATGGTGTAGTTAGAGTCAGTCCTATGTGTCCTCTGTACTCTCAGGTCTTGGAGTCTTTTGTATAGTGATCTTGAGATTTTGTATCTTGATGTGTATAATTACTCGAGAAGTAATTATCCTGAGATGTAAACAGTTTATCTCTCTTTATGAAAGAAGCTTTTATGGATTCAAGCTCTTGTCACAAAAAGTTTTAATTTCCCATGATTTTTGTCTTCCGCTGATTACCGATTCGCTTCCGCTAAGTTTTAATCGTGTTTATGTTATGGTTTGGAGATCAGAGCCCACACATACACTCTGATGACAAAGATATATTGGTGAAATCTCCATATTGGGTTAGTTTGTTCTTTAATTATCCAGTTTTTGAGTTATTTATTTCTTATTGTATATGCCAGTGTGATTGATCTTATGGGGCCACTCAGGGACGGGCGCTTCAATCCTTTTTCTACTGTCTAGGCAGTAGGATTGAGATTGGGGTAAGAACGGTTCTTTGACAAAAACCAAGAGAGATTGGGATTTCCTTTAGGAAAAGAGTTGGCAAAAGATGTGATTCTGCAATTGTTTCCTAAATCATATAGCCAATTTGTCATGAAATATAACATGAACAACTTTTCTAAATCGTTGCATGAATTGCTTGGCTCATTGAGAACTGTCGAGACACAAATGAACAAGGACAAACCTATATATGTGATGATGATCAAGAAAGTAAAGGGGAAGTCCAAGGGAATAGATAAGGACTAGAAGAGTTATAAGGCTAACCAAAAATCCAAGTCTTATACACTTAAAGAGAAGGAAGGGTGAGTAAGGAAGGGAATTGCTACCACTCTCACCAGGATGGACACTGGAAAGGAATTGCCCTCTTTACATAGAGGAACTATGGAAGAAGAAGTAGGGGATAAAGATATCTACTTCGGGTATATATGTTGTTGAGATAAATTTGTCTAATTCTTCATATGGGGTACTTGATACCTGATGTGGATCTCACATATGATTGAATATGTCGGAACTGAAACGAAGTAAACCCTTTAGGAAGGGTGATATGGAACTGTGTGTTGTGAATGGAGGAAGATTTGATACCACTGTAGTTGGAACCTACAATTTATCTCTACCCAGTGGGGTTGTATTAGAGTTAGAGAACTATTATTATGAACATGCCATTGATAGAAACATCATATCTATATCTTGTTTTGACAAGAGTTGACTCAAATTTCATATAAATAATGGTCGATGTTCTATTTCTAAAGATGAGATATTTTATCAAAGTGTCCCCATGTCTTATGGCCTTTATTTGTTAGATCTTGACACAATCATATATAACATAAATACCAAAAGGATAAAATTTGATAACTAAAATAAAACATACCTTTGTTATTGTCATCTAGAGCATATAAATAAGAGAGACATTTATATACTCCATAAATATGTTTACCTAGATTCATTTGAATTTGATTCAATAGAGATATGTGAGTCTTGATTATTTGGCAAGATGAAGAAATCTCATTTGACTGGAAACAATGGGAGAACGAGTGATCTACTAGGACTTGTACATATTGATGTATATGGACCTTTTAGAGCAAATGCTAGAGGTGGTTACCAGTTCTTCATCACATTTACTGATGACCTCAGTAGATATGGCTATGTGTATCTAATGAAATACAAGTAAAAATCAATTAAAAAGTTCAAGGATTTTATGAATGTAGTAAAGAACCAACTGGGTAAAAGTATTAAAGCAGTTCGATCCTAACAGGGTGGATAATAGTTAAGCCAAGGCTTTAAGGACCTTCTATGAGATTGTGGTGTTGTACCACATGGACTCCAGCTAGAACATTGCAACACAATGGTGCATCAGAAATAATTATCGTACCCTCTTTGATATGATATTATCAATGATGAGTCTAGCTGATCTTTCAACCTTCTTCTGGGGACATGCTTTACAAACTGTATCATTTACACTAAATTGCTTACCATCTAAATTGGCTCAAAAGCCACCTTATGAGACATGACATGGGAAACATCTTAATACGTCACGTATAAATATTTGGGGACATGAAGCTTATGTGAGAATTTTTTTTCCAAAAAGCTTAGAACCAAATCAGAGAAATGTTATTTTGTTGGATATCCCAAAGAAACCAAGGGATATTACTTTTATATTTCATCCAACTACAAAATGTCTGTTAATAGGATTGTTGTTTTCCTATAAAAAGAATTTGTTTCCAAAGGAATCAGTGCGGGAATAGTAGAACTTATAGAAATTTGAGACCAACAAGAAAACATTGAACATGTAGAGGTATAGAAGGAAGAAGGAGAGTCACAAACTATTATGGAATCTCAAGTTCCTCATCTAACACATGGGCCTTATAGATCTAGTAGGACACACCTTGAGCATGAAAGATTTGGATATCTCATAACTAAAGAAGGTGATGAGTTGGTCATAGATGACGAGACAACAAATTACCTAGAAGCAATAGATGGACTAAAATATAATAAATGGCTAGATTCCATGAGATCTGAGTTGGAATCCATGTATACGAACAAGGTATGGACCTTGGTGGATCCACCAGAAGGGGTAGAACCCATAGGGTGAAAATGGGTCTTCATGAAGAAGGCCGACATGGATGGTAAAGTACAAACCTATAAAGGTAGATTTGAAAAGTGTTTCAAACAAATTCAAGGTGTTGACTTCAATGAAATCTTTTCATAGTTGTCTCCATCATCATCATGCTTCCCACTACACTTTATTATGACTATGAGATTTGGCAAATGGATGATGAAACTATTTTAATAGGAATCTTCTTGAGGATGTGTACATGACACAATGTTAAGGTTTTATAATTCCAAATGATGCAAATAAAGTATGTAAGCTACAAAGGTCAATCTATGGATTGAAGCAATAATCTTAGTGCTGGAATATTTAATTTGATGAGGCATTCAAAAGTTTGGTTTTGATCAAAATGGAGAGAACCCTTGACTTATAAGAAGTTTAGTGGGAGCATAATTGTACTCCTCATATTATATGTAGATGACATATTATTGATGGGGAATGACATCCCTACCCTACAAATGGTATAGACATATCTGGGAAGTACCTTCTCTATGAAGGATTTAGGCAAAGAATACTCGATCTTACGAATTGAGATATATAGAGATAGATGTAGAAGGCTTCTCAGGATAAGTTAGAGTACATACACTGACAAGGTACCAAAGAGGTTCAACATGCATGATTCACAGGGCATAATGTTGTTTGTAAAACATAATCAACCATATCGTATAACTTGTTAGAGATAACTCCAAGTTACTTGATTGATGTTACATTGCAATAGTATTTATATTCTCCATATCTCCTAAATGGTTGAGATCTTGTTATACCTACAACTGTTACAGAATGCTTTGAAGGCTTTACTATTTAAAATATTCTTTGATGTTATAATAAAGCTTCTGGCGAAGAGTTATAACTCTCGCTGGGACAATTAAGTATAATTGTCTCACCCCGTAGGCTTCAACTTTTTAGGTGGACGTCGGAGACGAAGGAACCAGCCTACAGGTGATCAGTCTCAGCAGCAGTATCAGGGGCAGCAGTAATCTCAGGCGGAGATTGTCCTGCCCTATGGTGTAGTTAGAGTCAGTCCTATGTGTCCTCTGTACTCTCAGGTCTTGGAGTCTTTTTGTATAAGTGATCTTGAGATTTTGTATCCTGATGTATATAATTACTCAAGAAGTAATTATCCTGAGATGTAAACAGTTTACCTCACTTTATGAAAGAGGCTTCTATGGATTCAAGTTCTTGTCACGAAAAGTTTTAATTTCCCGTGATTTTTGTCTTCCGCTGATTACCGATTCGCTTCCGTTAAGTTTTAATCGTGTTTATGTCATGGTTTGGAGATCAGAGCCCACAACTAGTGTTATCAGAGCTCCAGGTTCAGTTGAGTCTACAGAGGCATATGACTTAGGATGTCGAGTCTACCTTTAGTACTCCTTCCTTATCTAATAGAATCTTCTGCTCCTCAGGAGAAGAAGATACATAAGAATGTCGGAACATCGTGATGAGCACGTGGCAGAGAGTAGTGCTAGTGCACCTCGAGGCGGTGCAAGAGTTCCGAGAATAGAACAACCTGCACCTGAGTCGCCAAGAGAGCCACCCCAGTTCGACCCAGCTGACATGAGTGATCCAGCTGTACAGACGATGTTCGGGCAGTTTATGACTGCCATGACACATATAACTGATAGGATGCCCATTCCTGCACCTAGGGCACATGTCCAGCCTGAAGCACAAGGTATCGGTAAGACGTTCGAACGACTTCGTTGTGTCGGAGCTACCGAGTACTTCAGAACTGCCGACCATGCAGATGCTGACTTATGGTTGACAGAGTTGGAGAAGGCTTTCAGGATTCTTATGATTCCAGAAGCTGAGAAGGTTAGACATGCTGTCTATCTTCTCAAAGGCAGTGCTGGTCACTGGTGGAACATGGAAGAGCAGAAGAGACCTGGAGTAGAGTTCTCATGGGAAGAGTTTCGTCGGGAATTTATCAATAGATATTTTCCAAAGACCTTCCTAGATGAGAAGATCTCTCAGTTTGAGAAACTAAGGCAGGGTATGATGAACATTAGTGAGTATGAAGCTAAGTTTATGGAGTTGTTGCGGTTTTGTCCGCACATGGCTGCTACGGATGAGGAAAGAATCAGAAGATTCGAGAAGGGTTTGAATTCTGATATGTCAACCCCTGTGTCTGCCTTAGAAAATAGAAAGAGGTTCTCTACCTTCGTTGAGTCAGTCCGAAGGATAGAGAGATCTGTGGTTGAGAAAAGACAAACCCATAAAAGATATCCACAGTTCCAGGGTTCTTCATCTAGGGATTCCAAGAAACCTAGATTCTCTGCACCTAACCCTCCACCACCCAGATCAAGTTTTCAAACTTAATGGACACCAAGCAGAGGTAGAGGGCGGAGTCAACCGCTTCAAGGGACGCACAGTTCTGCATCAGTGTCAGTTACTGGACCACCCAGACCACAGCAACAAGAGAAGAGTTGCTACAACTGTGGTAAGGTGGGACACTTGATGAAGGATTGCCGTTCTAGGCCTGTCGGTGTGACACAACAACCTCCGAGACAGAATCAACAGGGATCTCAGAATAGACAACATCAAGGAGCAGCTCGAGGACGTGGACAAGCATCTCAAGCTGGATCATCAGCACCACCTCAACACCAGGCGACTGCGAGGTTCTATGCTATGAACCCACCTGAGGCAGTGGTCAATCCACGGGTAGTGGCAGGTCAGATGAAACTTTTATATTCTGATATGTCTATATCTTGTGTTGTATCCGTTCTGATTGATCCGGGTGCTACGCACTCTTTCATCACTCGTGAAGTGATTCGTAACTGTAATGTGACTGTTAGTCATAGAGCAGATAGTTTGTTGTTAGAGACTCCGTTGAGTGGGTCTTCCGTTTTGCAGGAGGTATGTTCTCCCTGCATCCTTTTCTTTTCTGACCATCACATTCAAGTGGATCTTATACCACTTGATATGCAGGGATTTGATATAATCCTCGGGATGGATACCTTAGAAAGGTATAGAGTTGTCTTGGATTGTGAGTCCAAGTTGGCTGTGTTTGCTAATTAAAGCAGCACATGGATCTTTCAAGGAGAAAGAAAGATTCTGCCCACCTGTCTTGTATCAGCTATGGTTGCGGATAAGCTGTTGAGGCAAGGATGTTATGCATTCTTAGCCCATGTGGTAGATGTTACCAAGGAAAGGACCAATCCTGCTGAAGTTCCCATAGTCAGGGAATTCGAGGATGTGTTTCCTGAAGAACTTCCTGGTATACCACCACCTCGGGAGATTGACTTTGAAATCAATCTGATTCCAGATACGAAACCCATAGCTCAAACTCCGTATAGAATGGCTCCTGCCGAGATGGCAGAACTCAAGAAACAGCTTCAAGAGCTACTTGACAGAGGTTTTATCCGACCGAGTACTTCACCTTGGGGTGCTCCGGTCTTGTTTGTTAAAAAGAAAGATGGGTCAATGCGGTTGTGCATCGACTATAGACAACTCAATAAAGTAACAATAAAGAATAAGTATCCTCTGCCGAGGATTGATGATCTCTTTGACCAGTTGCGTGGTGCAACAGTCTTTTCAAAGATAGACTTGAGGTCTGGATATCACCAACTTCGTATTAAGGATAGTGACATATCCAAGTCTGCCTTTAGGACAAGATATGGTCACTATGAGTTCACGGTTATGTCGTTTGGACTAACCAATGCACCAACTGCATTTATGGAACTCATGAATAGAGTTTTTCGACCTTTCCTTGATCAGTGTGTTGTCGTCTTCATAGATGACATACTGATTTATAGTAAAGATGCTCAGCAGCATGAGCAGCATCTTCGCCAAGCTTTGACCTTGCTAAGAGAACATAAGTTGTATGCTAAGTTTAGCAAGTGTGAGTTCTGGCTGCCGGAGGTATCTTTTCTTGGACATGTAATATCCGCCTCGGGAATTCGTGTTGACCATGCAAAGGTAGAATCTGTTCTACAATGGGAACAACCGAAGACACCGACGGAGATTTAAAGTTTCTTGGGGTTAGCTGGCTATTATCGAAGGTTCATAAAGAACTTTAGTTCTATAAATTTACCTTTGACCAAGTTAACCCGGAAAGATGTTCCTTTTTCTTGGAATGATAAGTGTCAACAATCTTTCCAGTTGCTGAAGGAGAGGTTGACAAGTGCACCTGTATTAGTGCTACCTGAACAAGGAAAAGGATATGTAGTTTTCTGTGATGCTTCCAAAAATGGACTAGGATGTGTGTTGATGCATAATAAACAAGTGATTTCTTTTGCTTCCCGACAGCTTAAGAAACACGAGGAGAATTATCCAACACACGATATGGAGTTAGCAGCTGTGGTTCATGCTTTGAAGATCTGGAGACATTATCTCTACGGAGAGACATTCCAGATTTTCACAGACCACAAAAACCTTAAGTATATCTTCTCTCAGCATGAGCTCAACATGAGGCAACGTCGCTGGATGGAGTTAATCAAGGACTACGACTGTACAATTGATTACCACCCAGGCAAGGCCAATGTTGTTGCAGATGCCTTGAGTAGGAAATCAGCAACATCAACCATGAATGGAGCACAACTAAACTCTTTAGTATGCTCTAGAAGAGATATGCTTATCTTTTTAAGGCAAGACAATGTACAATTGAAGGTGTCATTGCTAGCCGGTTTGTTAGCTGAGATGCATATTAAACCTACCCTAAGAGAGCAGATTAAAGAAGCACAGCTAGATGATGCTGCAGTTCAACATATAAGATCTGAGTATGGAAATGAGAAGCAAGATGGTTTTCATGACTCAAAAGATCAAGTAGCTTGTTATAATGGAAGAATGATAGTGCCGGATGTGGACAACTTGAGGAAGTTAGTCCTGGAAGAAGCCCATTCTTCCATGTATGCTATGCATCCAGGGAGCACCAAGATGTATCGGAATTTGAAGGATCTGTATTGGTGGCCTGGGATGAAGAAGGACGTTGCAGAGTTTGTTCTGAGGTGTCCTGTGTGTCAGCAAGTTAAAGCTGAACACCAGAAGCCTGCAGGAACAATGCAACCTTTACCCATATCACAGTGGAAGTGGGACCATGTGACCATGGACTTTGTTGTTGGCCTACCCAGGACAAGCAAAGGACATGATTCCATTTGGGTAATTGTTGATAGGTTGACTAAGACAGCACATTTCTTACCTGTCAAAACAACCTATTCTGCTGAAAGGTTATCAGAGTTGTATGTTCAAGAGATAGTGCGTTTGCACGGAGTTCCTATCACAATAGTTTCTGACAGAGGTCCTCAGTTTACAAGTCATTTTTGGGAACAGTTGCACAGAGCCTTAGGCACCGAGCTAAGGTTTAGTACGGCCTTTCATCCACAGACTGATGGACAGTCAGAAAGGACCATACAAACCTTAGAAGACCTGTTGCGAGCATGTGTTCTCCAATTCACCGGAAGTTGGAATCTACACCTAAGCTTGATAGAGTTTGCCTATAACAATAGCTATCAGCATAGTATTGATATGGCACCTTATGAAGCCTTATATGGTAGACGTTGTAGATCACCCTTGTGTTAGTTTGAGACTGGTGAGCATCAGTTGTTAGGTCCTGACCTGGTGCAGCAAACCACAGAAAAGATTAAAGTAATACAACATAAGATTAAGACTGCTCAGGATAGGCAGAAATCTTATGCTGACAAACGTCGTAGACCCTTAGAGTTCCAGGTTGGAGACAGAGTGTATCTTAAGGTCTCACCTTGGAAAGGGGTCCTTCGTTTTGGAAGGAAAGGGAAGTTAGCTCCTAGATATATGGGGCCTTATCCAATCATTGAACGGATTGGAAAGGTAGCATATAAACTAGAACTTCCCCCAGAATTACAGAGGTTACATCCTGTGTTTCACATTTCTATGTTGAAGAAATGTCACCCAGACACCGAGTCAGTTCTACAACCCATGGAAGTAGAATTGAATGATGACATATCCTATGAGGAGGGACCTGTGTCAATCCTTGATAAACGAATTAAAAAGTTAAAGAAGAAAGATATAAGTCTTGTGAAAGTCCTCTGGAACCATCGTGGTATTGAAGAAGCCACTTGGGAGTTAGAGGATGAGATGAGAAGGAAGTATCCTGCCCTTTTCTCTTAGTATGTTTTATCGATTTCGGGGACGAAATCCTTGTAAGGGGTGGATAATTTGTAACATCCCTGACCTGGGTTATGAGTTAACCCTAGGTATTTTGCCTAAATATGTAATTAAATCTTTGTGATTAACTCTGAGCATGTAATTAAGTTTTCAGAAACATATATCTCAGTATTTGCTCCTTTTTATTTAAAGTAGTAGCATTGTTTTGATATATAGGGACCTATGTGCAATTTACCCAGTTAAAAGGGTTATCTTGCAATTTGCACATGATGAGATGTTCCTCTGATGTTGATACATCATGAGAAATCTTTTTAGCAAAGTTCGAGGGATTTCCCAAGCTAAGGCACCAAGGTGCAGCTGTGGAAGCAATCACGGTGCTTGAAACCCTAGTTTGGGGTAAAATGCAATTTACCTAAATAAAGGGATGCAATTTGTAAAGAATGTCATCTAAAGTATCTTTTTAGACTCTTGCCATCATTTAGAGAAGAAATGATGAGAAATTCACCTCAATTGAGTTATCAAGTTAAGAAATAGGCTTTGTGATTGAATAATCAGGGTATATGTGCAATATCCCTTTAAGTATGAACTTTATTATTAGATTGTCCTTCCTTGCCTTCTTTTCTATAACTTAAGATAAGGTTTGTCCTTAGAATAAAGAGGAAGGGACGAGCAAGTAATAAAGGAAGGACTTAGTTGGAATTAAGGGAAACTTATGAACTAATGTTGAAAATCCTACCCCATGTATATAAGCTCTCCTTCCCTTAGTTGCAAGGGAACTCACCCTTCGTTCCCTTACTGTTTCATTTCACCAAAGACGACCAAGGACTGCCTTGGAGCTAATGAGGACGACCAAGGGGTGCAAGGTAGGTCTAAACCCCTCTTCTTGCCTAATTCCATGGTTAGAACTCGAATTCAAGGTCATCTTCATGGCTAACTCTTGAAACCCTACCTTTCTAGCCGTCCCTTTTCATCCTTCCTTGGAGTTTTCACCTTGGCCAACCTGTAAGAACTCAAGGACGCCATTAGAGCTTGGAGCTTTAAATCTTGGAGCTCAAGAAGCAAGCTTTAGGCGGGTTTTATAACTCTAAACACATGCTTTACTATATGCATCTTTATATGCGTTTTGATGATAGCTCTTAGTGTTTCCCTACTTTTCCCTGCTATTTTGCAAGCAAACCCGTGGGATATCTGTACTGTTCTTGAGCTAGAAGATGAAGGCGTGATTTCCAAGAAAAACCCACCGCTTTTCTTTTCCTTAAACGGTCCTAACAGTTTGCTCTCTCGGACTCAAGACCGCGAGGTGACCAAACGGTCTCGAGACCGCGTCAGGGCAAACGGTCTTAAGACCATTTGAACCCGTTGACCGAGCGTGGAACGTATAAGAAATCTGTTCCTAATTATATAGGCTAATTACCCTCAAAAGTTGGGAGACTAACTCCAAAGGAATCGGGAGATATGACCTTTTTAAGTCACAACTTTAAATGCATTAATTGCTGATTTTCAAACGGTCTGAAATTGCCTTTTTGGGCAAACGGTCTCAAGACCGTGTAAGGTCGTTGACTAAGCATTGACCGTATGAGATTACTGTTCAAAATTATGTTAGTTAACAACTCACCATGTTTGATGGTCTAATTCCAAACGGGCTAAGAGTTGAAGGGTGAATACTAGGGCTAACCCTAGATAAAATCAGTACTGAAATTATGGTGACCTAATTAGGGTTTTTAGGGTTGATTGACCTAAACGGTCTCAAGACCGTTTGGGGGTCACCAAACGGTCTCAAGTCCGCGAGGGCAATCAACCAAGACCGTTTGGAGGTCTGGGGTCAAGATTTGTTGACCAATTGAAGGTACTTTTACACCAAGTTACATTGCAATTAAATATTGATATAATCATCAACTCAATTTGTCCAACCTTGATGAATCTGCACTAGAATCCAAAAATTGGATGGGAAAACGGTCTCAAGACCGTTTGGAACTCATCCAAACGGTCTCAAGACCGAGAGGACAATCACCCAAGACCGTTTGAAGGTCTAGGGTTGAGTAATTTGACCAATTGAGGACCCAATTGCAAATAAGTTATTAATTTAATCAAAATTCTGTTTTGTGGTTCAATCATGGTTCAACCCCTATCAAATCACCTTAGACTTTGATGAAATCTTGGGCAAACGGTCTTAAGACCATGTGGGGTCCACCCACATGACCTCAAGACCGTTTGGGCCAAGTTTGGGCCCAATTGGAGCTCAATTGAAGGGTTCAACCTTGTGTTGATGCACACTGTTGAGTGTTGATGGGTGAACATTGATAGACCCTAATTGAATCGATTTTAACCATTATGGGTCAAATGAATGACCAAGTGATCAAGCATAATCTTAATTGACTAAATCCATAAGTGGTCAACATAGCTTTGACCATTTGAGGGCTTCAATATGGGTTGACATTATCGGTTGCATCTTTGAGCCTTGTTGAAGGACCAAGCGGCTGAGACCATGAGAGCCTCGCGGTCTCAAGACTGTGAGAGGGCTTGCGGTCTCAAGACCGTGAGGGGGCTCACGGTCTCAAGACCGAGAGGAGGCTCGCGGTCTCAAGACCGCGAAGGGCCTCTCGGTCCTGAGGTCAAAGAAGGGCAAACGGTCTTCATGACCCTCGCGGTCTCAACTCAAATTGGTCTTCGCGGTCTCAACATTAACTTGAACCAATGAAAGGCTTCGCGGTCTTGAACCCTTGAAGAGGCTCACGGTCTTGAAGCCTAAGGGGGCTCGCGGTCTTGGAGTTAGAAAGAGGCTCGCGGTCTTGGAGGGTCAAAGTGGGCAAACGGTCAACACTTTCAACCAATCTCAACCCAATTAATGATTAATGATGGAAATCAATCAATGTGATTCAAGGTTGACCTCATTCAATCATTTGATGATGTAAATGGTTCAATGTTGCCCAAATCAAACCCTAATGATAATCTAGGATAGTAAGGGGTTATTTTACTAAGGTTTTTGACCATGATGATGATCAATGGGGTGAATTACCAAAATACCCCTGAAGGGTCAATTAAGTTATACCTTGCTCAATTCAAACCCTAATTACATGAGAATGATGTTTTTAGTCATAATGACTCTATCCAACTTCATCTAGTGTAATGTTACCATCAACCTTTAGTATGATGAAAGAGAGAGTACTCTAGAGAGAGAAAGTAACTCTAATCACATAATGATGATGTTTTTGGCTATGTTAGCCTATGATGCCTCAATCCAACCTGTTTTAGAGTGATGTTGACATCACCTAACATTATGATGAGAGAGAAAGTACTCTAGAGAGAGAAAGTACTTCTAGAAAGAGAAAGTACCCTTTTTAAGCGGAAACTCGAGTAAAGTATCTCCAATGCAAATAAATGAGCATAATTAGGGTATGATCCACCTGTGTGAGATCATAGAAACCCTAATTATGATAAATGATGAACCTTTAACTAATCCAAGAGTATCGATGAAGATGTTACTCATACATGATGATGTTATGAGTTTAATTCACCTTGATGTGAATAGTAAACCCTAATTCAAGGGTGATGACATGTAATGTGAATAGTAAACCCTAATTCAAGGGTAATGGCATGCTTTTGAGCAATAAACTCTATTTGAATTGAATTAAAGATTTAACTCTTATGACAAGAGTAGGAAGTACATTCCTTATTGTTGTATTACCTTTATCAGATGTATTAACCATGCAGGTTCTGATATGAAGGTAATCATATCCAGGTATGGATGTTGATGTTATATTCATTGAAGGCATGTTGTTAGCCTTATGAATAAGTAAAGTAATCTGATGCCTTGCCAGTGGCATCCTATGCTGATAATGGGCTATGAGAGCCATGAATACCATCAAGGTCATGCCTTAGAGATGACTTGTGATGAGGACAAGGAGAAATAATGATTGATATGAGTTAGGCCTGTTACATTTAGTATTCTTCTTTTATAGCTGCTATGCTATTGTTATTGTTTGAAGAACAATGTATGTTGTTAAAGAATATTGAATGTACTTAACTAATCAAGTATAATGTAGAGCCCTGATCATAGATCCATCATTGTCAGAAATTAAGTGATGGTGAAACAGGTTTTCCTCAGGGAACTCCTGGAGCACATACTTTTGAGTATGTGGGGTACATGGATGTGTAGAACCTTACATCCTAGTGTAGGAAAGTGATGTAGATGTGGAATCCATCCATCCTTCACTATAGTTCCATACCGTATCAGTGGTAGGTAAACATGAAACCTCCTGATGACGAAGAAAGCACAGATATCCGTATCATTGGTAGGTAAATATGAAACCTCCTGATGACGAAGAGAGTACAGAACACCACTGTGACTCTAGAATAGCGAAGGACCAGTTTACCCTGGTGAGCTATAGTAGTAGAGACACGAGATGTCCTACAAGTGATCCTCTTACTGACTGAGGAAGGTGAAGGTCATGAGAATCCGGCTCTCTTAATGACCTATGTATGATACTGATGCGGCTTCTCAGCGATCAGTTGGAGTATGAGTGGTAAGCCTCATCTCCACAGGGCATAATGTTGTTTGTAAAACATAATCAACCATATAGTATAACTTGTTAGAGATAACTCCAAGTTAGTTGATTGATGTTACATTGCAATAGTATTTATATTCTTCATATCTCCTAAATGGTTGAGATCTTGTTATACCTACAACTGTTACAAAATGCTTTGAAGGCTTTACTGTTTAAAATATTCTTTGATGTTATAATAAAGCTTCTGGCGAAGAGTTATAACTCTCGCTGGGACAATTATGTATAATTGTCTCACCCCGTAGGCTTCAAATTTTTAGGTGGACGTCGGAGACGAAGGAACCAGCCTACAGGTGATCAGTCTCAGCAGCAGTATCAGGGGCAGCAGTAATCTCAGGTGGAGATTGTCCTGCCCTATGGTGTAGTTAGAGTCAGTCCTATGTGTCCTCTGTACTCTCAGGTCTTGGAGTCTTTTTGTATAAGTGATCTTGAGATTTTGTATCCTGATGTATATAATTACTCAAGAAGTAATTATCCTGAGATGTAAACAGTTTACCTCACTTTATGAAAGAGGCTTCTATGGATTCAAGTTCTTATCACGAAAAGTTTTAATTTCCCGTGATTTTTGTCTTCCGCTGATTACCGATTCGCTTCCGTTAAGTTTTAATCGTGTTTATGTCATGGTTTGGAGATCAGAGCCCACAACAATCATCACATGTTGTTGTATGAACTTTGACACCATTCATCGTAACCTTGAATGAGGGTTTCTATAAATATGGTACTCAGGTACGTTGTGACACATTAGGATTTATTTTGAGTGATGTAGGTAGGATTTGTCCCTTATACTAAAGATGATATCGTAGACACTTGATAAGAAAGACTAAGAAATGTATGGACATGTTCATGTGAGTCAATATGTGATATTGAGCCAACATGCATCTCAACAGTCTGCTCTAGTTCAATAAACATATATTGAAAATTAAGAGGATGATGATACCATGCCTTGTATTAAATCTATATATATGAAACAAAGGAACTATATGATCACGATAACACTGGTCAAAGAAGTCGATCGAGGTTGTTCTCCAACTTTGTTAATCAACTAGTTGGAGTGTTTTGGTATAAAAATGAATAATACTAGTTGTCGGTCAACCAACGAGAGTGTGCAATCAACCGACTAGAGTGCCAGTCGACTTACTGGAGTGTCCAATTGACCGACTGGACTGTGATGACTCTTCATAATGGAACCAGCTAGTCGACCGATTGAAATGTTCAATCGATCTACTAATCAATGGATGATTAGAGTAACCAATCAGCTGATTTGAGTGAACAATCGAGTGACTGGGTTGAATCAACAAATTTTAATGAGTCAGACAATTTAGTTCTGGCCAAAATGACAGACATTAATTGTTGTAATAAAACTAGTGCTATTGCACCACTGACCACAAGTCAATTGATCGAATGGATTGACCAATCAATTGAATGGCCACACGCGGCCACCCAACCACAAAATCTAACCATTCTTCTCCCTAGGGTTTGTAAAACCCAAGACTAATCAATCCTACATAAATGGGATGGTCAAGTCTCTCAACATATAAGTGACAAACTTGACTTCTTGCGATTGTAGTAACATGAGAGCTTGAGAAATCTTACTCGTGAAAGCGAGAGATATCAAGGGAAAAGGAAGCCGATACTAGCAAGTTGAAAAATGAAGGGGCAAATCCTTCCTATCAGATCAAGAAGAATGACATGGACTTCCTAGTGGTCTGCATGAATTACGTAGAGGCATGGAATCTTTTGTTCTATGCTAAGAGGTCACTATCAGCTATTGTCTGTGAGTGCTACACTAGAATGACATTGTTGACTATTGTTTGCATGTTTCTTGAGAAGAATGCACATCTCTGTGCAAGGATAGTCACATGATTTGATTTAGGATAAGGTACATCTTGCACTCTATCCTAATACATCATTGTTTCTAAGATTTTCTAGTTAGGAAATATGGATACAATTTCAATTTTCTACTTCCTACTATGTCTCCATATTTTCTAACATTTATGACTTTTATAACTTCTAATTCATACCTAAAAGAAGGTAGACATCTAATAATTTGGTTATGTTGATCAAGCATAAATAAATTGATTATGATATTATTTATTCTACAAACAAAGGAAACTATATTATAGAATCATGAAATTCAATTGCAGTAATGCGTCGTGTTACCCATGGTCATCTATAAGTTAAAAGAGAGGGTTGACCCCATATATTCGTCATCTAATCAGAAAAATAAGAGAAAGATAAGGATACATAAATCATAAAAAATTGATAGAAAAACTCCTATATATGTCGACTCAACAATACCTCCTTATGAACACCATGATCAATAGTTTTTTGATTGCAAATATGTCTTCCAAAAGTGCTTGGACCATTGGATTGGCACAAATCTCCTCCATCTCCACTCCCTTCTATTGTGCATTCAAAACATACTTGATAATCCTTTTGTAGCCTCCCTCCTTAGGTAATAAGTGAGTCCTAACTCTTACTTAATTCATACCCATTAAATCTAACTTAACTTTAGATTTACATTAATTGAGATGACTTGGTACCACCAATAGGTGTGGACAACATTGAGTCAGTGAGCCTACTCACCTTCTTTCTTTGTGTCGGTACTAGTGACAGTCATGTTAGTAACACCAAGTTGATACTCATTGATGTCTGGATGCTAAAGTCTGTACCACTAACAATATATTTGGTAGCACCAAGATAATTAAGTTACATCCCTAATGTTCTCTAAACCTTCAATCAGTACCACTGACTATGAATCTCAGTGGAATTAATTTGATGCTCATTCACAATGAATTTCTCCTTGTTAGCATTGAGGCTCATCTACTAATTCTTATCTTGGGCATAAGGTATCAATGCCACAAACTAGGATCTTAGTGGAAATGAGTTGATCAATAATAGTAATTTTGTCTAAAATAAGTTGAACCATGACACAAGTTTGAGCAAAATATAATAAATTCATGTATTTTAATATAAATAAGGCATCATTTGGTTCAGGGTATTGATTGCATGATAGGATTCTAAACCCACAATGTATGATAATCCTACATTTGTTTGCCACAAACACTGAGTGGGAAGACATCCACCCAGTTTACAATCCCTAGAACACAACATTATTACATTCCGCACAACAAATCACTTTTGTTTATCCATCCTCCCACCCATCCCTCATGACCCTTCTTTGTGACTATGACTCCTCGGTGGCTCTGGATCCAGTTCTCTTGCCCTAAACTACATGACTCTAAGCTAGTAGCATCCTGAGTCTTTCCATGTGTAACCACCACCACTACTAGAAGTTCTTGTCTACCCGTATATGTCAACTGACATGGACTTTGGCTCCAAAGGCTCCATCAATGGTGGATTTCCCACCTACAGTAGATATCTATTGAAATTTACATAGACCTCTTGATGCAGGTCCAACTATTGTTGTTATCAGCTCTTCTTGACATCTTCTCAGACACATTCCCTATCGTGTAGTTTTTTGTGTACTATGTTGGAGAGTATCATGACTATTGGGGCTATAACAGTGACATAGAGAGAAAGAGAAACATGGACATAATGGGGATATTTCAATGCAAATTACATGAATTGGCACCAAACTTCATGGTCAATGACGAGAAAAATCATTTTTGGGCCATGACAAATCTTGATTCAGATAGTGGAATTAAAGAAATTTCAATGTTTTGTATTTACTTCTTTTGAGTGGACTGTGAAAAGGGTAATGTTTCAGCAAGGTGATTGGTGTATTTAGGGAAGGTGTTGCTGCTAGCTACCCAAACATAGGTTAGGAAGAATAATTCTATGATACAACACTTACCTTGCAATCCAATCCTTGGATGCATTCCACATATTTCCCATCCTATGAACCAAATGAGGCCTAAGTGATAGTTGAAGCATAAGTGATTCACATGCTAATACATAGAAAATTAAACAAAGACATGCCTAAATGAGAATATTCGTTCTTAAAGAGTCAAAAAATAGCATGTGAAAAGCAACATAAAATCAATGCATCACATGCAAGTTGAAGGATATGAGTTCTATCATTCAAACATGTGAAGGAAAAGCTTATTACACTTATTTCAGTCTCTTGTTCCCTTTTTTGTTAGTTTTGTGGCAAATCCGCTGCACACTAGTGCTTGCTTTTCAAAAGCTAATCAACATAAAGCTTGAAAAAACTAGACCTACAAGGTTGATGACTTGTCTAGATGTTATCTTTCTCAAGATACTTTATTCATGTCTTCCCAAAGTCACATCTTCTATTTTGAAGTTCCAAGATGGTTTTTCTAGTGATCTAATTGGGCTTCCTTGATGGCTTCTTTCATTTCCATCAAGATCTTGAGACCACACTCAAGATGGATCCAATTTGACAATTAGCATACCCTCATAATATATGTGTTTGAAGAGACCTCTATTGCTTCACGGTTGGATATGTTGATTGTCCTTATTCCAACCACATATTAATTTCTAGTTAAGATGACATAGTCATGGTGTTTTGATCGTTTGCTCTAGGTTGATGGTCATGTCCTTATAAAATATCCACTTCATAAGATCTTCTCCAAATATCCAGTATTTGTAGCATTTAGAACATCACTTCAAATGTGTGTCACCAAATCTTTTTTGGAGAGTCAAACTTAAGGGATAGTGAAAATATTGTTTAGGGAGAGATATTTTTTGTCTAATTGTCTTATTCGAATTGAGTCTTATAAGTCCATGCTGAATATGTGTTTCACCCATGCTCCAGCTTGAGATGGAGTGGTAGATGTTGGAAAGTATTATTAGTTAATAAGCCATTTGTTATGTGGGCCAAATTGTCTTGGCCCATTAGGTTAAGTTTGCTTCCCTATACATGCCTCCTTTCCTATATATAGGAGAGGACCTTTTTGTCTGTCAATATGAAATATAATAGTTCTAATATTTTCCATAGAGTTAATTTTGTAGTAGTTGAGAATTGTGAGATTCTACTTGGAGCAAATACTTTGAATGGTACGAGGGTATTTGGGATTCTACATGATTATCACTGATGGTATTTTGGTATGTGATAGATAGTGGATGTGGTTGTGTCTTGATACTATTGGCTTTCATAACCTATTTTCTTGGTGACATGAATTGTGTATAGGCCTATTCTGTAACATACTGGATTTTGGTATTTAATTTAATTTTGACTAAAATTTTGAAATCCTCCCAAACTTGATTTCATTCACTAATTGATCCTCAACTTCAACATCTCCATTAAATATTTTGATCAATTGTCAAATTTTTTGGTCTTACTTTCATTCTCTTTCGAAATAAGATGAACCTCCCCTAGAGTAATATTTGTGGATAGATCCCTTATTTTGGTTAATGAGTCATTTCATTCTTAATTTGTTCAATAGTTGCTGGCCTACACATCTTGATTTAACCTTACACGAATCATATACTCTTGATTTTGCCAATGGCTTTCGAATAAATGAAAAACATCAACACATTAATACATATGTATATTTGAATGATATATAGGATAGATTAAGTTGGTCATCGTAGAAATCATAATGGAGGAGTTAGTATTTTTATAAATCACCTTATTAAAGGGTAGATGTTTGGAACAACATTGCATTGAATAAGTTTAAAATCTTTGAGTAATTGAATTATCTCTTAGAAGTTACAAAGTGATTAGAAAAAACAAGATATATAGACACTTTGATATAGGAGTTAATTAATCTATTTAAAAGAAACACTTCTCTCTTCCCAAATTACCTAGCTGACGATTAGGGAAAATAAACATAACGGTGCCCCTCTCCTTGCATCTGAAGACCAAGTGAAGCCATTACATGGAATGTGTTCCTTCCCCCCATCATCTTTCCTAATCCCATCAGATTAACTCGTGTCCTAGCTCTTAGCATGAACACAAAAGGGTCACCAATGCCGAACCTTAGCCTACCATTAAAAGTCCCAAGTGATTGATTATAACTGTAGATAGAGGAATGATGATCGGCGGTAACCCCTGATTGCATCCTCTCCTCTTCGTCCTCTCATGCCCTTCACCTAGAAAACCCTAAGCACCCCTTTCCTTAATATATAAACTACTACACACACACCCGACCTTGAGATAAACTGGCAATCCTACCGTATCTCCAGTCCTCATCTCCGCCATCTCAAATCCCAGGTTTCCAACCTATTGTGAGTCTTCAACACCCCCACAACCCCAGCAGTGCCATCACATAAAGCCCCGACCCCTGCCCGACTGTCTCCACCAGGCCACCGACCCCTAGTCCTCCCCAGATCGCAGCCTCACGCTGTAGCCGTGGCTTCTTCTCCTTCATCCCGCTAGACTCCCACACGCCCCGACGACTGTCGCCTGCAACTCAGAGTTTTAGATCCAACCATCATCGACCTGTAGGTTGTCCTCTCCAACCTCCTCTCCTCCAATTTTGTATGTCAGCGGCCTAGATAGTGTCTCACCAGCCACCATGGCTCCTTCATGTCGGCATTACAACACTACAGCGGCGTCAGAAAACAACCTGCAGCAACCAAACGAGCTCACCACCCTATAGTTACCCGACACAGTGGCACCCAAATCCTTTCCTCCAGCCTCCCTGCATCCTCCACCCAGCAATTGTAGTGGCAGAGCAACACCATGAGCCCCGGTGACATCTGCAACAGGCAGACAACCACCCCAAAGACTTCCCGGCGGCCTACAACCTCGCCCTAGGCATTGCGCCCACAATCACTTGCGGCGGCATAGAGGAGTCTCCAAGATGTAGATGGTAGTTTGATCCCACTGCCCTGGACCTCGCCATCTCTGACAAAATCACCACAACCTGCTGATCTCTGATGTAGAGCTATGACCTGCAACAGTAGCGCCCCACCTCGCCACCAACAGTAATGCCCTTCCAGGACCACCTCGTGTTCTCCTACATCCAAACTCACCACCAACAAATCAAATACTCACCACGGACCCTGAGATCATCGCCACTACCTACTGCGGCCAGTGATCTATGATTAGAGCATATACAGAGCAAACCCCTCAAACCCATGGAGTCATGAACATCGCGTCCTTGGCCAACACCTTCCGGTTCTTCCACTGCCCTCGCAGCTACCTGGAGCCTAGACCATTACTTCTCAGTCCTTGACTAGAGATCAAGTTCTACAGTTCAGATGGCATGAACCAGATTGGAAACCGTCAATGAAAACCAGAATCTCAGAAGTCACAGTAAGCTCACCTCTTCCCTCTTCTATTCAGTTCTATAATCCAGATTAACAAAATAAAGAATAAGCTAGTGAATATTAGGTTAATTATCTAACCAACCATATATCACGTAGGTGTTTATGTATACATAAATCAAGGAATATATAATTGTATATAAGGAGACAATAACTTGGATAATATCATACCATATCCATGACATTGTGATATATTAGTTGATCAATCGTTAAATACAAATTATCTCATGGTACATATTCATATACCTTAGTGCATTGAAATGTAATAACTAATACGGAAATTGAGTATTAGACCTTGCAATACATACATGTATTAATAGTAATGTTAAAGTGTAGTGAAGACAATGCATAAATATTATGATAGATATTCCCATCATAGGAATATATATTTTTGACTCAATAAATAAAGAATTCTAAGGTTTCATTATTGAGTAATTGGATACATCCAAAATGTTAACTCCATTATTATCATGAATTTAATACACTTTATGTACAAATATGTATACATAGATGAATGGAATATGAATTTGTAAATTGTAATTTTAAGACATTGTCATATGATACAAACATAAGCTAAGAAGGTAAATTTTACATGCATAGATAAAATAATTGTACTACAAGCTTAATTTAGATTGTATATAGATGGATCATTATATGAAACTTCTCTATTATTGTTCATTTAGATACCGCATGTAATTAGGGACTCAACTGAGATATAGGTATATGACTAGAAAATGATAAGATATATCTAAAACCCTAGTAAGTGTATATTGCTAAATAAACATAACTGATCTTAGTGAATGAATAAAGTTATATTCTTATAAAAGAGAGAATGATCTAATTAAGAGAAAAAGCCATGAAGTAATTGAGTACGTAGAATTGATTATATATATATATATATGACATGACTATGAATAAGGATAATAAGGAACCACAGGACGATAATAACCCTAGATGGGAAATAAAACACGATATTTGAAAAGATTTAACCAATAGTTGATTCCAAGCCAAATGATAACACCCTTATATAAATTTGTAGATTCTTCTTCTTGGAGCCTTGTTATGATTGATCAATCCATGGAGCTTTGAATAATTTGAGGTACTAAATTCTCTATTCTTTTATTGAACTGTTTGCCTCCCTCTTGAGTTCATATATAAAAGTTTTACAAACGGGTGAACAAATATTGTTGTTAGCCTTTCCCTTTTTGTTGAAGTTCGCCACGACTAGATTTTGAATATTGAACATTATTGAGAAATTGAAGTATTATTAGATTTTGATATTGGCACAAAAACTTGAAATATTGGCTAAGAGCTTTGGCTCACTAGTTTCGGTGGGTCATGACCCCCAACGCTGCGCAGTGGATAATGGACAATTAGAGGTCCTCCAGTACTGGTTACCCCCACAGACGAAGTGTCGTTCTCTCATAGAGAGGAGAACACTAGGCACCTAGCCACTGGCAAAGACAAAATATTAGATTGATTGTGCCAATAGATAAATCCTTGCATTTTGAATTATTGGATATCTTGATACTAGTTTAATGAAAATTGTTCCATTTCAAATCTTGATATTGGTATCTCTTTATCATTTTCTAGTTGCCTCTTTGAATTATTGTATCTTTTTGTAATTAGCATGGTAACTAGACTATTCTTGTGTTACCTCCATAATCCACCAAGCAATCTTACCTAAAGTTAATACCATAACTCTTTATTTTAAAAATAGCTCAATAATGGATTTAGTACCAGCCTAGCTGACCTTTATTTTTCCCTTCAATGGGGTCCATGTGTGGTTTTGTTCCTTTTGGGAACTCATGGGCAGGTGATACAGAGGAGAAACAGATGAGATGTGCAGGAGCTGTCCTCTGTTGAAGATTAGATGGGAACCAGTTCTCATTTTCAATCTTGTAATATTATGTTTGTAAACTTCCGCAACTCTGATGTACAAACATGATTGTAATAAAGATTGTTTATATTTTGATATATTTTGTAAATATTTGATCGTAGAGATCGGGTCTTTACATATTCCCTATGCATATCGAGTTTAGAGTAATCCATGGTAGGCCTACCCTTTGTAAACTCTACCTTTGGTAGATCTTGCTCTACATCTGAGGTGTGGAATGATCAAATGCAATCTACTAATCTTTAGATCTTATACAGAGCTAGTTCGGGTATCACGACCACTATCTCATAGTTTGAGTGATACACCTCAAACTACACTAAATATACTAAAAAAATAACCATTTGTGTCATATATCCACTTAGGTTTGATTGATGAGTTGCATTGGATGTGTTATTGCATTCTCTTACATTTTTCAACTATACTATATGTGATTTATACCTCATTCTTCTATCTATATTTGCATCTAAATATGTATAAGAATCTACTTCAATGTACTTTTTATCCTTTCTAGACTCTATATTCTATTAATGCCTGATTAATATATATGATGTAACTAATAAATGTTATTAGTTGCTATATCATATTGCTAGCAGTTGTGCTCTCACCCAGTGATTATTCAAATCTTTTAGGTGACTAGTAGAGAAACCAAGGTTGTGGTTGTAATGATCTATCTTTTCGAGAATGCTAGTAGATCAGGGGTTGGTGATGTCTTTTTAGAGTATCATGTTAGAGTCATCCATGCACTCTCAAGTTTGGGCGTGAAGGTATTTTAGTGATTTTATCTATGACTCAAGGATTTTATGCGTATGAATTGTAATGTTTGTCTTGTTTTACATAAGTGAACGTGCATAATTTTCTTGTATACCACTATGTTTGAGGTCACTAAACTCTATGTTGTAAAGTTACATGTGAATATTAATATATGGAAATGAACTAGCGCAATTACACTGTAGCTTTCATTTGGACTTTTTTTCCTCTAAATTTTTCCTAAGTTAGTTTATTGTAATGATCTTGTTTATTGTTAATCATCATTTTTATTGGAGTAATCTCTCTCTTATGTGGCGGGTGCTCACAACATCGACCTGACTAGCTATTGAATCCTAAATTTGATCAGCCTAGGTCAATACTATTGACAATATGGTCAATGTAATGATCATGAGCTTTTGTGCACTCCATTTTGGGGGTATTGTTACAACCTCAATTTTTTATTGTATGATTTGAAATGCAATTTTTCCAATAAATGCATATCCATGGACATTGTAACGCCTGAGCCCACTACCCAAGTCTCTAGTAGAGTTTCAGGAATAATAGAACTGTGTGCTTTGTCCTCACTCATGCGCATGCCTGGATCAACTTCCCAATAGGTCACCCATCCCAATACTACTCCAAGCTAAGCACGCTTTACTATGGAGTTCTTTAGTGATGGGCTCCAGGAAAAGGAGGTGTACCTTGGTGATATGGGTAGTCCAATCATTCCTTTTAAGAGTGTTTTATTTGAGGCCTCAAATCCTAGGATGTTACAATCTCCCCCACCTAGACTCTTGATGTCCTCGTCAAGGATCAACTATAAGGCCTCATAATCTCTTCCCCATTTCAGTGCAGACCCACAATGGCCCATGGACACCCAACTCCCGATCACGGAATACCAATGCAAGGGTGGCTACGTCAACCATGGACAACCCTTTCCTACATGCCTAGACCGCACGACTCAAGACTGGCATGATATGCCCATGTGGGCCCCACCTACTGGAGGGGTTATGGCTCTGATACCATTTGTAATGCTCGGGCCCACTACCCAAGGCTCTAGTAGAGTTTCAGGAATGATGACTGGCCCCACAAACCACCACTAGCCTTAACTGCACACTTTGTCCTCACTCATGCGCATTCCAGGATCAACTTCCAGACAGGTCACTCATCCCAGTACTACTCCAAGCTGAGCACCACTTAACTATGGAGTTCTTTAGTGATGGGCTCCTAGAAAAGGAGGTGCACCTTGGTGATATGGGTAGTCCAATCATTCCTTTTAAGAGTGTTTTATCCGAGGCCTCAAATCCTGGGATGTTACAGAAATTGAATGATTTATGTTCAATGAATGGGTTTCTTTTGCAATACTTCCCTTGAATGTATGTTTTTATGGTTCATACTGATTGGATAAGTCCAATAATGATAAAAGGGAAAAGAGATAAAATAATAATTGTGTGCATGTGAGAATTATGTAGAATTCTCTAGAAAGTGGTATGGATGACCACTATTGATTAATGTTTAGTTTCACAATGTCTTTAATAAGAAAATGAATCAAAATGAAGAGAATAGAATAGAAAATAAAGGGAAAATGTATGTCTTAATGAATAATACATGCCTTAAGAGTGAATGAATTTCATATGAATAAAAGTCTCTTTTAGTTTGGAGTTTTGGTTCCCAAATTTGCACACAAGTAATTTGGGTCATTAAAGAGTTTCCCTTAAAATTTGGGATAAAAATATAAGTGGATTAGGAGATATGAGTTTTGTAAGTTTTCCTAAAGTGAAGAGGATAACATTTAATGTCATGATTTTTCCAATCTAATTAGAATTGATTTAATCAGTCTTTTTCTTGGCACACATGATGATGGCTGTTGGATCTAAGATCAAACAGTGGAGTGGTTGTCCTTTACCTCCAGCCTTTTTAGGCAACTTGTCTATAGTAAACCTTTCTCCTCTCTACACTGTTCTCTCTTTCTCTGAGCCATGTCCTCACTAGGAGACAACTCCAATAGGTTTGAGATAGACTGATCTGAACCATCCTTGGATTCTAGTGTATTCATGGGTGCTTTAGTTTTCCCAAAAAACCAATTGGAGTCGGACCTCCATGAAAGACCAACCAATGCTCCTCTCACTATACACTACCTACACAAGGCTTAGGGTCTCACGAGAGGGTCACTGAGAGTTTCTGTAAGGGTGGATACCTACCAAGTACATTGCCATGCCTGGGAGAGGTGTCGTCCCTAGGAACAGGCTCACGCCCTATTTCTGGCGTAAGGCTGCTTGCGCGTCAAGATGGCCGAGGTGCTAGCGGAGGTGGCAAAGGGGGCCAGTGAGTCCGCCTTGGTTGGTGGAGCCAAAGGAACAATTTCCTAGGTGATGGATGCAATAGAAGCGGGAGTCAACCTACCAGTTGACCAAGATCGTGGTGTACAAGAGTGGGGGTAGCGTGAGTCAGGGTTGAAGAAGAGAACAAGCAGAATTACATTCCTTCACTCATTAGGGAAACAGAAAGGAAGGGGTAAAGCCATCTTTTGATTCTAATATCTGACCCAACCTTGGTAGGATGGTTGCTGATGTGGTAGAAATCTATTGGCTAGTCCCCATCCGCGTGGCAATTAAGGTAAATACTTTTTTTGCTTCTAACATGGTGTGCCCTGATTGGCCAACTAATGAAGTATAGAAAGTTCTAGGATGCTCTGATGAAAACAAGTTATATATGAAAATTTATTAGGAGAACTCAAGGAATCCAATAAAAATATAGTCATGACCTAGATCTAATTCTAGATCAAGAAGTATCCAAAGATAACATCTTTGATGTCTGAAATGAATCAGACCCTACTTTCAAAGTTTTGATGATCTTAATGTGTTAGATTTATAATGATGATAACATATTGATATTTTATGAATAAAAAGAGCAACTTGAAAGTTATTTGAATTTAGAAACCCATAATTTGATGAATTAGGGTTTCCTTGAAATGAAAGGTGTATTTAATGAAGGATTAGGGTTTGTAACCTAATCATACATGAAAAGTGGAAATTAGGGTTTGGGAAGCCAAAAACTGAATAAAACCTTAATGTTGACCTAAAAACCCTAACTTGGAATCCCAAGTCAATAAAAGATGTTTGGATGCGATTGTAACAATTAGGTGTTATAAATACTTTTCAGGATCAAGTTGCTTGATTTATTGCTTGGTTTGGTTGATTGGACTTCTTGATTAGATTAGCTGTCTTGCTTGATTATGAGACTTTCAAACCAGGTATGTGGTTACACTTATGACTAATGGCTCTAGTTTCATGGCAATTTTGGAGGTTTTACCAGTTTCTTGAAATTAACTGCTTGGATGAACTTTAATTCTTGCAACTATAAAGTGACTATGGATATCACAATGAATATATGCATGACTACATTGGATCCTAGTCCTCCTCTATATCTTTGAGTATATGCAAGAAATTGATGACCTAGTTATTGGTCTACCCTTGGGGTAGGATCATCAGGTTACCATGAGTTGATGTTTGGTCTACCCTTGGGTAGCATCATAGGACTATAAAGCTCAATGTCTTAGTCTACCTGTAGGGTAGGATCAAAAAGGGGATATTGGGATCTACCATATGAGAAAGGTAGTATCCATGTCCATTGTAGGTACAACACAAAGGCTTGGATATGTTAGGATTGAGTAGTTATGTTTAAAATGTAATGTTTGATCTATTGAGCAATAATTTGGTTGCAATAAGATGTTACAAGTAGATGTAAACTTTTGTTTCCACCACATACCAGTATAATTCATTATACTAACTAACATTTTGTTTGTTGTCATTTTAGGGTTACATGCCTACCCAAAAGTGGATAATCATTTAAAGTGACATTGAAAGAATAAATATTGGAGGATTGTAGATAGATAGATTCCTATCTGTGGTAAAGTTCTCAATTCGTATGTTTTGAAAGGTATGTGAAAAGAAATTTTTTATCCTATTTTAATCTTAGTTATGGTACAATTTATTAATTATTTTTGATTATTTGCAAAACCATATGATCCTATTTTGGGATAACAACTCTAGATTTTTTGCCTTCCTTAATTGGGGGTTGCTGAGGAATGGGGTCATTACATTTAGTATCAGAGTCTGATTTTCCATATAGTCTATAATCATTATTAAATTTTACAAATTCTTTAGAGCCCAAAGGGATTTATTAGAGGATTTTTCTAAAGATGGAGGTGTCTAGAAAAGAATCACAATCTGGGGGATGGCAAGATTTTCCTCCGCCCCACTAGTCTGTTTATGAGGACTCCCAGAATCTGTGTGACTGCCTAGCCAAAATATGAGGATTTGACTCGAAATAATATACATCTAGGATTTCTCATCTACTTTCATCCCTTCTTTACCTTCCTTTCACTAGAAAAACTTTAAACTACTTGAGGTTTTCTCTCTCTCTCTCTCTCTCCATATCCTTTAGAGTTTTGAGGATAAGAGTGCTAAGGATTAGGGCATCCTCCGCCAAATAATAAAAGTGGACATAATGATAAAGAGAAAACATTTGATTGGTGAACCCTAGATGGAACTAGGACTGGTAAGGGAAAATAGCTCCAGTGGGTCACGAGACTCACAAAACTTAAGGAGCAGGTTGTAAACCCTAAACTCAACCCAAAACCTTAAGAACTGTATAGAGAAAGAAAGATCCCAATTATTTGGATACCTTAGTTGTCCATGCATGCAAGTACGTAGGTTAGGCATGCATGATATACCTTGAGGACAAGTATGCATGGGAAACATAGACTAAGTGGTTGCATGACTCCTAGTGCAACATTTGAGTTTTGTAACCCGACCTAGGGTGGGTCGCCCCTAAGAAGGAGAAAAGAGCTAAGAGAGTGATAACACCCTAAATCATAAGGTTAGTTGTGACCAAAAGTTTAAACTCCTCTAGGTAGGAACCTTGACGAGTGTGTTCCCACTCAGATGTGAGTGGGAGATAGGCATGCACCTACATGGAAGTGAGTGACATCAAGGATGGCAAGGGGATTAGTTCTAAGCCAGAGGGGTAATGCCTTTTGGATTAGATTATGAGACATGCATACTGGAGGAAATGAATGAGAAGATTTGTGTTACGTAATGAGGTAGTATGGTTTATGATGACTTCAGTTGGATTTGAGAACTTGACTGTAGTTTTGAATTGGACATAAGATTTGATAGTACAAACATGTACACTTCATCATATAAGGTAGGCTAGGTGAGAATAAGAGGTGCTCATCTACAAAGAAGGAACCTCTAGTGCTAGGACCGATTATAGGGTTAACTTAAGAGAGAGTGAGACCCAGAAGGAGAAGGTTGGGAACCTATACTCCAACACATGAGGTATTACACGAAATATTTTATGTCCTAAACCAGACTACCCTTGTGTGGATGAGTCAGGTAACTGTATGTATGATACCTAGAAGCTTGTTGTACACTAGTTGTCCTCGAAAGGACCAAACAATAGAGATTGAGAAGGAGGCTTCTTATATATATGTGTAGATGATATGAGTACATACCGTCTAGGTGAGGGAAGGAGAGTCCCAATATCTTGGAGATGTAATGAATGGTAATATGATGTGAAGCCTCAGACTCAGATTGGTAACCCTTGTGTAGGACTCTAAGGACTATTTACATGAAAGAGAATGTTGGGAATAAAATGCCTAGCATGCTTTGGTTCGGTACGTGCTTGAGCGGCTATGTCATACAATTTAGATGAATAATGCTAAGAAAGTAAACTCGAGAGAGGAAGTGGTGGTATATGTTGCATATAGTGCTTACAAGGTCGAATGACACACCCTCAAGTTTTGGGTAAAAGGAAACCCCACTTGGACTAAGATATATGTTTGATGAGCCACTCAAAGAAGTTGGTCTGAAACTGGTCCAACCTTGAGAGATGAGGAATGGATATGACATAATGGAAAACTTAGAAATGGGCTAATAAGTTCTCAACTTGCTAGTTACATGCATGGATGGAATAATAGGATATATGCCTACATGTGATGATATAAACTTTGGAATCAAGTGATACTGGGTATTGCCAAGTAAAATATTTACCCTGTCTTGGGAAAGGACCCTTCCTAAAGGAGTGAGTTCATGAATTAGTTTAAGAATTGAGGTAACTTTAAAGGTCACTTAAAAGAACTTGAGAGATTAATTGTGTGAATCACAAAAGCTCATACATTGAGCATGAATCTTTAGACCCATGTATGGCCATATCTAAGGGACATAAAGAAAAGTCACTATGAAAGTGACTGATAGAATGTGGCCATGCCCACATGGGTAGGTCGCCATGTTTCTCGAGAAGGGACATAAGAAAAACTATGAGTGCCCTGAGAGATGAAGGAAAATTGGTGAGGACTCTAAGGATGAAATATGCTTGAATATCATCAAAGGAACCACCAAAAAAATGTGTGGTGAAATAAAATAAAGTTACAATAGAACCTTAAGTTAATCCTAAGGTCAAGTAGGGATGAGACCGATGGGAGTAGGAGTTGATTGTTCCCTAAATGTACAAGACCATCGAGTCGGGAGGTAATGACTATGTTTGCTCGAGGTCCATGGGTTAGGAGGTTGGCCACCTTCATGAGTTCATGGGGATCGAGGGGTAAATGTGAGAGGCACTCCCTAGATGCATAAGGGTAAGATCACCCCAAAAGTACTGGCACGCTAGAGACCTTGAGAAAATGACTAAGGTTCATAAATAGGAGTTGTGATAAGAATCAAAGGTTATGAGAAAAGTTTTTCCTATATGAATACATGGAATTAAGGGAATGGTGATATTCATTATTTGGAGTCATGTGGAGGATGATTCAACCTAGATTTGAAAATAAAATGGTAATGTGTAAATGTTCCTTCTCTATTCTTAGAATGGGATGAAAATCTGTATTTGGACTGCAGCCAAATGCTTATTTCATCTTATTATGAGTGTGAGGGATGAGACAGATGCATGCCATACTAGGAATAAAAATGAAATGAGGAATAAATACTTAAGTTGAAATCTTTATTAAGAATTGGAGGAATTACCACACTCTCAAGAGAGAATATTGGATAAATAGTTTAGGAGAGAGGTGAGCAACTTAATCACCAAATCAAGATTCCATGTGAGGATATAATTATCAACTGTAATTTGAATTCTATAGGTATAAGATGTGAATCTTATCCTCAAAATAATGGATGTAAGAACTTGAAGTACCTTCTGATTTAGAGAGACCTAAACCTGAGATGAAGACAATGAATGAAGTATATAAAAGACTATGATTTCACCATCACCTATCACCCTCAAAAAGCTAATGTCATAGAAGATGCTCTTAGTAAAAAATAGCTCAGGTGTGAAAATATCTTGTCTAATAGATGGAGAGAACTAGAAGAATTTTCTAGGTGGACTCTGCATCCATTAGATGACTGAATCTGTGTGGCTAAAATTTAGATAAAACTAGACCTATTGACCGAGTTGATAGTTACCCAGTTAGGCAGCCCAGAGCTTGACAAGATGAAAGGTTTGTTAAAGAGACTTCAGGTCCATCTCTTAGTGGGAGTAGATGGTGAAACCCCCTACAAGAATTGTATATGGGTTCCTAAAGATTCACCTTTAAAGAATTATATCTTCCAAGAAGCTCATGGTTATAAGTACATGGTACACCCTGTCACTACCAAGATGTTTAAGTATTTTTAGTGATACTTTTGGTGGCATGGAATGAAGAGAGATATAGAGGCATATGTGGCTAGTTGTCTCATGTGACAGATGGTGAAGGTTGAACATAAGCGACCCGGTGGATTGCTACACTTGATTAAAATTCCTGAGTGAAAATGGGAACAAATCACCATGGACTTTGTGGTGGGTCTCCCCAAGACCAAGAGAGGTCATGATGTAAATTTGGACCATGGTAAATCACCTTACCATGTCGGCACATTTCCTTGCCTTAAAGACCACTATCAAAATGACAGATCTAGCTAAACTTTTTATTAGAGAGATAGTATGCCTGTATGGTGTTTTGAGTTTGACCATTTCTGATCATAACCCAAAGATCACTTCCAAGTTGTGGAAGCAGGTGCAAGAAGAACTCGATACTAGATTGAAGTTTAGCACAACATATCACCCCTAGACTGATGAATAGTTAGAAAGGACAATCTAGACTTTAGAGGAACTATTTGAGAGCATGTATGCTTGATTGGGGTAGATCATGGGAGCAGTACCTGCCCTTAGCTGAATTGCTTACAATAATAGCTACCAGGCCAATATCGGGATGCCTCCATACGAAGCTCTTAATGGGATTTCATGTCGGTCAACACTTCACTCTAATGATGTTGGTGAGAGGACCTTGCTGAGGTCATAGGAACTATAGTTGTACGTTGGTATAGTCACTTTGATCAATAAAAGGCTAAAGAGAGCCCAGGATCGATAGAAATCGAATGCTGAGGCAAAATGAAATGACTTGCATTTCACTGTGGGAGAACACATGTTTTTGAAAATTCGACCCCTCCTAGCTATCTCTAAGAATGGAGGAAAGTTGAGTACCCAGTACATGGGTCTGTTTGATATTTAAGATCGGATTGGTGAAGATTCTTATCATTTGATCTTACCCCCTTAATATGGTATGATGCATGATGTTTTCCATGTGTCTAATCTAAAGCGCTATGCGAAGGACCTGAGTCATGTATTGAGCATTGAACCTATTGAACTCCAAGGGAGTCTGGCATACCCTGAGTTACATGTGAGGGATCTGGATACCAAGGTGAAAGAGCTCATGAGTAAAAAGATAGAGATGGTAAAGGTTCTTTGGAAGCACCATGGAGATGATGAAGCCACATGGGAGCTGAGGATGGACATGGAAAAGGCCTACCCTGGTTTGTTTATTTGACTGGTTGAATTTTGGGGGCAAAATTCCTATAAGGGGGAGAGGATGTTATAATCTCGATTTTTGCTTGTATGATTTAAAATGCAATTTTCCCAATAAAATGTATATGCATAGAAATTGTATGATTTATGTTCAATGAATGTATTTCTTTTGCAATATTTCCCTTGAATGTATGTTTATGTGGTTCATACTGATTTGATAAGTCCAATAATGCTAAAAGGGAAAAGAGATAAAAGAATAATTGTGTGCATATGTGACAATTATGTAGAATTTTCTAGAAAGTGGTATGGATGACCACATTAGTGTTTGGTTCCACAATGTCTTTAATAAGAAAAAAAATCAAAATGAAGATAATAGAATAGAAAAGAAAGAGAAAATATATGTTTTAATGAATAATACAAGCCTTAAGAGCGCATGAGTTGCATATGAAGAAAAGTTTCTTTTAGTTTTGAGTTTTGGTTTGTAACTTTGCACACAATGTAATTTGGGTTATTAAAGAGTTTCACTTAAAATTTGGGATAAAAAAGATAAGAAGATTAGGAGATATGAATTTCTTAAGTTTGCCTAAAGTGAAGAGGATAACATTTATTGTCGCAATTTTTCCAATCTAATTAGAATTCATTTAATCAATCTTTTTCTTAATGCACACGATGAGGACCGTTGGATTTGAGATTCAACAGTGGAGCGGTTGTCCCTTACCTCCAACTTTTTTAGGCAACCCGACTACTATAAACCTTTCTCCTCTCTAGTCTGTTCTCTCTCTCTAAGCCATGTCCTCACCAGGAGACAACTCCAATAGGTTTGGGAGACAAAATCGATATGAACCATCCCTGGTTTCTAGTGTATTCAAGGATATTTGAGTTTTCCCCAAAAACTAGTTGAAGTTGGACCTCCATGAAAGACTAACCGATGCTCCTCTCTCTATCGGCCGCCTATATAAGGCTTAGGGCCTTACGAGAGGGTCAATGAGAGTTTCTGCATGGTTGGATATCTGTCGAGCACATTGTCATGCTTGGGAGATGTGTCATCCCTAGGAATAGGCTCATGCCCTATTTTCATCATGAGGCTGCATGTGCGGTGAGCTGACCGAGGTGCTAGCAGAGGTGGCAAAGGGGGCCGGTGAGTCTGACCATGGTTGGCAGAGCCAAAGGAACAATCTATTGGGTGATGGATGCAGTAGAAGTAGGAGTCAACCAATCGATTGACTGAGATCGCGATGCATAGGAGCTGGGGTAGTGTGAGTCAGGGTTCAAGAAGAGAACGAGAAGAATTACATTCTTGCCCTCATGTATGAAATAGAAAGGAAGGGGTAAAGCCATCTTTCGATTCAAATATCTGACCCAACCTTGTTGGTATGGTTGTTGAAGTGGAGGAAAGCTATTGGCCAGTCCCCATCTGCGTGGCAATTAAGGTAATGACTATTTTTCTAACATGGCGTGACCTAATTGGCCAACTAATGATAATCTTGTAAAAGTATAGAAACTGCTAGGATGCTCCGATGAAAATAAGTTACATATGAAATTTATTAGGAGAACTCAAGGAATCCAATAAAAATATAATCATGACCTAGATGTGCTTTTAGTTCAAAAATTATCTAGAGATAACATCGTTAATTTATTAAATGAATCAAAACCCTAATTTCAAAGTTTTGATGATCTTAATGTGTTAGATTGATAATGATGATCAAATGTTGATCTTTTATGAATAAAAGGTGTATGTAGTGAAGGTGTATGTAGTGAAGGATTAGGGTTTGTAACCTAATGAGACATGAAAAGTGGAAATTAGGTTTTGGGAAGCAAAAAACCTAATAAAACCCTAATGTTGATCTAGAAACACTAACTTGAAATCCCAAGTCAATAAAATATGTTTGGATGCGATTACAACAATTAAGTGTTATAAATACTTTTCAGGATCAAGTTGCTTGATTTATTGCTTGGCTTGGTTGATTGTACTTCTTGATTGGATTAGCTATCTTGCTTGATTCTGAGACTGCCAAATCAGGTATGTGGTTACGCTTATGACTAATATCTCTAGTTTCACGGTGAGTTCTGAGGTTATACCGGTTTCTTGAAATTAACTGCTTGGATGAACTTTAATTCTTGCAACTATTAAGTGACTATGACCATCACCATAAATATGTGCATGACTAGCTCATATCCTAGTCCTCCTCAGTAGCTTTGAGTGTATGAGAGAAATTGATAACCTAGCTATTGGTCTACCCTTAGACTAGGATCATCAAGTTATAATGAGTCGATGTTTGGTCTACCCTTGGGTAGGATCATACGACTATACAACTCTATGTCTTGGTCTACTTATAGGGTAGGATCAAAAAGGGTCTATTGGGATCTACAATATGAGAAAGGTAGTATCCATGTCCACTGTAGGGACAGTAAGAGGCTTGGATATGTCAGGATTGAGTAGTTATGTTTAAAATGTAAAGTTTGATCTCTTAAGTAATAATTTGGTTGCAATACATTGTTACAAGTAGATGAAAAATTTTGTTTCCTCCACATACCAGTATAATTTGTTATACTGACCCATGTGTTGTTTATCAACATTTTAGGGTTACTTGCAGATGTAGTGGATAATCATTTAAAGTGACATTGAAAGAATAAAGCTAAATAAAGATTGAAGGACCGTAGATAGATAGATCCCTATATGGGGGTAAAGTTCTCAATTCCTATGTTTTGAAAGATATGTGAAAAGAATTTTTTTATCCTATTTTAAGCTTAGTTGTTGTAGAAATTATTAATTATTTTAATTATTTGCAAAACCATATGATCTTGTTTTGGGACAACGACTCTAGATTCTTGGCCTTTCTTAATTGGGGGTTGCCAAGGAGTGGGGTCGTTACAGGTATCTTTGTCATAAACATCCTCTCTAAAGTTGATGCAATGACTATTTAGTAGTAAATGCTCAATTTTCTTCATAAAACATGCATATATCAATAACCCAATGATATATAATTAATTTGTTGCAAAATTACTTCTCAATCGTGATTAAATTATCGCACAAGTAACTAATCTTTGCTTAGTGACATATGTATATAAAGATATACTAATAATGTAATTTTCCCAATAAATTACCACAAAATAAATAGAACAAATGATGAAATCATATCTGTTTCTGTCTCAAATTAGTTTCTTCATTATCTTAAAAACAAAAGGAACATAGATATCTAGTTGTAGATTCGCAATCTAATCCACATGATCATATAATCTAGCATCATAAAGGTGGGTTGGAATGATGCGTCCCACTTTAAGATAGGGACAATGGGCCTCCAAGGACAACCTTCAAGTAGTATTGTTTATATGAGATCACACTACATAGTAGTGTTAGTTAAGTTGATACATGTTCATCCTCTCTATCGGTTTATACAAAAACCTTAGTTTGTTTCTTATTTCCAGGTACCCAATGTATTTGTTTTTGAATTTACTAATGAGAATATATAGGGTTACAGAAGGTTCTCCTCCTCTTCCAGATTGATTTAGACTCTAAGATACCCTTTATTATTACTACTTAAATATCCTTTGGTTCTTGGTTCTCCTCCCTTAGATCTTCGATAATGTTGTTCCCATTATACCTTATCCTCCATTTTGTTACAACATCTTTAAAGATGTCACATGTTCCTTTTGTTTCTTGGTTGCCGCCCACCACCTCATATTTTTAGAGTTTCTTATCGATTGTGTTTGATTCATTATAGACAATTCTACATCTTATATCACCATGTATTCATTTCCTTCATGCCAATACGTGTGATATCCTTGTTTGTCTCCTATTCTCCAAAGTTATTCATGGTGGGTCTTCAACTATCTTGTCTCACTGAACACTAATTTTTGACCTTGTTCCTCCATATTCATTTGAACCCCTGGGGTCAGGTTTCTGCCTATTCTACTCCAATTGAAATGCTCATCCTCTTCTTTCCATGCATTCCCCACCTCCAAATCCGGCTCCAACATGGCCCCTACCAGCGTCGATGCCTCATCCCTTATCGCTGTTGCCACCCTCTCTCATCCCTTGAACCATCTTGCCAATCTGCTCCTCTCATTAATGCCTTTATAGTCAAAATCCATAGAAGCTCACTAGCTTTCTATGCAGATGTAAGTGTCAATAGGAGCTTCCTAACCGCTGATGATGGCTCTTCGTTTAGCCTCATGACTCTCTTTGGGGGGATCTGACCGAACCTGGTTTCAATGCATGAAAATTTTTGTACTTACTGTTATTCTACCAACACTACTACAGAACCTACCTTTAGTGTCGGTTATTTAAGGCCTTTAGTGTCGGTTTCTGAGCGACGCCTATGTGGGCAACACTAAAAGGTCACCCATTACGTGTCGGTTCCAGAACCGACACCCAAACTCTTTGCGCGCGACCGAAAACGTGCCATCAGGGGACTATAGGCGTTAGTTATTAGATAAGAAACCGATGCCCAAACCCTTCGCGCCACAGAAAGGGCGCCATCTTGGGCACTATCAGTGTCGGTTATAAGCCAAAAACCGACGAAATATGTCTTCGCGCCAAAAGAATATGTGTCAGTTACATTTAAATAACCGACACTGTAACGTTATGTGTCGGTTGTTTACAATTACCGACGCCTGTTATTGGCGCCAGCTTGGGCACTATCAGTGTCGGTTTTTAGTAAGAAACCAACACCATATATGTTCGCGCCACAGGAAATAGGCGCCGGTTATATCTAAAAAACCGACATTATATCATTGTGTGTCGGTGTTTTACAAATAACCGACGCCTATTGTTTTTTTTTGTCAGTCTGCAGACCTGCTGTGGCTGGTCGCAGGATGAGAAACCTGCAGTTCAGCTAACTGAACTGCAGGTTTTACGACATCCATTGATATCAGCCAACAACTGGCCACAAACCTGCAAATTTAACAACAAAAATATTCACACATGCATTTAGCAATACAACCTGCAGTTCCATTTTATTTTCACACATTTAGAAACATTCATGTAGCTAGCAATCTGTAGTTCCATTCATTCACATTCACACATGTAGAAACATTCATATAGTAACCAACACTTTCATTCATTTTCACTCAGACACATGTAGAAACATCTAGACATGTAGAAACATTCACACATATTATAATTCAGAAATTCATTTACAAAATCCCCACTATTTGTATGGTTGTTTCCCATTCTTCTCTTACTTCATTTAATTCTCCCATCGTATAGGGAGCATGTACATCTGGTAAGTCCGTTCCTGTAGTGGGGTCAGCTTTAAACACCTGTAAAGAGAATGATGTATATATATAATTAATGAGCTTTAAATAAGATTGATATATTCCATATTATCTAATGAGACTATATAATACCTGAGCAATACAATCGATGTCCATACAACATGACAGACTAACACATATATAGTACATAACAACAACAGCGTCGAATTTACATACAACACTAGCTTAGTACATATATAGTGGGACTTATAAGGTGACGATCCCACCTGGTAAAACATGTTACCAACAACTACATGTTACGACTGGGAGGTTGTGATTCAGCAACAGTATGCATTAGCAAGAGGACAAATAGATCACCATATGTTTGTCCTCATATGGTGATATGTTTGTCCTCCTGCTAATGCATACGTTGCTGAATCACGACCTCCCAGTCGTAACATGTAGTCGGTAACCTGTTTTAGCAGGGGGTATCGTCACCTTAGTCCCACTATATATGTACTAAGTTAGTGTTGTATGTAAATTCGGCGCTGCTGTTGTTATGCACTATATATGTGTTAGTCTGTCATGTTATTATATGAATCTGAACCACTTGTGTGTGATGCACTTTATGTATTGTATCTGTATCCTGCTTCTCTTCATTGGGGCTTCTTCCTGCATATCCTGCATAGCTATGTCATGTCCGTCCTGCATAGCCTTCTTCCTATATTTATTTTTCAAAGAGAATACAAACAAAAATTATTAGTGTAGATTTAGTGAAATACTGATCAATGTCTAGAATTGGAATAGATCAAGAACCTACTCTCAGCATCGCGTATGTAATCTCAGGTGAGATTGGTCCTATAGTTCTTTAGCACCCTCCCACAATGTTTAGCATTTGTATTAACTAGAAGATAATGAAACATCAAATCAGAAAATAATATTGATATTAAAAAAGTAAACATTTAGCTTCAATAAAAAAATATAAACATGCATGCCTCTAAAATTGTGATCTTTTATCAATTAACAATCCTTCATTGTGATCTCCGCGCACATATAAGTCATCATTAGCTTCAATATTTTCTGGATTTGGCAACCCAACTGAGAATGGACTGGAGTCATCATATTTATCATAGTACTCTTCTTCATCTATAGGATCTTCAATGAACTGTCTTTTACCATGAAGAACAACTGACCATTTATCATTTGCAGGATCATCGATATAAAATACTTGTTTCGCCTATGATGCCAATATGAATGGTTCAACCTTCTTGCCAATCTTTTCAAAGTTCACTAAAGTGAAACCCAATTCATCCACTATAACTCCTTTGGTGTTATCAACCCAATTACATTTGAAGAGCGGAATTCTGAAATCTATGTAGTCAAATTCCCATATCTCTTCAATGACATCGTAATATGACATTTTAGCTTCACGTGGACTCTTATCCTTTGCACTTGCAAAAAACATAGTCGATGCTTGAAGGGTGACCCCACTGTTTTGGATGACACTCTTATCATCTAGGCGCGTTGTGTAATATGTGAATCCATTAATGTCATACCCTTCATAAGACATAACAGTCAACTTTGGTTTAAAGGCGAGGCATTTGATAGTTTCAGTAATATCATCTGGTGTTTGAGATAGTTGATGTAAGACTTTATCTTCAAACCACTTAATAAAAGTCTTGTTATGCTCTCTAGAAAGCCACATTGTATTGGCTCGAGGATATTGTCTTTTGATGAAATTGGTATGTTCCTCGATATAAACGTTCACTTCATCCATGTTGTGTAAAATATAAAAATGACCTTGTTCCAACTGCTCACAGCTGATTACTTTCACACGTGATCCCAAAATTCCTTTGCCAAATAGCTCGTCAATATTCTTGTCATTATCAGGAGTGTCATTACCACTGAGAAAGTCATTGCAGAAATCCATAACCTCTCTCGCCACATAACCTTCAATAATACTCCCTTCAGGCCGATAACGGTTTTGAACATCACCTTTAAAAACGCTCATGTATCGTTCAAAGGGATACATCCAATGCAAGAAAACCGGGCCCAAGATTTTCACTTCCCTAGTCAAGTGGACAACAAGATGTACCATGATATCAAAGAACGAAGGAGGGAAATACATCTCAAGCTGACATAGGGTAACAACCACTTCTCTTTGCAAATTATCGAGAGTCTCAGGGTCAATAACTTTGCTGCAGAGACTGTTGAAAAAGAAACAAAGTCTGGTGATTGCAAACCTTACATGCTTTGGCAATATAGATCGAATTGCCACGGGTAATATTTGTTGCATTAGAGTGTGACAATCATGATATTTAAGTCCTATCAACTTCAGATCTTTCATTGATACCAATCTACGGATGTTGGATGAGTAACCATGTGGCACCTTAACATTTATCAAGCATTCACAAAAAGCTTTCTTCTCTTTTCTAGACAACGTGTAACATGCGGGAGGTAAGTATGTTCTTTTACTACCCATTTCACATATTTCTATTAATTCTGACCTTATTCCCATTTCACGTAGGTCCAGTCTGGATTTTATCCCATCTTTAGTCTTACCTGGTATATTTAACAGAGTACCAATGATGCTATCACAGACACTTTTCTCAACGTGCATTACATCGATACAATGTCTGACTGTCAAAGAACTCCAATAAGGAAGATCCCAAAATATTGACTTCTTCTTGAATGAAGAATTGTCACTCCGTGTAGTACATTGTGATCTCTTACCAAATTCATTGACAAAGTCTTTTATTCTTTCATAAACAACCTCCCCTGGTATAGGTTTAGGTGCATTGCGTTCCTCATTCAATCCATTGAATGCTTTGCGCTTCCTACGATACGGATGGAATTTTGGAAGAAACCTTCGATGACCGAGATATACATTCTTACCGCCATGTTTTAGTCTTGTTGAATCAGTGTATAACAAGCATGACTGGCCAAGTGCTATGTTGGCTGCTCAATGTCCCGTACGGATTCATCCCGTATGTACAAAGCCCAAGTCTTAGATTCCTGACTTCTTCACCAAATTCAGGGTACAATACATCAATCTTCTTCCACTGTGGGGAATCAGACGCATGTCGTAGGATCCCATCATTATTTTTCTTAACATCTGCATGCCACCTCAAATTCTTCGCATCTATCAGATTGGCAAACAAGCGTTGAAACTGTGATATTATAGGTAGATACCACATCACCTTGGCAGGAGAACCAGTTTTGGACTCCCCCGAAGTCATCAATTTATACCGTGACGCACCACATTTTGGACAATCTTTCAAATCTGCATAGTCCTTTTGAAATAATACACAATCATTAGGGCATGCGTGTATCTTCTTGGCATCCATTCCCATTGGGCACAACAATTTATTTACCTGCTATGTTGAGATTGGCAGCTCGTTTCCTTCAGGAAGCATTTCTTTTAACAAAGACAGCAATGACGTGAAGCTTTTGTCGCTCCATCTATTGTTAGCTTTCAACTTATACAATCTCAACACAACATTAAGCTTCGTAAACTTAGTACAACCTATGTATAACGGCATCTCAGCATCATGCATAATGTTTCTAAAAATGGGAGGTGGATTGGTGTGCTCTACCCCACAACTATCCAGCATCACATCAACGATGTCTACTGGAACTGGTTCATTCACATCTACGTCATCGTAGGCAATTTCTTCTTCCACACAAGCACTGCTATCGACATCCACTGGTTTCGGGTTTGAAATCTCTCCATGCCAGTGCCATTCTGTATAGCCTTGTATAATCCCGTTGCACATGACATGAGTTTTGATTTCGTCACCAGTGTTGACTTTCAAGTTGTTACCACAATGTCTACATGGACAGTAGAACCTATCTCCAGGTTGTTTCCTATGTTCCTCGGCAAATTTAATGAACTGGTGAAGACCAGAAATAAACTCTGGGGTGCAGCGATTGCGAATGGACATCCATGATCTATCCATTCTATGATCAAAGAGAAAACAAGTATATATTAGGACAAGATTAGGGTCTAGGGTTAACAAATACATGTGATGTCATTATTATATATAATAAATGTGTACCACCTATCCATTCTTGAACACCTAATCTCACTAGTAAGTGTATAATGTGTATTGGGTTTTCAAGAAAATTTCGGCAGCATTTCCCCGCTGTTCTCCAAGTACATATGTACTTAGAGAACAAACGGGGAAATGCTGCCAAAATTTTCTTGAAAACCTAATACACATTATACACTTACATCCTAAGCAAGATTAGGTGTTCAAGAACAGTCCCAAACCGGGGACTATCCAAGATTTACTCCTAATGAGTAAATCTTGGACGGGTTTCTAGGCCAACAAATAATGTATTGTCATTCTTATACCTAAAATCCTCGTTCTTCAAGTTAGGGTGATTATTGATGTCTTTAAAAGCATGATTGGCAATTTAGGGAAAAGTTCATCATTTACATTCCAAGCATGTCACATGTGTGCATTACAGTTCATCATTAAGAAAGATATAAGCAAGTATGTCATATTAAAATAGACTAAACAATATGAGAAAATAGTAGTGTAATCATGCAAATGGGAACATTCATGGGAACACACACTTCAGTTATAAGCATTCATGTAGTAACTTTCAGTTCCATTCATTAATCTCTTTTTACATCCACACACAGGGGTGTACCCCTAAACAATAACTAAACAAAGGGGTTGGTGTACCCCTAAACATGCACATAATTAAAAAAACTATTAATACAGACAAGTCAAGATAGATAGACAACTAAATACTACACCAACATGGTCCCGCATCAATAACTTCTTTTTGATGATGAAGCTGTGTCACGAAGCTCCTCACTGTATTTAGACAAATCTGAACTGACAAGGGCCTCAGATTCAGATTCCTCATAGATGATATCCGACGCCGTGCGCTCATACTGCAGTAGATGATCGGGGGTCTCGCAGTTGTTGTTGGTTATCCAAACTTTGACGGAATTATGGCCAACCGGACGGAGAAAAAGCCTGTTGCAACAGACCACATGCATCTCTCCAATCCAATCACGCCAACTGGATTTTGATACAAGATTTCCCGCCAAATCATACTCAACCTCGATAACATGTGAATAATTGCCAAAAGTTATGGTCACTTTACCAGGCATGTAGTGTCTTCCTTTTAGAAAACGCCAATGTTTGGGTATGACCAATTGGTTTAAGGAACGATCATCTAGGATGATGTCCAATTGTTCTTCAATAGGGAACGTTAACATTGACATAGAGGCCCAGTTCATAGTGACTGTTATGGGTGGACAGAGACTGCACAATATTAGTATTAACAAAGTGTAAGTACATATAACGATGTTATATATTTTCAGAAAAAGTTGTATAACATCAGTTAACCTTTTATTGCTTGTCATAACCAACTTTATTGTGGTAGACATGATAGCTTGAAAAGAAGTCTACAAATGTACTTAGAGAACAAACGAGGAAATGCTCCTAATGAGTAAATCTTGGACGGGTTTCTAGGAGCTTACTAAAATAGAACCATTATATGGAACTAATCCTACATTATACACATACTTTTCTTGAGTAAGATAATGTGCACTTCATGGAATTATTAAGATCTGAATATATATAAGTTGTTTCTACCTACTTTGATGGGATTTTATAACATTCGAGTCTTCCATTTATAACATTAAGATCTGAATATATATAAGAATCCCATTTGATACACACGATTGAGAATCTTTCACGATACTAGGAAAATACACTAACTAGATATTCATTTAGGTGTTAGACATCAATATGTGTATGAGCCCTAATTAAAACTGATTCTCATACGAAGTAAATAAATTTTAAAAAAAATGCCCAGCAGCAGGGCAGCACCTTGAGGGAAGACGAGTAGAGGAAGAAGAAGAAGGCAGGGCGGGCACCTTGAGGGAAGAGGAGCAGCGGCCGGAGCAAGTCCTAGCAGCTTCCGGCGGCGAAGAGAGGAGCGACGGAGAGGGCGGCGAGGCTAGGAGACCTAGCTGCTACCGGCGACGGCGGAGAGGGAGGCCGGCGGGCAGGCGTGAACCGACTGCTTCTCGCTCGACGGCGACGAGCGGCGAGCACGGAGGAAGGAGCGGCGGCGACGGAGCACGACGACGGAGCACGAACGGCAGGGAGCGGCGGCGGCAGGGAGCAAGAAATCGCCGGAGCTAGGGAAATCGGGAACGAAATAGGAAAATGGGAAGAATCGTTCGGGCAGGGTGAGCTATTAAGTTGAAAATACGTGTCGATTATTTAAAAAACGACAACTAAACCAACAGTGTCGGTTCGTTTGCAACAACCGACACCTATACTATATTATAGTCGTCGGTTTTTGATTAAACGACAACCGACAACTATTCCTATCTCACGAATACCATTTAGTCGTCGGTTATTTAGTTACGAACCGACGCAATATGTAAAATATTGGAGCCAATTTTTTCGCTGGAATTTTGGGTTTGGCGGTTGAGTTTAGGTGTCGGTTGTTTATTAATTAGCCGACACTTAATAAAAGCGGTACCCGTGTCTGGTCGACCTTCATGGGTTGGATGTCGATTTCTGTTAAAAACCGACACAGTAGGGTTTATGTGTCGGTTTTTGTATACAACCGACACCTTGAAAACTGACTTTATAAACCATTTCTGTAGTAGTGTAACTTGCTAAATGACTTATATGACTGCTATGGGGTTTGTACTAAGGGTTTCCTCCATGACCTTTCTAGCCTCTCCATTTTGACGTTTGAGGTGTTGTCTCTGTCGTGTTTTCTTATATGTACTGTTACGATTTTGTAACTGTTGAAAAGCAAATTGTCAAGAAAAAAGGCATTTTTGGAGGGAAGTTGTGCATAGAAGGCGCTGGTCCGGTCAATTCAAGCCGCTTGCAAGCAAATTGTCTACAGGGCGATAGCTGTTATGATGTGTATATATGTAGTTGAAGGAAGGTTCCTCCTTTGCCTGATTAGTTAAGAAATTGCGTACTGGTCATATACGAAAGCTGTCATATAACGTCACATCACCAGGCACTATCATAGCACGGGATGGAGCTGGAAGCTGTGGTTCTCGAACAAGAATTGGGCTACGTCAAAGAATTAAGTTTCTTAATAATCAGATGACACTTGCATGCATGGGCAGATGGTTTTCTTACGACACAGATCTGGACTTGATCACCTTCTCGCAAATGTTTTCCAGTGACCTTAACAAGCATCATTAAAAAAATCGCCGATCCCTGGAATATCATTAACAGCTTATCGCGTGACCAGCTCGTTACTTACAGGTCAATTTATAAAGAATAATGATATAGAGCACACCTCTTCCACCAAGATTTACACCCAGATCTCGATTAGCGTAAATACAGAATACGAAGCGACCGTCTAGTACTGTATAAAGAAAATTTTAACACAGTGTCAGAAATCGAAGAGTTTTGAGATGACTGAGAGGATAAAAACTATACAAGAAATTGTTATTAGTGATAAAAGTCATTAAGAACACTATCTATTCTAAATCAAGATTGTACCAATATAAATACAAAACACTATTATATATATAATTGTGTACATCATGTTTTATAAGTTATATATATATTTTATATAATATTTATGCATTTCACATTTATACATACTACAATGAGCATTTTTAAAACAAATATTACTTCTAGACAAACTATAAATATTATACATATTTTTAAATTAAAAAGTGCTCATTAGTATGTATTACAATACTTACTTTATACGTGCACAATGCTAATAGTGCCTGCACGAATTATTATGTAACACACACTCTCTGTGTGTCTCTCTCTCCATCCATCTCTTGTATTTAATACTCCATCTTTTGTATTTAATATTCTATCTCTCCCCATCCATCTCTCTCCATCCACTACCACCTTGTGTCTATTAATTACAATATCTCTCCATCCACTATCTCACTTTCTTATCTAATGCACTCTCTCCATCTACTAACACTAACTATTCTATCTCTCTCCTATCACAAATTAATAATGACAAATTTTCAAATTCGAGACGCACCGTGCTAATTGTGTCTTACACGTATTTTTGAAGTACGGGTGTGAGTTTTGGTGGATGGGGTGTTGAATGAATAATTTCCCATTTATAAAAGTGACTTACAGAAAGTATGGCACTATAATTCATAGAATACCGTAACATAACAATTACAGAACGGAATGTATCTTTACCCACTAAAAGAGGTACAAAGTTGTTTGGTGTTTCCTTTCTTACTGGTTATACAAGAAAATGGATTTGGCCCATTTGGGTTAGTTTTCACGAAATGTGACGACTCACCCTTCAGTCTACAAGAAATCCAACTGTCAAACCGTTACAGCCATTTGACATTTTGTTATTCTACTTATCCTGCATTGGAAAGGTCAGTGACGTGAGCATTTGCTATTCTTTCCACTGTTATAAACACTTCTATAATTTTTACTCTTGTCATGGTAGTTTTCCCTATTAACTTTAGTAACGCTAGTCCATACTGGGCTGTAGTCGTCAGTCGTCACTCTCTTGAATCGGAATTCTACGGATTTCCTTACTCTCATAAACAGACGTCGCATGCAACAAATGGCTATGAGTAGCTACCAAATGCTCATTTTCCATGATCAAAACTGAGTGGCGTCATTGGCACCTTTGCGCTGATTCATTAAGCCATCACCACCCATTGATATTCCAAGAAAAGTAAGCTGTGTAAAGGAATTTGCATACCAAGTTCAATGGTAAGGCTAAATAATGCACCCTATTTTGCGTGATGTCACTCGAAGTTGTATTCTTTTCGATACAAAGACAACACTACTCTCAACATGATAAAGTTTATGTTTTTCATATATTTATAGTTGGATTTTGTTTTGTGGGGATAATTTCTTAACTCCTTATCTATATGACTAGCTGAACCAGTGTAACCCACAAGCAACCTTATATAGTCATGGGCTTCCATCTAACTTACCCTAAATTACGAAAAGTCCTAATTGCTTGCTCCATAGAGTTAGACATCACATTACGAGGCAGTGAATCTTATTCGGAGGCTTTCCTATTGTAAAAGAATTTCTTAGTGAAAATATGGTTTTATAACATTTTAGGAATACTGCTAGGGAAATCATATTAGTTTACTTTAGTCATACACAAGATTGGTCCATTCGACATCTTAACTTCATTGAATACATTATTCATCTACTTTAGCTAGTTGTAAATTGTTTACATCCATTAGTGATATTTTACTTGGAATGTTTTTTTTTCTTCCAATGATTTCATATAACATATTTTACCTCAATTTGAAGTAGGGGTAAATAGAATTTGGTTAATAACCGATTAACCGAACGGTTAATTCCAAATGGTTAATTTTATTGGTTCAATTTGGTTAATTTAGTTAATTTATTTTGGTTAATCGATTAAATGGTTAATTTGATGGTTACAGATATTTTTGGATTAGTTAACTGAATTAACTGAATAGTAAGAATTTATTCATTAATAATATCCTACACATTCATATATACATATATAGTTATACTTTTATTTCAAACTACTTCCCCATATATAGTAATCAAGTTTTTACAAGCCATACATAATTAAATTTACAACAATAATACTATAATATAACAATTATCCCAAATTCTATGAGTATTTCAATTAATATTATAACATGAGTGTTATTTAGTTAATTAAATTAACCGACCGAATTAACCATTAACCGATTAGACAATAACTGAATTAACCGACTCAATTTGGTTAGGTTAATGGTTAAATCTCAAACCATAAATTAACTGTTTAACCGAACCAAATTAACTGTCACCGACCAATTTAACCGAATGCTCACCCCTAATTTGAAGTATTAAGATTATGAGAGATTATGAAGAGGTGGTATGTGTAAGGGGCACAATGTGATAAGAGGCGGCAATAGGGGACATCGTGTTAGTTTTGGAATGGGCCAAGCACCGATGTATTAGGAGAAAAGGAATCACGATAATCATAATTGGACTTGGAGGAAAATCCGGTGGAGTTCATATAGGAATAATACATCTTTAGAAGTATTAGAATACCACAACATGCATGGTCATGCGCCATCAAAAAATGCTACCGTGGATCAAGTAGCTAGTGAAGGATATCTATAGGAACTATGCAAAATCACTTGTTAGGGCAATCCCGACGAAAACCTATGAAAATTCTAATAACACTATTAGATCAAAATTTGTCAACAACCACCAGAATGCAAGTTGTATACTTGAAGAAGATATTTGTTTAAAATCTAAATTTTGGTCATTAATTCAATGACGAAGATTAGATTTTCTATCAGACTGATGATGGAGGTCATCCATTTCATATTTATTTCTTCATAATTTTGCAGCTATTTCAACCACTTGTTTTACCCATTTATCACAATTTTGGGGTTTAAATATAAAAATACCACTACTCTAGACCAACCGCAATTTTCCCTTTAATTGAACCATTTACAAGTGTTTTTTCCATGAGATATTCAATTGAATTTATCTTTAAAAAATACATGTGTACTGATAAAAAGGAAGACATGGCTCTCAAGTTTTATCTCTTATGTTCCTTCATTTTCCCATTAAGTACTATTGATCATATGACTGAGTCTCGTGATTCAAACTGCTTCAATTCGTGATAGGTTGAGAACATTCTCAAAAAATTTTAGAAACTCATATAATATCTTTTTATTTTTCTCCTACCCATGGACACCAGGAGGAATCATACATTCTGCTACGTGCCATGCGGTGGAATCACATGTTCCATCATGTGACTGACACAAAAATTTTTAGCATTCTACCTACCCTATTCCAAAATCTTTCCTGAACCCCCGAACATGAATTCCATATATAAATACCCCCATACCCATTGTCCATGTTGCCCCTTTTGAGTCTTCAAAAGCTAGGAGCAAACTTCTCCCTCTCTACCTATAATTTTTTGAGTGACTCGAGGTTCCTTTATCACAATTTCTTTCCAAACTACAAAAAACTATAGAAAAGGTACAAAAGTGACATGACTATCTTAAACTATTTGAATATAAACTTCTCTAAATTTTTTCATTTACTTGAATATTTAATCAATTTCTCCTAAACTACTTATCCAAAATTAGTTAACCTGATTAACTAGGGCAACATACAATCTTTTACGAAACTATCAATTGTAATAGTTTGATCTATATCTAGTCACATGAAACCTAATTATTCCAAGTCTTGCTTGATAAAATTGAACTAAAAAGTTGGATCTTGCCCATATTAGACTTTGCATTATCCCTCTATCCTTTGCAACTTCTTTCATCCCAACTTCTCAGGATAGAACTCCACTCGAGGAAATCCTAAGGCAATTGGGATCCCAAAACCTAAAAAATATGGACTTTAGCAAGATTATAGGAAAACTACAATAATCTCCAGCGGCAAAGATCTACAAACTAAAACTTACCTTTTTACCTATTATATCACTTTTTTATTGAGTACACCTAAACCGTCGCTTTTACCAAGCTGAATATTTACAAATATACAATTCCATTTTCGCCGATGATACTTTCCACTTTTGATTTTCTTTTGGGTGGAGTCATCATTTTGGTCTTTTCATGTTTGTTTTTCAATCTAAACACCTCTCTATTTCTTATTTTTTATATAAAATAAGGTGATGACTCTGAGATTTATTCCTTTTTACCTACGAATCTAGCCTCTTGTAGGATTTTTGTCGTAGGTAAAATAGTGTCATGACTCTGCTAAGGATAATAAACAATTTGAGCTATATTCTTTTCAATTTCTCTAGTTTTCTTTAGTTGGGTTTCTATTCTTTATGTTTTTTGTATTAGTCATATGACTTGAATCTTTTTCTTCTTCTAGGTTCAATTGCTTCTTCCATTTTTTTCCTTTATAAAATTTTATATCATTCACATCTATTAGTTTTTCATGAGTGTCATTTTTTAGTGTTTTGGGTAAATCTATCATCTATTTTTAGGATCATCTGTCATGTCAAATTTAAGGGTTTGCCACTACTTCTAATTTTGGGTTGGTTTCCATTTTCTTTTAGGGTTTGTCATCACCTCCTATTTTGGATTTGTTTTAAGTTCCGTTTAAGGTTTCCTATTTGCTATGCTTTTTCTTTTTTTTTTCTTCTTATTGTCAAAAATGTGAAAAAGAGAAAAGGATATGAGAAGTCTTCCATCATGTGAAATATTTTTCTTTCTTGACATTGGTATGATTATTTTCTTATATGTATGATTTTTCTTAGGAAAGGGGTAAATATTGCATGTATGCATGGGATTTTTTAACTTTCTTATAATTTATTGTCCTATTTATCTTGTACTTGCTTTAGAAAGTACAAAATGTATACTCTTTCCCTTCACATGATTAAAAACATGTGTGTCTATGGGATGCATGCTGGCACGAATTTTCCGTGCGTAGAACACAAGTGTAAGCGTCTAAGTAGTATAGGCCCTTGTGAGGCCCGAGTCGAACTCAGGGACACTGAATTATTGGAGACTACTACTAACTACTCGCAATCAGCTAGACCGGTTAACAAGTTGGAAGTTATTGTGAAATTAAAGAAAATAAAATAAAACAAAACAAAGCAATCGATTAAATGTTTAGTTTAATCAATTCAAGATGAGATCTTTAGGATTGCGGTTTCACCACGGGATAACATTGTATGAATTTCTATATAGTCACTCAGATTCATCTCTCTATCCGGGTAGTGGCCTGTAGTTAGAATTGCCCACTGTCATGGTACAATTCACTACCTATGTCTAGGTCAGTTCCACCTTCGTAGTAACCTATACCCTAAACTAGGTGCATTAATCTCGACCTCTGGGTATCCACCATTAACCTTACACGACCTTGTTCAAGGGATTTGTCAATTAATGTGAAATTCGTCTCTTTTCAACCGTTAATTCTTCTTTCAAAGTAATTAAGGGCATTAGGTTATTATTATGGTGATCAAGCATAACAATATAATTGAGAAAACGAATTCATACCACGGATTTAAGAGATTAATGATGAATTACTATGATAAAATTATCATACAATGCTTCCTCGGGCTACTCCCAGTCCTAAAGATAAAGGGGGTTAGCCCCACATGTTCATCTCAAAGCAAAACATGGTAGAGAAAAGGGGAAACATGGAGAAAATTGTGATAATGTAGTGAAACCCCTGAACGGAGGAGATCCAAGCACTCCTTGGCGTAGAATACGCGTTCTCCCACCTTTCGGTGGTGGAAAACGTCTTCTTCAGCATCCGGAACGGCTGGGGCATGCTTCTGGGCTCCGTTCTTCTCTCCACACCTTCTCGGGACGTGTGCAGCAGATAATGACGTGATAGATTTCTCTTGGCTGCCGTCATTAGGTATAATCACCGAGTTAGGTCACCAAAATATCACAGCCGTTGGATTTAGATCAATCTAAAACCAACTTGTATCTGACGGTGTCGATACTATCGACGCGGGTCGATAGTATCGACCTTGCGTGGTATCGACAATTCTTCTTTTCTCTTCGTTGCTGTGCCTGATGCTAGCTCGATACCATCATCGCGGGTCGATGGTATCGACTCTCTTAGGTGTCGATTTTGTCTTTTTCCGTCACTGAAGCTCCTCCTGTCGATAGTATCGACTTTAAGGTCGATAGTATCGACTGTCTTCTCACCAACAACCTGATGGTATCTTGATACCATCGACTCTTCTGTCGATAGTATCAACTCTGTGATGCTCCTTGCGACTGGCAACCTGTGGTCGTGTCGATGGTATCGACCACTGTCGATGGTATCAACAACAACAGATACTTGTTTTTCCTGAAATTACAACACAAAACCACATAAGCCGAAACAAAACATATTCTTGTAATAATTTATGCTCAAAATACTGAAATAAGGGAGATTTGACATAGAGAAGGATCATAAACCAAAGTAGATGAATTATGCACTATTAACCACCAAAATGACCAATAAATGCATAAATCACAAGTAAAATATGTCTATAAATGCAACTCAAAATCATCGCATCAAACTCCCCTAAGCTTGAACATTGCTCGCCCTCGAGCAACAAAACCTTAGAATAGAATTGCTAGGGTCAACTACGGAATAGAAAATCACAACAAACATTACCATATGATCCCCACCGGACATTCACATTCTGACCCTCACTAACCACAGAATGATAATTACCCTAAAGGCGACAGTAATCATCCATAAAAGATATCTACCTCAAAACTGATGACACTATCATATAAGGCAGTTAACATAATAAAATTCTCTGGTTCAGACTCGGTGCATCTTATGATCTTCTATTCTACGTTGCTCGCCCTAACTACCATCTACATGGAAGCAGCTCTCCTGATATTCATTTGTGAGGAGCAAATCATGGTGGCCTACCAATTCGAGCAACGTGTGGATGGAATGGGTAGCTAATAGAAGAAACAGAAACATTATACGGTTTCAACATGCATAAAACAGAATGCCCTAAATGATGCATTTGCACATGAAAATGCCCTAATGCCTATAATTGGGTGGCATGATGCATGCACTACATCCCTTCTCCAGATGAAAAGGAATATCTAAAGTAGCTACATCATGTACTTACTCATCTTAAAATGTAGGTGAGGCTATGTTCCTTTCTCCCTCTTATTCTACTTGCTTCTCAATACTTTCTCTTTTTTCTTTCTTTTTCCATTTTTTTCATTTTTTTAAGCCCTTATATCCATAAATGACAATGAGTTATTTGTTGGGCTCACTTTTTCTGCATAGCTCAAATATTTGAAGCATTTATGAAGGTGTGAAACAGGTTAATCACCCTTAAAGAAGAAATAAGATACATGATGTACTGTATGCGCATAAAAATTATGAATGCAACTAAATGACACACACCTAAAGATAATGTGCATGTATAACTTATTCAAAGTTTTTTTTCATTTTCATGTAAAACATATGAAAGTGGTTGCAATGCAAGACCTATCTACATGATATGCAATCAAAAAGTTAAAACTGTAATGTACTTCCAATTCTTATGGTGGATTGTGAAAAACAATGAGGTGGAAAGATCACAAGACTAATTGACTGAACCTTTGAAAATTATTATGTATCCCTCCTTACTGACCTGTGTAGTAGTTAAGAGGTTTCTCTCTCTTACTTCAAATTAGAGTCTCATTATCATTTGGTCAGTTTAGGCTCACACAACCAATTCCGTCCACTTTTTATGAATCATTAGGAATGTACATTTGTGATTTTTTTGTTTTAGAGTTGACAAAACCAATCATTTTCTTAAGTTATGTGCTCAAAGTTGAACAACACAAGCTTGTGAACACTCAATTTTTTTTTAATTTTCCCTTAATTCCCATGTACAAGCAATTGAGATGACACAAGACTTAAGACATCCACAATTACACTAGATAGAGTGTGGATCCTACAAACAAACTAAGATTGCAAAAACTAAATGACAATAAACAATACAATAAAAACTAAAAAGTAAGAAAACTAAAAGATAGAGTTGTTCCAACACCCCCACTAAGCTTGAATTCGACTATGGCCTCATAGTCAAAAACAATCTTAAAGGTTGGAACAGAGATACCGATTACTCTTCTGGCGGAGGCGGGTACTGTGGGGCCGTGGGGTCCCAAGATGGGTACTGTCCCTGAAAGCTCGGATCATACTGGGGCATGGGTGGAGGTTGTGGATACCCCCCAAAGTAGTTCTGGCTCCAGTAATGATCATAGAAGGGCTGCTGCTACATCTCCATCCTATGCAACCTGTCGTGAATATGTTGTTGTTTGTCGAGGAGGAGACGCTCATTTTCAGAAATAGCCCTTTGATTGTCAAGAAGCCAGTTCGTTGTATCGTGAATACCGACGTATGTTGCTGTATGGTGATGCTGCGTCTGCTGTATATCCTGTAGCATGGCATACATACCTTGCATGGAGTAGCATCGATACCATCGACGCAGGTCGATGGTATCGACCTCTGGTTAGGGCAACACCTTCACGAGGCCCGACCGCCACTTTTTGCCTGTAACTGGGTCGATACCATCGACAGACCCATTGATGGTATCGAATTCACTGAGATGATTTATTCTGAATATCTCTAGAGATCTCGTGAGTATCGACACCCATGTCGATACTATTGACCTCATTCTTGCGATCAACCTGTTGGTGTGTCGATACCATCGACGAGGCCGTCGATGGTATCGACGTAGAGCGGTTTCTACAGTCACCAACCTGTACCCAACTCGATACCATCGACACAAGGGTCGATGGTATCGACTCTGCCTCAGTCCTGCACATTGCACAAACGATCACGATACCTTTTTTTACACTAAAAACAAAGTCATATCAACCCAAAGTACGAATGTGAAAGAAACTAAATTAAACTACCGATGGTTGGGTTGCCTCCCAACAAGCGCCCTTATTTAACGTCTTAGGCTAGACAACATTGAGCTCCTCATGCATCAGGAAGTGTAATGAGTTTGTCCTCATTCACTTTCCTTGTGTAATCTTCACCAAAGTACAATTTCAACCGTTGTCCGTTGACCATGAATGTTGTCTCACCATCACGCACCATGATTGCGCCATGTGGCCTAACCTCCTCTATGGTGAATGGTCCACTCCATCGGGATTTTAATTTCCCAGGATGCATCTTCAGCCTGGAGTTGAACAAAAGTACACGATCTCCTTTCTTGAAGACACACATCTGAATATGGCGATCTTGAATCAACTTTGTGCGCTCCTTATAGATCTGCGAGCTTTCATATGCATTCATCCACAGGTCGTCAAGTTCATTAATCTCAAGCAACCTTTTCTTTCCCGCTTCATCATAACTCAAATTTAGCTTCCTCAGCGCCCAATGCGCTTTGTGCTCCAATTCCACCGGTAAGTAGCATGCCTGACCATAAGCCAACTTAAAAGGTGTAGTGCCTATAGGTGTCTTAAACGCCGTCCTGTACGCCCACAAAGCATCTGGTAGCAGGGTACTCCAATTCTTCCTTGTGGAAGCCACAGTGCGCTCCAAGATCTTCTTAATCTCCCGATTGGAGACCTCCACTTGCCCTTGAGTTTGCAGGTGGTACGGGGTACCAATGTTGTGTTTTACCCCATACTTTCTCAGCAGTGCCCAAACTTTTGATTCCAGAAATGGGTAACCCATCACTAATGATCATTCTGGGTACACCAAACCTGCAGAAGATATATTCTTTAGCAAACCTGCACACTACAACGAAATCATTAGACCTTGTGGGTATCGCCGATGATCGCTTCGAGATGGTCATGCCTTCTAGGACCACGTCATCTAAAGACAAGGAGCAGTGCCGCATGGTAAAGCATTTTGATCACAATATCTCACTTTGTCTAGGGAAGCCATTCTTAGATATGGCTCATGTAATGACCAAGGTGGAGAGAGGGACATTGGTTGTCGACATCATGGAGAAGACCAAGGTTGTATCCCTTAGCAAAGATGTAGGTTTTCCGAATGATGAGGAGGATATTTCCCCCCTACTGAAGATGAGGCTATAGCGAGTTCAGTTTTCAATGCATATCCAAAACTACCACTTGAAGCCTGGTTGGTCAATATTACACACTATTGGATGAGAAGCAAGTCACTGCAGGTGTCACGCCCCAATCTCACATTAACCACAAACCACAAGATTAGGACGCAACAGTATGGGATTTACACATAAGCCAACCACTCTTCACTTTTTAAAACATTTGAAAGATATTAATAGAAAAATCTGATTTATGCTGTAAAATGAAACTAAACAAACTACGGAAGCATCTTTAATAAATTGACTAGCAATATAAACAGAGTCTACAGCATATTACATTGTCTGACATAAAATAAAGCATAACAGTTAAATTACATCTCTGAACACATTCTCTCTCTCACTCACACCTTGTCACGAGGATCGAGGGGAAAGGACTAAGAGACCTCTAACTACTATCTACATATTCCTTCTACAAACTAGGCGTTAGGATGAAATGATCCTTCAGATTTCCTGCTGCTGATGATAACCTGAAAATGTTTTGAGTAGAGGTATGAGCCTACTCGCTCAGTGAATAGCATTTCACTTAGCTATCACTAAACAACTCATCAGGTTTATAAATTGAAATTTAACGTAAATGCAGAACTAACGAAGGCAGTTCTAATAACATAACATATTTGCAGAATATAATCACATTTCCATGCAGTAGCACATAATTTGAACAGATAATCAGATATAAAGAAATAGCACACAAGTTCGAATACTTTAAATTTTCTGTGATCCTATATGATTTCATATTTATTTTATTATGCCCTAATCATATGCAGTGTACTCTGCATATAAAGATCTGTAACAAGTTCATGCTACGACCCCACCGTACAAGACTTAGCGACACACCCGGGAAATGCTAAGTCTGACGCCAACCCTGCTCTGCTACAGGACCCCTGGCTCTCCGGCCAGAAACATAGGCTCTACGGCCTCAAAGCACTACTCTGAGTGCACCAGACTCCTCCTTTAACCTGAGTACACCGGCGGAGGGTCTCACAGGGTTACCTTTGTGACACAAGCACGAATGGTGTTAGATAACCAAGTTTTCTTTTTTTTCCCAGTGCCATCGTGACACAAGCACGATTGTTGTTGGACACTGCCTCTCTTTCCTCGTTTGTCCGTGACACAAGCACGGATGATGTTGCAACACGAGTTTCACCCCTAAGAAACAGACCTTCTTTTAGGGGTTCTACGGTGTTAGGGCACCTAGGTCTATTAACTAATTAACAAATAAACATTTAAATAGGAATATCACATTTCATGCATATTGCACAATTTGAATAATACATGAAGCAAATATATATCCATTATCATCATTAAACATGATTCAGTATCATTTATCCACTTTCGATGCTAAATATCTATTTTTAAATCAGCAAATACATTGCAACTATAATACAGGAAATTTCATCATTTTCACTAAGCATATTAAGTATTTCAAGTTCCAATGAAACTAACATACTCTATTGTATGTATTACACTGTTTATAAGTTATACTAACTGATACAGAAGCAATTAAACATTTAATTTGAGTTAAATAATGATTACTGAATGAACTACTACTCACACTTGAAACTCGGCCGACCAAACTGGGAACTCGGCCGATCGGCTGTCAACTCGGCCGATCCACTCTAGGGAACTCGGCCGATCGGCTGACAACTCGGCCGATCAACCTGCAATCTCGGCCGATCGAAACCCTGCTCGATAACTTATAAAGGAAAACTCGGCCGAATCACACCCAATTCGGCCGATCAAAACGCTGTTACGACTATAGCATGGTTGAATTGTGACTGAAGACTACGAAACCTAGTTTGGAATTCTTATTTAGAGTCAAGAATATACCTTGGTGTTGTTACTCGCACCCAAATGGCCTCCTGGCCATTACTTCTCACAGCAGTTGCTACTGCAAAGTAGGGCGCCGCCCCTAGCTAATTGGGGCGCTGCTACTGCTGACCACACTCAAACTGGTCGGGGCACCACGGTTCCTTGCTCGGACCTCAAGCTGAGGTCGATGGGCGTCGTCGATGGCTCCTAGGCGTTGCTTCTTGGCGCTGGCCGCTGCAGCTAGACCGGCCAATGTTGCTGCTTGGCCGTTGGTCGTTACTGCTTGGGGGCGCCGCTAGGGTGAACTGGGGGAAAGGATGGAGGCGTCCTTGATTAGCTGATCGTCGGTCGAAGCTATGGAGCCAAGAACCGGCCCGCTTCTTCTTCACCCACCTGCTGCAGTCGACCACTGGGCGGCTGCTATATGGCAGTACAGCTAGGGCGTCGGCCTGCTGCAAATCATGGTTGCAGATGGGCGAGATAGGTGGAAGGTTGAAGGAGAGGAAGGAGAAGGGGAAGCTAGGTGCGGCTCGAACGAAGCTAAGGGCCAAGATCGCCCTTCAATTCCTCCCTGCCTGCTGGTCGATCGCACCCTGCTGGTGTGCGCCGCTTCTAAAGCGGTCATTCTCTGTTTTTGTCGGGTGAGGAAGGGATAAGGGAGAAAGGCCGCAGAGGGGGCCAGCTGCAAATTTCCCACACATCTCCAATATTTACAACTAGGTCCCTAAACACTCAAATGTCCATATCTTTTAACTCGGAAGTCAGTTTCGAGTGATTTTTCTTGCAACGGTTTAAGCACAGAATTCTCTATAACCTCAAAGTGCAAAACATGCTAAAAGGACTATTTCACTGGATCAAAGCTCTAATTACAACTGTGATTACTTGATTCAACTTAATGTACTAAATAATCAACATTGTCATCATTACTTACCTCAGATGATTCAATCTCAGTTATTAATTCACATCTTAGCATATCTTGAGTATCTATGATGTTTAATTTGATACTCAACACTAATTGAGGTGTTTCACGTAATTCGAGGTATTTATTAGTTAATCATGGAGTGGGTCATAACAACCTTTTCCCCTTAAAAGAATTTCGTCCCGAAATTCCTAAAAGAGAAAGGAAACGTGTTACTCATTTCTGACTCGTATTCCTACGTAGCTCCCTCTAGGTTAAGATTTCTCCACAAAACTATCACTAATGGTATCTCACAATTCGTGAGTTTCTTGATCCTCTGATCAACCATCTGTATAGGTCCCTTAACCTAGGATACATTTGATCTGATTCCAGATCAACCCACAAGACATTGTCTTTCCAGAACTGTTATAACAGTATCTCAATTTATGGTAATTACCAAGAAATTATTATACTATACATGCAAACAAACTAAAATTCTTAAATAAACAGAATGCATGTCAATTTGGCAGTTTATACTAAAAATCATGCAATTTAACTGTTAAACATCATCACATCTCATAATGAAAATTGATATCAAAATACTTGATTCATCGTACACCCTATCCTTAGGGGTTCATTGTCTTATTCATTCATCACATGCCAACACCCTACTCTTAGGGTTATCTCATTCACTAATCACATGGCAACACCCTATTCTTAGGGTTTCCATTATCTCATCTGTTTGATTGCAATTCAAATCACAATACAGTATTATTCTGGAACTGGCAGAGCAGTATATTTCAAATCATTGTAATTACTGAGTAATGTTTATATCATGCATGTAGACAGATTAAAAATTCATAAATATTCCAAACTCAAATCAATTTTGGCACATACATACTGAATTTCATGTAATTGAACATTTTATTACACCAAAAAGAGTAATTTACTCCACTTATAAGAAACCATCTGTAATATTTATCGATTATCTGAAATTTCTCGAAGAATGTGCATATTAACCAAATTCCTGGTTTATGCATCACATAACTCAATTAAGAGTTATTTTCGTATCATAACACAAATATTTAATGGTACTTGAGAATTTCTGATAATATCTTAGAGAAATGTGCCAATTCATGTAAAATGTCAGGTCACACACATTAACATAATAAGAAGCATGCAACTAGATTTATTTGCATATTTTAATGTTATCGTACTTTCTTGAAATCATGCACCTGATGATTTACCAAATATGTGTTTTCTGGGTTCATACTCTAACCGTACCATTATCAATTGTGTATTTCTAAACTCAATGTGATATGATTGGAACTGGATTACCAAGCAACCTAATTATTTTATCCATGTATATCTTAATCAAGTCTCGAGACATCACAAGTCGACTTAATATGAAGAAAGCGAGCAGACTAAATTAGTCTATCCACAATCATTCATATCAAATCACAACCTCTAGGTGTCCTGGGTAATCTTACCACAAAACCCATTGTGATAAATTCCCACTCCCATTCAGGCACAGAAAAAAAAAGATTACCGGTAGCTATAGATTTCTAGGGTTCAGCATTGACCTACTAGTACACACTACCTTTAACCACATATTCAGCTACATCCTTCTGCATATCTGACCATCCATTTCAACTTCTTGAGATTCATATACATCTTAGTGTTTCCTGAAAGCATAGCATACATCAATACATACACTTCCATAAGAATCTTTTCTTTCAGCCTTTTCCCCTTAAAAGAAATTTACTCTATCTCGAGGTACACACAACATGTCATACTAATACAATACCTTATCATCTAAAAACATAAATTCTAGGCTCTTTTCCTTCTATCATGTTCTGCATGGTCTGTTTTAACTCATTGTCACCCTATTGTAGTTTCTTGATCTAATCATAAGAAGTAGGCTTAACTTATATCTGTACAATCAAATCACTTTGTGTTGTCACCCCTAAGCCTAAGTTCAACTTCCACATTTCTAATAACAGTTCTCTATTGAAACCTACCATAGAGAATGCATTAGTTGTTGAACTTGATTTTCTACTGAATGCATCAGCCACCACATTCTCTTTGCCAGGGTGATAATCTATTGTCACATCATAAAGATAGTGACGCCATGTCTTGAAAACATGAACTACATCAGCTATCTTTAGATCATATATCGGATAATACTCCGCATTCTATGCTACCTTCTTATTGTTACATTTCAGGTTTATTGTTTTGCTCTTTTTTTTTTCTAAGTCATTTCATGTCGTTCATGTACTGTTCATATTAACTACCTTAAAACCCTAGGTCACTATCATACCAGATTACTTTACATAGAACAAATCTCAGGGTCTTATTTTACAAAGTTACTAGTATTCAAGGTTTCATCACTAATGATATCCCTTAAACTACTACAACTTTAATCATTCTAGGGTTTTGGTCTATATCAGTAACATAGCATTATTGTGTGTATGTGTGGTCGATCATATAGATCAAATTGAGTTGCTTGGGTCAATGACATATTAACCCAACACTCAACTTAATTATATGGCTGAAAATTCAGTTTTACAATAGTTTCTGTAATTCGTTTATTAAACAGCTAACAGAAGCTCCAAAAATTTTGGAAATTTTATATGTTATATCTAATGAAGTTTCAGACCTCAAATAAAAATTTCAGATCGATTCAAGTTACCAATAATTAATTAAAAATCTAACAGTGCACTGCTATATTGCAGTCTGCAGCAGGTTCGGCTGAGTTACAAACTCGTCCGACACCCTTACTGTAGAGGTCAAAAATCATCCAAAAATTTCACCAATTTAACAAAGTGTCTAAAATTGTGTTTTTCAAGCACAGTTAAAATTTGAGATCAATTGGATATACCAATAAAAAGATAAAATTCAATTACCACACTGCTATATCATTCAGAAAATGTGATCGGTCGAGTTTGAAACTCGGCCGATAAACAGGTCAGAACATTCTTTTCTTTTTTTTTAAAAAAAAATTCTAATACTTTCCAATGTTGTTTAAATTTTATATCTCCAAATCATATTCAAATTTGAGCTAAATCAAAGTTACACATACAATACCAAAAATCATTTACTGAGACACTTTACTTATCAAATTTTGTGTTTACGTATCATCAAAATCTAATTTGGGCCGATTAGGGTCTATGCTTCTCAAACCCTAATTCTCAAGACAAAAGAACATTTAGACTTCTTATCATAGTTAAAACATCCTAGTGTATATACATTCTCACTATGTTACGGGTTTAAATCATCCAGAGTCTATTCTTATTTTATTGTTAATAGAAGTCATTAAATCCCAGTAACGCATCCTGCCAGCCGGACCAGGCCGAACCTGTAGTCCTGAAGCCAAGAGCTACTCGGGATTAATCAACCCCTATTAATCTAAAACATGTGGAAAGAATATCCACTTAGGGCAAACTCATAAATTCGGGTCTACATTATTACAAAGAAAACAAACATTTAAACAATTCACTTCATGACACAACAATATAAAAGAATCATGTTTACTTTACAAACTGAAAATTTCATTTCATGCATATAAAAGCATTTCTAGTAATCTTTAAATCAAATAAACAATGATAGACAAGAGTTGAATCGCATCTTATATGTAATCTCTTATTCCTTTATTAATTTCTGATCTCTTAACCCTAAGATTTCTAGAGTTTTCTCTCTAGCCTATCCTTCCTCTGCATACCTGGCCAGGGCATCCAGAGAAGAACAGACAGAGTAGCTTGATACTGGTCAATCTAAGTATTCAGACACCTGGCCAGGGTATCTAAACACTCAGACCTTCCAGAGCTAAAACACATCATTTATTATTCGCCTTACTTATAACTTTATTCTTTGACCTTAATGATTCTTAACGACTCATCTTAAGCTCATTACTTGATTCTCGTGACCACATCCTCTTCCTGCTATCTGCAATAGTATAACAGAACACTTCCTATTAGAAAATTACAGATAGAAGAAAGACTCCTAAACCTTAATCCTATTGGTCTCTTATCGTCCCCTGACCTTGAGTAACTACGTACTCAAACCAAAGCTCTGATACCAAAAATTGTCACGCCCCAATCTCACATTAACCACAAACCACAAGATTAGGACGCAACAGGATGGGATTTACACATAAGCCAACCACTCTTCACTTTTTAAAACATTTTAAAGATATTAATAGAAAAATCTGATATATGCTGTAAAATGAAACTAAACAAACTACAGAAGCATCTTTAATAAATTGACTAGCAATATAAACAGAGTCTACAGCATATTACATTGTCCGACATAAAATAGAGCATAACAGTTAAATTACATCTCTGAACACATTCTCTCTCTCACTCACACCTTGTCCCGAGGATCGAGGGGAAAGGACTAAGAGACCTCTAACTACTATCTACATATTCCTTCTACAGACTAGGCGTTAGGATGAAATGATCCTTCAGATTTCCTGCTGCTGATGATAACCTGAAAATGTTTTGAGTAGAGGTATGAGTGTACTCGCTCAGTGAATAGCATTTCACGTAGCTATCACTAAACAACTCATCAGGTTTATAAATTGAAATTTAACGTAAATGCAGAACTAAGCAAGGCAGTTTTAATAACATAACAGATTTGCAGAATATAATCACATTTCCATGCAGTAGCACATAATGTGAACAGATAATCAGATATAAAGAAATAGCACACAAGTTCGAATACTTTAAATTTTCTGTGATCCTATATGATTTCATATTTATTTTATTATGCCCTAATCATATGCAGTGTACTCTGCATATAAAGATCCGTAACAAGTTCATGCTACGACCCCACCGTACAAGACTTAGCGACACACCCGGGAAATGCTAAGTCTGACGCCAGCCCTGCTCTGCTACAGGACCCCTGGCTCTCCGGCCAGAAACATAGGCTCTACGGCCTCAAAGCACTACTCTGAGTGCACCAGACTCCTCCTTTAACCTGAGTACACCGGCGGAGGGTCTCACAGGGTTACCTTCGTGACACAAGCACGAATGGTGTTAGATAACCAAGTTTTCTTTTTTTTCCCAGTGCCATCGTGACACAAGCACGATTGTTGTTGGACACTGCCTCTCTTTCCTCGTTTGTCCGTGACACAAGCACGAATGATGTTGCAACACGAGTTTCACCCCTAAGAAACAGACCTTCTTTTAGGGGTTCTACGGTGTTAGGGCACCTAGGTCTATTAACTAATTAACAAATAAACATTTAAATAGGAATATCACATTTCATGCATATTGCACAATCTGAATAATACATGAAGCAAATATATATCCATTATCATCATTAAACATGATTCAGTATCATTTATCCACTTTTGATGCTAAATATCTATTTTTAAATCAGCAAATACATTTCAACTATAATACAGGAAATTTCATCATTTTCACTAAGCATATTAAGTATTTCAAGTTTCAATGAAACTAACATACTCTATTGTATGTATTACACTATTTATAAGTTATACTAACTGATACAGAAGCAATTAAACATTTAATTTGAGTTAAATAATGATTACTGAATGAACTACTACTCACACTTGAAACTCGGCCGACCAAACTGGGAACTCGGCCGATCGGCTGTCAACTCGGCCGATCCACTCTAGGGAACTCGGCCGATCGGCTGACAACTCGGACGATCAGCCTGCAATCTCGGCCGATCGAAACCCTGCTCGATAACCTATAAAGGAAAACTCGGCCGAATCACACCCAATTCGGCCGATCAAAACGCTGTTACGACTATAGCATGGTTGAATCGTGACTGAAGACTACAAAACCTAGTTTGGAATTCTCATTTAGAGTCAAGAATATACCTTGGTGTTGTTACTCGCACCCAAATGGCCTCCTGGCCATTACTTCTCACAGCAGTTGCTGCTACTGCTGACCACACTCAAACTGGTTGGGGCACCACGGTTCCTTGCTCGGACCTCAAGCCGAGGTCGATGGGCGTCGTCGATGGCTCCTAGGCGTTGCTTCTTGGCGCTGGCCGCTGCAGCTAGACCGGCCAACGTTGCTGCTTGGCCGTTGGTCGTTACAGCTTGGGGGCGCCGCTAGGGTGAACTGGGGGAAAGGATGGAGGCGTCCTTGATTAGCTGATCGTCGGCCGAAGCTATGGAGCCAAGAACCGGCCCGCTTCTTCTTCACCCACCTGCTGCAGTCGACCACTGGGCAGCTGCTATATGGCAGTACAGCTAGGGCGTCGTCCTGCTGCAAATCATGGTTGCAGATGGGCGAGATAGGTGGAAGGTTGAAGGAGAGGAAGGAGAAGGGGAAGCTAGGTGCGGCTCGAACGAAGCTAAGGGCCAAGATCGCCCTTCAATTCCTCCCTGTCTGCTGGTCGATCGCACCCTGCTGGTGTGCGCCGCTTCTAAAGCGGTCATTCTCTGTTTTTGTCGGGTGAGGAAGGGATAAGGGAGAAAGGCCGCGGAGGGGGCCAGCTGCAAATTTCCCATACATCTCCAATATTTACAACTAGGTCCCTAAACACTCAAATGTCCATATCTTTTAACTCGGAAGTCGGTTTCGAGTGATTTTTCTTGCAACGGTTTAAGCACGGAATTATCTATAACCTCAAAGTGCAAAAAATGCTAAAAGGACTATTTCACTGGATCAAAGCTCTAATTACAACTGTGATTACTTGATTCAACTTAATGTACTAAATAATCAACATTGTCATCATTACTTACCTCAGATGATTCAATCTCAGTTATTAATTCACATCTTAGCATATCTTGATTATCTATGATGTTTAATTTGATACTCAACACTAATTGAGGTGTTTCACGTAATTCGAGGTATTTATTAGTTAATCATGGAGTGGGTCATAACAGCAGGAGTGCACCAAGATGCTTCGGTTGCTTCCGTGCTTTTATGCTAGGTACTATGAAGACCTAGGCAAACTCCCACCACCGCTTCAATCATCCTTAATCAGCCCGCCAGAGTTGGAATTGAAGCCGTTGCCACCACACTTGAAGTACGCATTTCTAGCTGAGGAAGAAAAGCTGCCTGTGATTATATCATCTTATCTGAGTGCCAAAGAGGAGGACCAGCTACTTTATGTGTTGAAGAACCACCGAGGAGCATTCGGGTGGTCGGTCACAGATATCAAGGGGATCTCCCCTACATTGTGCCAGCACAAGATTCGGCTAGAGGAGGGAGCCAAGCCGGTGATTCAGCCACAAAGTCGACTAAATCCTAGCATGATGGAGGTTGTCAAGAAGGAGGTGATTAAGCTCCTTTCTGCAGGTATCATCTATGCTATTTCTGAATCGACATGGGTGAGTCCTACGCAGGTAGTCCCTGAAAAGGGGGGAATCACTGTTACCCATAATCTTCTAAATGAACCTGTCACGACCCACTTGGTAACTGGGTGGCGTGTTTGCATAGATTACCATCGATTGAATGCCTCTACACTTAAGGATCATTTTCCTCTTCCATTTATTGACCAGATTTTAGAGCGTTTAGCCGGCTGATTGCATTTTTGTTTTCTAGATGGTTATTCGGTGTACAATCAGATCTCGATTGATCCTAAGGACCAAGAGAAGTCCACCTTCACTTGTCCTTATGGAACATTTACGTACCGCCGTATGCCTTTTGGGTTATGTAATGCACCGGCGACCTTTCAACGTTGCATGCTCGCCATTTGTTCTGATATGGTTGAACGCTGTCTAGAGGTTTTTATGGATGATTTCTCTATCTATGGTGCATCCTTTGACGAGTGTCTTTACAATCTGGATAAGGTGTTGCAACGTTGTGAGGACACACACTTGGTCCTCAATTGGGAGAAATGCCACATGATGGTGAGCGAAGGAATAGTGCTAGGACATAAAGTGTCTAGCAAAGGGTTGGAGGTAGACCCGGTAAAAATCGAAGTGATTTCCAAATTGCCCCCACCAAATTCGGTTAAAGGGGTGAGGAGTTTCCTAGGTCATGTCGGTTTCTATCTCCGCTTTATAAAAGATTTCTCTAAAATCTCCAAGCCATTATCTGAGTTGTTAGAAAAGGATGTAGTGTTTGACTTTAATGAAAAATGTCTACATGCGTTCAACGTGCTTAAGGAAAAACTGATTTCCGCACCGGTTGTACAAACACCGGATTGGACTAAGCCGTTTGAATTAATGTGTAATGCATCCGACTTCACCGTCGGGACTGTTATGGGACAACGGGTGGACAATAAACCCGCAGGTCAAACAAACTCTCTCCATCTCAAGTATCATGTCAGCTGTAGCTTGGAAGGGTCGTCTGAGTAGTAACTCATTGCCTTGTTAATCTTGCATCTCCATGACGACAAAATCTACTGGAAACACAAACCGATCCAATTTCACTAACACATCTTCACAAATACCATATGGCTTCACCACCGAATTATCCGCCAGTTGTATTGTCATGTTGCTTGGCCTTGACTCTTTTAATCCCAATTTCTTGAATGTAGAAAGGGGCATCAAGTTTATGCTGCCCCGGAGTCACATAGCGCTTCACCAAACTTTACCTTTCCAATGTAACATGAGATGTTGAAGCAGCCCAGATCCTGCCTCTTCAGTGGCAATGTGCCCATGATGAAGGCACTCACCTGCTCCTTAAGCACCATAACCTCCGTGTCTGGGATTTTCCTCTTCTTAGTAATGATGTCTTTCAGAAACTTGCCGTAAGATGGGATTTTCTCTATTGCTTCCAATAATGGGATGTTGACTGAAAGCTTTCAGAAACTGTCTAGAAACTTTTTAAACTGGGCGTCCACTTTCCTTGCTTTTGCACTATTCGGATATGGGACCGGGACAACCTGTGCCCTTTGATGTGGTGGCACATATGGTGTCCTTTTCTGTGTCTCCTCCTCATCTATAATAGGATTTTCAGTAGCATCCGTTGCTATATCCTCAACTGGTTCTGTGACTCGTATTGGTAGCTCCTTAGTGGCCTCACCTTCAATTTCTACTTGGGATTTGCTTGGTTCATTGGCCCTGGGGTTTAAAAGCTTCTTACCACTCCTTAGCGAGATTGCCTTCGCATGTTGGTTTCCTCTTGGAATGTTTGTGTTACCCGGAAAACCTTGCTGCGCTGGCTTCTTCAGATTGGCTATCTCAGCTTCCATTTGCACCATAGACGTCTCTATTGTCCTCATCTGAGCCCCATGGCTCTGCAATGTCTGTCCGAACTGATTCATAAATTCCCCCTGTTGCTTTATCTGCTGGCCAAAAGTGGTCCTTAATTCTTAGTTTTGCTTTATCACTTAGTTGAGCAACTCCATGTTCTTGTCCTCTGCCACCAGCTGGGGTTTTGCATCGGGGTCCTACAAAAAGTTATTCGGATCTTTCCAAGAGAATTTCTTGTCCTTCCTCCATGAGTAATCATTATTTCTGAAACCCTACTGCTGGCGCATGAATTTGACTTGGGCTTCATCCTCAGATTCAATATCTTCTTTTGCAAGCAGTTTCTTTGCTAGAAGGTCCATCTTTTCATTTAGCTCTTTGATTGCCTTTGACTCCCCTACTACTCGAATGTGCTCTACGGCATCCCTGTCACCCCATGATTGCTTCTTGACCATATTTTTCAAGATTTCCCAACACATCGTATCTGTGTTGTTCAAAAAGAATCCTGAGCCTGCGGAGTCTAGGTTACTTCTATCATGCTCGGAGAGAGCAAAATACAAGATTTTGACCGGTGTTTCCTTATCAAGCCTGTGATGCGGGCACCTCCTAAGCATGATCTGAAACCTTTCCCAGGTCTCAGAGTAGGTCTCTCCTACCTTCTGAGTGAAATTGTGGATTTTCCTGATCATGTCATTGGTCTTCTCGGGCGGGAAGAACCTTTCAAAGAATACCTCCACCATGTGGTTCCATGATTCCACATATTCATCGTCCAGATTGTGCAACCACTCTCGTGCGTTCCCTGCCAGAGAACTCGGGAATAGCTTCAAGTAGAGCGTCTCTTGCGGAAATCTGTCAATTTTTATCATGTCATAGTTTTCCACGAATTGGCTTATATGAGTGACTAGGTCTTCATTCTTAAGCCCATGGAAAGCATTCTACTAGACCAAGTTGATTAACGCAGGATCAATTTTGTATGTTGGAATGTTGATTGCTTGCTTCTTGATTGGCCCCTTTGAAGCAGATGAAGAAGAAGCCTGAATCTTCTCCCATATCGTCTGTTCCTCTGCCATTTCTGCTTGTTCGGATTCGGAATCTGTTTCTTCCAAGTGGTCTTGATTGTAGTACTCTTCGTCGTCAGGTCCCGACAGTGGAACCTCTGGTGCCTGTTGTGAGTAGTCGGTGCTACGCGTTTGCACCATACACAGTACCTGCAAAGTGAGAATTTGAGTTTAGTACCGTGCGTGATGATTACAAAAATTAGAAGATATAATTTGAATTTTTGAAATGATTTCAAACTAATAAAAATAAAAAGAAACTGGCCTAGAGTGGCCACTTGTAGCACTCGTAGTGCCAACAATTGTCGTGTCCCCGACAACGGCGCCAAAAACATGACACGAATTTTCCGTGCATAGAACGCAAGTGTACGCGTCAAAGTAGTATAGGCCCTTGTGAGGCCCGAGTCGAACTCAGGGACAATGAATTATCAGAGACTACTACTAACTACTCGCAATCAGCTAGACCGGTTAACAAGTTGGAAGTTGTTGTGAAATTAAAGAAAATAAAATAAAACAAAACAAAGCAATCGATTAAATGTTTAGTTTAATCAATTCAAGATGAGATCTTTAGGATTACGGTTTCACCACGGGTTATCATTGTATGAATTTCTATGTAGTCACTCAGATTCATCTCTCTATCCGGGTAGTGTCCTGTAGTCAGAATTGCCCACTGTCGTGGTACAATTCACTACCTATGTCTAGGTCGGTTCCACCGTCGTAGTAACCTATACCCTAAACTAGGTGCATTAATCTCGACCTCTGGGTATCCACCATTAACCTTACACCACCTTGTTCAAGGGATTTGTCAATTAATGTGAAATTCGTCTCTTTTCAACTATTAATTCTTCTTTCAAAGTAATTAAGGGAATTAGGTTATTATTATGGTGATCAAGCATAACAATATAATTGAGAAAACGAATTCATTCCATGGATTTAAGAGATTAATGATGAATTACTATGATAAAATTATCATACAATGCTTCCCCGAGCTACTCCCAGTCCTAAAGACAAAAGGGGTTAGCCTCGCATGTTCATCTCAAAGCATAACATGGTAGAGAAAAGGGGAAACATGGAGAAAAACGTGATAAAGTAGTGAAACCCCTGAACGGAGGAGATCTAGGCACTCCTTGGCGTAGAATACACGTTCTCCTGCCTTTCGGTGGTGGAAAACGTCTTCTTCGGCGTCCGGAATGGCTGGGGCGTGCTTCTGGGCTCCGTTCTTCTCTCCACACCTTCTCGGGATGTGTGCAGCGACTAATGACGTGATAGATTGCTCTTGTCCGCCATCATTAGGTATAATCACCGAGTTAGGTCACCAAAATATCACAGCCGTCAGATTTAGATCAATATGAAACCAACTTGTATCTGACGGTGTCGATACTAATGACGCGGGTCGATAGTATCGACCTTGTGCAGTATCATCAATTCTTCTTTTCTCTTCATTGTTGCGCCTGATGCTAGCTCGATACCATGGATGCGGGTCGATGGTATCGACTCTCTTAGGCGTCGACTTTGTGTTTTTCCATCGCTGAAGCTCCTCGTGTCATTAGTATCGACTTTAAGGTCGATAGTATCGACTGTCTTCTTGCCAGCAACCTGATGGTATCTCGATACCATCGACTCTCCTGTTGATAGTATCAACTATGTGATGCTCCTTGCGACTGGCAACCTGTGATCGTGTCGATGGTATCGGCCACTGTTGATGGTATCGACAACAACAAATACATGTTTTTCCTAAAATTACAACACGAAACCACATAAGCCGAAAAAAAACATATTCTTGTAATAATTTATGCTCAAAATACTGAAATAAGGGAGATTTGACATAGAGAAGGATCATAAACCAAAGTAGATGAATTATGCACTATTAACCACCAAAATGACCAATAAATGCATAAATCACAAGTAAAATATGTCTATAAATGCGACTCAAAATCATCGCATCACATGCCAACACTCATGTTGGGTTCATGGATGAGGCATGTGGGTGTAGTCTAGGTGCAAACACAATGGAATGTTAGACGTTCAAAGGCCTTGAGGACAACCTTATCTCCTAGCACCAGAGAGTGATTACAGTCTCCTGAACCATGAGGTGCATTATCCAAATAAATTGGGTTACCCCCACTATGAGTATCACTCACACCATAGATAAGTTGTGGACGAACCCCTTCCATATTGGTCATGATTGACATAACTGACATTTTAACTCATGGACTAATAAAGGGGGGGAGTTCTATCTTCTAAACATGCATATTAAGATGTTGTTTATTTATAGGTTTCTAAGATTGTTGCTTGATTTCTAATTTTTGAGATTGTTGTCTACTTCAAGCTTTAATATTGTAATCATCTCACCTAGATTTTTCATTCTTTATGAAAATCTTTGTGTAACACAACAATCTAAAAAACCTCCAAAATTTTGATCAAACAATATCATTGAAAGAATCTTTTGAAAGCAAAAATCACTTCAAAACAATGATCTTTCTAATATATTAACCTTTCTGAAACAACAAAACATCAATATTTTCAGAACAATGATCTTGTGGAATAATCCTCTCAAAGCAATGATATCATCAAGCATATTTTTCAATAGTTTACCCAATGACACTAAGATGTCTAGATGCCATTAGACCATCATATAGAAATTTAAAAGCACACACCCTGTCGTTATTATGCCAAAATGTACCCATACACCTCAGTTCACCTTGAGTGGTCAACCTTCATCTTTCTGGTGGCCAAGTTTATGCTACATGGCTGTTGAAATAATCCCTAAGGACATCTTACACTTTAGAAGCCGTTCTAAGATCTTTTGACTTGATATGTGGAAAATAATGCCTAGTTTTAGCCTCTTCTCATGAGCCACCACTCATACTTGATCCTTGTGGTACCCCCAAATGGGTTCTATGATTGGTTAAATTTTTTGATTATTCATCAAGCTTCACCCTTGATATTAGATGAGTTGAAAGGCTACCCAATCTAAAAAAACCTTTCTATGAATCCTTGACCTTCTAAAATCAAACTTCAACCCTTAGTACAAAAATGAGATATCACAGGTCATTTTAGGCATACGTCATGGGTTTCCAACCAACGAGTAAGTGGGTGATGCCAAAATTCAAGACATAATTTATTAGTTAACTAAATTAATGAAATTCATATACGTCGACGGTTCCACTTCATAGTCAAATCAACGACATAACACACATCACTATTGACCTTTTCTCATCAGTTATTCAAAATAGAACCAACAATGTAATGCTAATTATGTATAAAAATGGGTTTCCTTGACAATTTCTTGTCAGTTAACTAATAATAAATAATTGACCGACTAACAACATGTCGTTGATTTTATTAGTGAATAAATAGAGAAAATTAAGGTATATCCCGTCACTTTACTATAAGTAACTGATGTATTACGTATATGTAGGTGGTTAAAATAATCGATGAGAAATGTCCTATTTTTTTATATAGCAGGTCTGCTGACATGATGTCCGACTGCTAGCATGTCGACTGCCTATAGTTCATAAGAATTGAAAGTTCATCAAAACTGCATACCTCTACAAGTATTGCATCTTAACAACATGCCAACGAAACTATAAGAAGAAATTTATACAATATAACTACATATGTATTTGATACATTATGCACAAACAAACAATACGACCTCAACATTATATTCATTTTTCACTTCAAATGCACACACATATGCATGGTTCACAACTTGATTCATTTTCTCAGCCACACATTCAATTTCATAGATATTCACTAATACACATCATTGTCCTCCTCATGAATTTCATAGTAAATTCTCAAACATGTATGTATGAATACATATCAACATCAAATGCCACATAGTGTAAGTCCACAAATGTATAATAATATAATAGAAAAAATATGACATCAAAGTTTGAACTACAAAAAATATCAATCAACCCTCCCAATTAACTGATAAGTCCACATTTTTGATAAAGCACTCTGACCACTATTTGCATGGACAATACAACTTCTCCAATGTATAAGGTTTAGTAGTGGAAAAAAACTACAAAAAGATTGAGACGTAATTCTAATTAGATTTGATTGTTTGTATTATCAAATGAAACTACTTCCTTAATTTATGATCCAAGACTAATAACATTACCTTCTATATACATTTGATCTGTTCTGCATGTGTGACAATCATCTACCTGTATAACATCACATAGTATGCACATGCCCAATCATTGTATTGTACATGCCATTGTAGATTTACAATTATATTAATAAATGTAATTAAGGGGACTTGGTAATATATATGCATTGGAATGAGAAGACTACATCCAAAATTATTAAAAGTTACAAATTTCCTTTTTTGTCTACTTTTCCTCTTCCTCCATGATTTCTTTCACACCCATATATATTGCATTATTTAACAGTCATATGATGCAAACATTAGCAAATATGTTGAGTATGGAAAAACTATACTTATGCGTTAATCACCAATTTTATTAGGTGCCACTAGCAACCATGTTAGTTTGGTGTTAGTGATATACCCGAAGGATCAAATAAATACATAGTATGGTACTCAGGAACAATCACTAGAAACTATGAATGTTTATTTCTAAGTGAATAGAAGGCAAATAAAATAAAAGTTAAATTCCACAACTATTGTATTCATATGTTAGAAAGAGAAACAACAAGACCAAAACTTACACAATGTTGAAGGGATCTACGATCATGGTCATGGAAGCAAAAAAATCTTCATCATGGTAGTCACATAATCTTTGACATCACTCAGATCTCTAACTACATCACTAACCATTGATGGCATTAGAAATGCCATATTTGATATCCTAAACTTAGCAGCTATGTAATATAAATGACTGAACAAATATATCAATAATTAGTTGATATATAGGAAACAATTAATAAATATGTATTCCTCACATATGACAAGGTATTCAGGCTCACAATATGCAAATTTCTACCAGTGATGTGTCCAACCATTGATATAGAAATAGCTTAGAAACATTTTCCAACACTATAACAATTTTGCGTTCTATACCTACGACATCCTCCAGAACGTCGATCACCATGGTATTTGATTGCTCTATGTTGTCTAACAATACTGTCAATGCCTTGCACATAGGGTCTAAGGAGTTGAACAACTCATGTGGAATAAAATGTGGGGGAAGAGGCTTTGGAATCCTAGGGGACTTCTTAGCTATTGTGGTATGCATGCATGTTTTCTCATATTAGCTTCAAATTATTCATATAAATTTCAATATACATTTTCATACGTCAAGAAATATAAAGAGTCATTTGGGCCACCTAGTAAAGCCACCTTTTACCTCTCCGACTATTGTGGCATCTGGGTGCTTATATGGGAGAGGTGCCTCTCTTCATGTCGAACGACACATATGATGCTTACATGAACATGATCAGTGGGAAGGGGCATACCATGAACCACATCAGCAAGTGAATAAGCCTCGACTTCTACCACAACATTGTATGGTGGAACATCGATGGAAAGATGACAATTTCTAGCCACCTACAATTTTATGTAACAAAAAATTTAAATTATCACACATATATTGACTGGAGGGATTACTTTATCATAATATACATTCAAATTAACTTAAATTGAATCTTACCTCGATCGTGCCTTGTGGGCTTGAAGGGCTACTCGCAATACACTTTGTGGGTGTGTGACGATGTACAAGTTCTGTGGTTGTTGGAGGATATTCTACCGCATGAGAAGCCTTAAACTCTTACTAGGTTGCAACTATAAATCTTTACACATCCTCCTAGTCCATTCCCCCTTTCTTAGAAGATTTGCACTTTTGTTGGGATGCATTAGAAAAAATGTTTTTTATCCCAAACCCAACTCCAACGGTCCTAACACATCTGAGGTTCTCATACGTCCCTAGAGCAAACCTCAATTCATCGTGTGTGTCTTGAGGGGTGGTTTCCCTCCTTTGTTTTCTCACCTAGTTCCAACTATTCATCATCAAAACCAACTAATTAGTAAACTTAACTATCCAGTGAAATAAGAATATGGACATATTGTGAGACCAATAAATTTACCATTTTTAAGCCATCTCCTGGGTTTCTTAGATGGGGATTTCTCTAGATTTGTTTTTCCTTGCATCTATCCACTCAATATAGTGAGATAATTGTCTAGAATCACTAGGAGACTCAACAATGGAAGGAGTAGAAGTAGAAGGCCCTTGTTGTTTCTCTCTCAATTGGAGACATTTAATATAACCACTTGAACTCAATAGGTGGTTGTACACATTGTTTTCACACCTTTCTTTTTTATCATCCATATAAATATTATTAAATAATCATAAGAAATCATAAAATGTAATTAGTTTAATACCTTGAACACATCTATTTTTCTCTGTACAACAAACTCTTGCCAATATTTTTTTGATCAAGATAGGTCCATTTAAGAGTGGGGTCCTTATCCTTCTTGTCTCCAAAGATCTATTCTCTTTTGAGGATTTTGTGCCAATCTCTACGTCTTCTCCCGACAAGCTACATAATATACTTGTGATGCAACTTTTCATCAAGCTCATATCAACCCTTAAAAGGTTCAACATTCACTACTTTTTAGAAATGTAAAAAGAAAGACTAGGAAAAGATTATAAAAACATAAATACTTATATCTCACCTCTAACTCCATGTCGATAAGGTCTTTATTGTCCATGCTCACTTGTGTCCAATCCTCAACACTAGAGGCACTTTGCTTTGAGTAAGGACCCCACAATAGTTGATGAACTCTTTAGTAATCGACATGCCTGCTTCATTAAATTCAAAAAAGACCATCTTCCCTTCCCTACTTGAGGAAATGTTTATCAAAGTTATCCCTCTCTTACATACATATTTATCAGCATTGTATCACCCTAGTCAGGATGCCCAGTAGGATCCTCACACTCGGGATTGATGTGCTCCTGGTCAGATGCCATCTACCAAATCAAAAGTAAACACATGAAAAAGTCAGATCACATATGAAAAAGTCAAATCACATATGAAAAATTTAGATCACAAATGAAAAATTCAAATCGCATATCAAAAGTTAGATCACATAAGAACAAGTCAGATCACATATGAAAAAATAAAATGTTATATAATGTAAATAACATATGAAATATTACATGTAGTATACCTTTAACTAATATCCCTTCTATGTGATCTACATGTGTATAGTCATCAGTGTTATAATCAACATTTACACTTGGTAAGCCAATAGAGAATGGACTAGAGTCATCATACTTGTCGTAGTACTCCTCTTCATCAATAGGATCTAAAATGAACTGTCTTTTCGCATGAAGAACGACTGACCAATTTTATTATGCAAGATCATCAATATAGAATACTTGCTTTTCTTGTGATTCCATTATGAATGGTTCATCCTTCTCACCTATGCATTCAAAATTACTATTGTGAAACTGGGTTCATCAACTGGAACTCCTTTCTTGTTATCAACCCATTTACACCTAAATAGCGGAACTCTAAACTCTGTGTAGTCAATTAAACACATGTCTTCAATGACACCCTAATAAGAAATCTTTGTTTCACATGGACTTTAATCCTTGGCACTAGAAAAATATAATAAAGATGCCTGAAGGGAGATACCACTATTTTTCCTGATACTCTTATCATCTTGACATTTTGTGTAGTATGAAAATCATTCAAGCAACAAGAGGTATCCGACAAGGGGGACCCCTTGGCACCTTACCTATTTGTGATTGATATGTAGGGATTATCGTCTATACTCTCAAAGGCAGTTGATGAAGGAAAAATTAAGACTCTATTCGCAGGAGAAACCAAGGTCTCGCATTTGATATTTTCTGATGATCTACTTATTTTCTTTGAGGTGACAGATAGGGATGCTGATGGAATCATGAGCTTCTTGGACCAATTCAAACACGTCTCTAGATTGGAAATGAACCCAGCTAAGAGCCAACTTTTTTTGAGCAAGTCAGCCCCATTGGAGATTAGCTATAGACTTAATGTTGAGATGACTGAATTTCTGGTGAGATACATTGGGATCCCACTATTTGTAGGTCGCCTCACTAAGGCTATGCGCACTCCTCTGGTTTACAGAATCAAAACCAAAATTGATTCATGGAAAACTTTGTTTCTTTCTATGGTAGGGAGACTAGAGTTGATCATATAAACCCTCTCTCTATACCATTTATTCTGGGTAGGGGTCTTTCCACTTCCTATAGCTACTATGGAAGAGATTGAGAGACTTTGCCGAAATTTCCTATGGGGTGATAAAGAAGATAGAAGACACTTCCACACTATCTCTTGGGAAGCTTTTTGCAGACCAAAGAAGGAAGGTGGACTGGGTATTAGAAAGGTGGATGACTGGAGTAAAGCTGGCATGATAAGGCTCCTATGGGATATCGCAAACAAGAAGAATACTTTGTGGATCAAGTGGATCCATAGAAAGTATTTGAAATATGACACCATATGGACAACTAGCTCCAAACAGACTAATAGTTGGATGTGGAAATCCATTATAAATGTTAGAGATGAAGTACTGCCTTTGGTGAGGTTCAATATTGGCACTGGTCTCTACATCTCCATGTGGAAGGACCTGTGACTTAATGGCAGCTTTCTGGGCCAGTGCATTATTGATGCTAATTCTCTAAAGCTCCACTCTAATATCAGTGCCAATGCTCATCTCAGTGCTATAATCTCAGACAAGAAGTGGGCTCTCCCAGATTTCAGAGGCTGTGAAGAACTTGCCAATTTATGTGATAATGCTTCACTCACTAATGAAGACAAATGCTACTTTAGAAAACTTGAAAAGTTCTCCTTGAAAGGTGCTTGGCATATATGCAGGCACCAGTATAGAGAATTGGATTGGGCTCACTGGCTATGGAATTCTAAAGCTCCACCTAGAATCAAGGTGAGCTGCTGGAAAATTCTGCAAGGTGCTATTGTGATAGAAAGCTACCTGCAAAGAAAAGTCTTCAACTTGGTGTCGAGATGCAACCTATGCAATTCCAATAATGAAACAATATATCATGTTATTTGGTCCTGCAATTTTAGTGATGAATTATGGGAGAGAGCAAGTCCTAGGCTTGGTAGCAAACCGAGAAATAGAGAAGATCTACTGGAGGTCAAAAACTAAGATAGTAAAATTATGAGTATTCTTATCGTTTACCATATTTGGGTCAGTAGGAATAGAGCCATTTTTGAAAATGTTATATCTTTTAGAACTCATATCTAGAAGAGTATCCTTAGTGACTATACTACTCTTCATAGATAGTCTTTTTTGAATCCTTTGCTTCCCCACTTGCAAAGAAAATTTATATGACTAGATAGAGGCATGCTTATTCATAAAAAAATTCCATTCATATCAAATCCTTCGTAAGATGTAACATGTGTCTTTGGCTGATACGCAAGCCATTTTATTGTATCTGTAACATTATTTGGTGATTAAGATGGTTGACTAAATAATTTCTTTTCAAACTACCTAATAAATATTTGACTATGTTATCTAGCAAGCCACATCAAACTAGCTTGGGTATAAATCGTCTTGATCTTGTTGGTGTTTTCAGTGATATAATTATCCACATCATTAATGTTGTGTAAAATAGACAAGTGTTCTTGTTCCCACTTCTCATGACTGACATTTATTTGTCATTCTTCTAAAGTACCTCCGTCATACTAAATCAAGATTCAAAGTATTAGAAGGAGTTTTATTGCAACTCAAAATGTCATTGCAAAAGTCCATAACCTCCCTACCAACATAGCCCTCAATCATACTCCCTTTGGGATGAAAATGCTCCGAACATCACCTTTAAAAATACTAATGTATCACTCAAAAGGATACATCCAATGAAAGAAAATTGGACCCAACATTTTCACCTTCCTAGTCAAATGGACAACCATAAGTACCATGATATCAAAGAATGAAGGGGGAAAATATTGCTCAAGTTGGCATACAGTAATGACCATTTCTCTTTGCAACTTATCTAGAATCTCAGAACCAATTATTTAGTTGCATAGAGTGTTGAAGGAGAAGAAAAGCCTAGTGATAACAAACCTTACATTCTTAGGAAGTATAGATCGAATAGCCACATGAAATATATGTTGCATTAGAGTGTGACAATCATGACATTTAAGACATATCATATTCAGATCCTTCATTGATATCAATCTACAGATATTGGATGAGTATCCGTGTAGTACCTTAACGTACGCAAGCACTCACAAAAAGTTCTCTTATTATGTGTGGACAAGGTGTACCAAACAAGAGGTAAATATGTCTGGTGACCCTTGCTAACTTCTTTTGTTAATTCTTTCCTTATACTCTTTACATGTAGGTCCATTTTGGGTTTGATTCCATCTTTAGTCTTTCCTTTTATATTCAACAAAGTACCAATAACGATATCACAAACATGTTTCTCAACTTGCATGACATTTCTACAATGTTGAACTATTAAATAAATCAAATAAAGAAAATCCCATAATACCGACCTATTTTTGAATGAAGACTTTTCACTTGTGGGAGTAGTACATGGTCTTTTACCAAAATGAAATACAATGTTGTTTACTCTTGCATAAAAATCCTCCCCTGACATAGGTTAGGGGCACTCCATTCCTCCGTTGATATATTGAATGTTTTGTGCAACTTTCGATAAGGATGCACCTTTGACAGAAAGCTTAGATAACAAAGATATATAGTCTTACCATCATTTTCTAGTTGAATTGAATCAATATTTTCTTCACATATAGGACATGCCTTGGTTCCATTGACGTTGTAGCCAGTCAAGTTCCCATGAGATAAAAAGCCATTAATAGTATAAGGCAATTTAGCACGTAAATTAAGCATCTCTTTGCACAAAGCATCATAAGTCATCACACCTTCTTCCCAAAGTTTCTTTAGGTCATCAATGAGAGGTTCAAGGTAAACATCAATATCTTTTCTAGTTGTGTAGGGCCATATATTAGCAAGGATATCATGACATATTTATTCTTCATACACAACTATGAAGAAAGATTGTATATTAATGACAAGACAAGTGCTATGTTGGCTACTTAATGTTCCATATGGATTTATCCCATCGTTACAAAGTCTAAGTCTTAAATTCCTATCTTCTTTTCCAAATTCAGGATACAATAAATCAATTTTCTTTCATTGCGGAGAATCATATGGATGTCATAGCATACCATCATTGTTTTTCTTTACATCTTCATGCCAAGATAAATTTTGTGCATCTAAGGTATTGGAAAATGAACATTGAAACCATAGTATTATAGGTAGATATCACGTCACCTTGGTAGGAGAATCGATTTTCATCTTACCCAATGTTTTCCTTTTGTACCTAGACACCCCACATTTCAAACATTCTTTCAGATTGATATAGACCTTTTGAAACAACACACAATCATTCAGTCGTGCATGTATCTTCTTAGGCTCCATTATCATTGGGAACAACATCTTTTTCATTTTGTATGTTGATATTGAAAGCTTGTTTCCTTTAGGAAGAATTTCTTCCAACAAAGACAACATAGAAATAGATCTTTTGTCTCACCATCAATTGTTGGCCTTCAGAGTATACAATCTCGACACAAATCCCAACATTATAAACTAATACAACCTAAGTATAATGGTTACTCAACATCATGCACAAAGTTTCTAAATAAGGGAGGTGGATCTGTAACATTTTCCCCGCAACTTTCTAGCATCACATCAACCATGTTTGTTGGAATTGGTTCGTTCTCATCAACATCAACAACCATTTCTTCTTTGAAACAACTAACACTACCAACATATACTGATCTCATACTAAGAATCTCTCCATGCTAGCACTATCCTGTATAGCCCTATACAATCAAACTTCACATGACATGATTTTTGATCATACCAACAATGCCAACTTTCAAGTTGTTACTACAATTCTTACAAGGGCAATATAATCTATCTCTATGTTGTTTTCTATGTTGATATGCAAATCTTACGAACTCAACAAGCCCATTAATAAACTCCAGAGTGCAGCTATTTGGATTTAACATCCATGATCGATCCATTCTATGATAAGATGGGAGACGAGTAGTTCACCATGTTTAATCTAATGAGTTAATTTTAGAAAAAAATATGTTTGAATTGTGCCCTAATCATATATTAACATTGATATTCATGAATGTGTAACTATATCCCATTCTTGAGCACATCATCTCATTAGTACATTTATAATACGTGTTCAATTGCAATAAATTTCAACAAAATTTCCCCACAGTTCTCCAAGTAAATTAGGGTTAAACTTTGACCTAATTTGTGAGAAATTAAGATAAATATTTAAGAAAGTAATATATATATATATATCAAGGTTCTTGACCTATCAATGACCATCTAGATCACAAGAAACACCCAATTAAGATAAGATCACATGCATGTATTATATTTTCATCACTCATCCCAACTAGTTCCATTTTAGGGTTTTTTCAAGTAGTTTCAAGTTGGTTATTAGCATATTTGATGATGTTTGTATTGATTTAGAGTCCCTCATGGATGTGTGTTTCTAGTTTCAAGGCATTTCATGGTTTGATTAATTTCATATCATATTATTATTTCAAGGTTTATGTCATATGTGTACAATTTAGGGTTCAAAGTCTCATAATAGTACATAAAAGGTTGATGATTAGCAAGTTCAAGAGACAACCATTGTATTCACCATCTCAATATACATTCAATTATCACCATTGTATGCAACATTTCAACATATATTAAATTTTCACTAGATACATCATTGTATTCAACATTTTAATGTACATTCAATTATCACAAGATACACCATTGTATTCAACATTTCAACATATTCAATTATCACACTAGGTCATCACTAGTGGACCTAGAGTCACATACACCATCATATCATAACATGGTGTGAACGTAGACATTTGAGTCTCAAATCATCATGGAGTTACTGATTTCAAGAATGGAAAGGAGTTTTATGCACAATTTAGGTCAAAAATATCATAGAGTTACCTATGGAAGTGTCAGAGTAGGAGGAAGAAGTGAGTATCTAGCTTTGGAAGAGGAGGAGGAAATGAACAACTTGCGTGCTCGATCATCTAGAAGGAATTTCCAACAGAACTAGAAGGAGTGGCACCAATGGAGGACGAGAAGGATGGTAAAGGAGGAGCAGGCACCCATGTTGAATGAAGAGTAGTGCCAAAGGAGAAGGAGGAGTGGGTGTCGACAGAGCTTGTCTACTAGTGCTAACTAGAGAACAATGGTGTTTCTCTCTGAAGAATAATGTTGGGGCAAGGTGAGGTGGAAGACAATCAGGGCGGCAGACTAGAGGATGAGTAGTGGTAGATCTTGGAGGAGGAGAAGAAGCAGCAGAGCTTAGAGGAGGAGAAGCAGTGGTGGAAATCACCTTGGTATCACGAGAGGCAATCTGATAGTAGTCTCATGCAGAGGGAAAGAGGGGAATGGGTTTCTTGTGGTAATAATTAACAAATACATACCTCGCTACTTGTTTTAAAAACCGAAGGTGTACAATGTTAGTCGTCGATTGAAATCAAAACTATGCTAACAAAACAATTGTTCGGTGTTAACTATGTCATCAATTATTTAGACAAAACTGATTACTAAGGTTGTATCCTAAATGCAACCCAAGAATACCTACATCATTGGTTGAGGTGATGACATCCGATGAGAAAAACCAATTTGGGGAAAAAATTGAGACATTTGGCGTATACCCTTTCTTGTTGGTCCTTGTAGGTACAATTGAAAATATATGCGAATAAGAATAATAAGGAGGTGGTTGATGTGTATCCATTTATCCCATTAGTTATTGTACCACAAACTGACAAAATAGGTTTTTGGAGGAAAATGAAATGCCTCCCAAAAATTATGTGGATAATTGTATTTTCACCAGCGATGTTTCTCTTTGGGTGTTTTGAGAATCAACTAATGATATAAACAAAACACATGCTATATTTTATTAGTTGTCACAAAAAAGTACATCGTCATTTTCCTTGAAAACAAAATGACAAAATATGTCATATCTATAATAGTGCCAAAAGGTTGCCCGTATAAGTTGTGTACTTTCATTAATCAACTACATCCATCTTCAACCATACAAAAATGTGTTTTAGCACTAAGCTACATATATCTCATTATTTAACCAGAAGCTACCTCACTGACGGGCCTTCCCACTCAGATTGATCCAGAAACAATGCATAAACCTTCTCTTTTATTCAATTGATGTTATAAATAAGAAAAGTATTATGATTAAATAACTATCTATAAATAATAAGATAATAACAAAATGTTCATTAACTTCTCAAATATGTATTCTTGTTTGTTTAAAGTTAGCCCAAATTATAATAATAATAAAGTGTATCGATTTAATAGATATTATGGAAATTTTATTACCAAAAACAAAGAATTTGAGTCTTTCTAATTGTAATTTACTCTTAGAGTAATGATTGATAAACATGATGAGTATATTGAAGAAAGTTAATCCTCTTGGGAAATAATAATTCATCAATATATATGTTTATAGTTTTTTCCATTTCTCCTACTACTTTGCCAAGTTCCCCACTACCTTATGCCGCACAATCTTGTCTTTATGTAATTTATAAATGAATTTTTCTAATTTATAAATGCACAAAAAAAATCATAGATACCGCTCTTATAATGTTGACCAATTTTTACAAAATCCTGTAATACACGAGTTTTCACCAATCATGTCTCACAATGACTCTTCATTTATATTCCCTCATACCACACAATTCACTTTCTTTTATTTTAATAAAAAAGACTTGATTAATAAGCAAGGCACCTCATGCATTTTGGACACCACATTGGGGTTATGTGTCCTTAAAGACCCTTCTCATATTTACCACAACAATTTTTAATACCACATGGGGGTGTGTGTCCGTAAAGACCCTTGTAGTGTACAAATAACCCATTTTAGACATCACATAGGGGTTAGATGTCCACAAAGACACTCATAGTATACACCAAGCCTCATGGTCTGTCATGGACAAACTCACACTTTTCCATTTTGTCATTTTGAATAGTACTCTTCTTTGCTACTATACAATGAATCCATCCTCTCCTGTTTCTACACATTCAAGCAACAATTCTTAAAATATCTCTACTTCTCAACAAAATCAAAATTTCGTTTCTTCCATGGTCGCCCTCTGCACTACAATGATGCTAAATAATCTCTACCTACGCCTTAAGTAAAAATACTTCTCTTTCACCCAACATATAAGGAATTTTGGCTTGATATATAAATAGTTATTTTGAATCATTTGTTTGGTAGAGAAATCTACTATGTTCAAAGTATTGTTAAATTTAAATTAGGGTTCATATCCACATTTTGGTGACCATATTTCTACTCTTTGAAACCTAAAATGTTCTCTCTCTCTCTACAATGTTAAGATTATCTTGTACCATGACTCTGTTCTAGTTACTTTGTATTTATCTGCATCTAATATACACATAAAATATCACAAAACTTATGATTTTATGATTTTTATCCTATTATTTTCTCATATTATTTCCATTTTTAAACTAGTACAATCAAGAAATTGTCCACATAATACATTCAACCAATGATAGCATAGAATAAATCTTATTATGATTTCCCTTCCTTTACTTTAAAGATTCCATGTATTCATTTGTATTATCCTATCTAATGTCTTGGGTAATGACTGTGGTTAAACTTTCATATATTCCCATTGTTAATCATATTCTACCTTATTTTGATCCCATCCCCTTTAATGTCTCATGTTTAGTTAACTCATGCAATTATTTGGGAAATGGAATTCAATAATATATTTCCAAGGTGTCTAGGTTCTTGTTTCATTGATGCATGTATCCAGTAAATGGGAGGGTCATTTATTTGGTTCCGTCCATGCAAGGGAGATCTACTAACCTCTTGCACGTAAATGGATGGAAATTTGATTGGTTTGATACCATGATCCTACATAATCACTTGTAGGTTTCATAGGGAAATTGTCATCTTAGAATTAAATACATCATGACTATCTTTTAATAATATTATATTGTGACTATCTTATTGAGCATTTTTGATATTATGCCATTATAAGGATCCTTTTTATGGGGTACTTGTTGCTTTTAGAGCCAGGTTTTTATATTTGGGATCTAGATTTAAGTCCTTTGAAGTTAGGGATGGATGAGTATATTGGCTCTACCATACTTCATCCCACACTTGGGTTGGTCATCTAGAATAATGCATGATCAGTTGAGACCTCAAAATAGTCTCCTACAAAGACATAAAATTCTAAATAATGAAATTCCATGTGTCAATTTATGGAAGGAGAATCCTCACTTGGTCTTGGAAAGGTAGCCATTAGTTGAGTGTTTTAATCTGATTTGTTTTCAGCATGTAGTTGTGTATGAGTGAATGGGGATGTGCCAGAGTGATTACATGTGTTGGAAATATCTATGTGTCATTAAGACTTAGGTAAGCGTTCATCATAATAATTGCATGCCATTCAACCTAGAATGAGGGAATGTCCTCTTTTAGATATTTAGATTTAAGTTAATCTATGATATTAATGTTTGCCAAATTCATTCCAATGATTTATATCGTGATTTTTTAATGTTTGGGATTTTGAACTATTCATATTGATATACCGTATTCTATTATTATTTGTTTTGATGGAAACCATTCTTAGACATTTGTTTAATTTTATTTTCTCACATATGGTCTATATTAAACCTTTTCTTTCCATAGGTTAACATTTTGTAGGTATATAAGTAATATTTTGTGGAGCATCTTGAAAAAACAAAAAAAATAAGTATCATGGATATGATTATATCCTATACAACCATGGATCATGTAAATGATGTAAAATATTTTTCAATGTGATATTGTGTGAAATGATTTAGTATGATACATTATGGGCTGCACTCCTTTTTGTCTCTGATGATTAATCTCTACGTTTTAGAAACTAAGTTGACATCAATTTACTATGGCTATGGTTTCGAGGACTTACACATTTATGGTATTGAAGCAAGAAGATGAACCCTAGACAATATTTCAAATATTATAAATAGAAATATTATTTGTATAATTCATAAGTACAATAAATTTAGTGCATGGATTCTTAAAACCTCCTATATATCATTATATTAGTAACATGTTCCTTGTATATATGTTAAAAATATACATTCATGGTAAATCACTAATCATTCAACTAAAACCAATGGACTTTTAAGAGCATTTCACAGACAAAATGATACATATGGAGATACTAGACAAAAAAGAATAAGCCTAGAAACAGAATCATTTTTATTGTCAAAGTATTAGGTAAAATATTAGGGATTACATGGTACATGGAAATTCAAATCTATGATACAAAAATATCCTTAAATATTAGATTATATTGAGATGAAAGTTTTTGTAGTAGCAATGAATGTTATAACTAGCTCTTTTATTCAGATGAAGTTGTAAATAACAAAATATTAGATAATGACAATAAAATATCAATACATAAATAATAAAATAAAAAATTCATTCACTTCCAAAAACTATAGCCTTTTCATTTGTTGAAGTATATCCTAAAAAAATCAATTGTATTGATATGTTTAGATTTTTAGGCATTTTAATTAATAAAAACAATAGTTTATTTGATAAAATACACATTGTGCTTGGATTTATGAGTCTTTGTAATTATAACTCACTCTTAAAGAAATGATTGACTAATATCATGCTTAGGTGGTGAAATTTATCTCGATTAGTAAATAATTATTCATAAAAATATAAATTTATAATTTCCATTATTCCTACCATTTTTCCAAGTGTCTTGATACCTAATTCCTCATAATCGCCCAACTTTATCCAATTTATGAATGGAATAGAAAAATTATGTATTACATTTCCTATAATTTTGAATAGATTTTAAAACCACTTTTAACACATGAGTTCTTAGACAGGGGTTGTATCCCTAAAGACCCTTCTAGTATACTCCTAAACCCATGAGGTCTCATGGACAAACTCACACTATTCTATTCTTCCATTTCCAATAATGCCTCTCTCTAATACTATAAAAGTAAACTTCTCCCATTTCTACGAAACAACACTTCAAATATCTTAGTTCTCTACCAACCTCCAAATTCAATTTCTACCATGCTATCCATCTCCACTACAACATTTATAGAAAATATCTCCCTATCTCTAAGATGAAAATACTTTCTCTATCATCCACCATAAGAAGTAATTTTACTTTGATATAAAGACAACTATATTGATTAATTTCTTTAGTAGTGGAATCTACTATCTTTAAAGTATATTTTTTTGGAAATGTGGGCTCATGTTCAAATTCTTGTGATCATATATTAGCCTTGTTAAAACCTAATATTACAGAATCATTCTGGGAATCAAGCTCTATATTTATATCTATCTAATTTCTTAGTCAAACATCATAAAAGGGATGATTTTTGATCTATTCTTATCCTATGACATTCCCATATTACATAAATTCTTGAATTAATACAATTAAATAATTGTCAATATAATATATATTCAACCAATGATAGACTAGAGTAAATCTTTTTATGAATTTCCTTTGTTTACTTCAAGGAAATCATGTTCTCTTCTCTAATATCCTATTAAAAGTCTTGGGTCATGGTTATCTTAAACTTTCCTATATTCCTGTGTTAATTCATATTCTACCTTCTTTTGATCTCAACCCTTTTACTTTATTTTAAATACTAAATATGCGATCATGATGGAAAATGAAACTTCATCAGCCATTTTAAGGATGACTAGTATATATATTTTCACTGATTGTAGTGGAAAGTAAAGAAGGATGGTTATTTAATTTGTTTCGTTCTTGCATGGGTGACCCCCTAACCTCTTGCACACACTTGGCTGGAGATTATCTAATAGGAGACTATGGTCTTGCATGATCACATTATAGGTGTCACTGGGAATGATTCATCTTAAATGTCGATACATAATGACTATATTTAAGCATCCATATATTCTGACCATCCTAGTATCCCTTTTTATATTTATCTTTCTATAATGATCCTTTTTATTAGATAAGTATTGGTATTGCATTTGGCAATGTCTTGGTTTGAAATTTTATATTTCTTGGAATTCATATTCAAGTCTTTTAGAGTAGGGAATGACTACATTAGTTCTAAAAATAATCTGATCCACACTCAGGTTGGTCATGTAAATTCAAACATGAACAAATTATATTGGGGAGTACTCGCATGGAAACACTTAATTGACTAACTAATCAAACTACAAGTGATAGTTTATGCAAGTGGCACTCTCTCTTGGTCTTCGAAAGGAGATTACTTGTCGCACATGTTATTCTAATTCATTTTTTAGCATGTAGTGTGCAAGAGTTGATGGGGGTGTGTTAGAGTGATTGCTTGTGTAGGAAAACACTACGTATCCTTAATACTTAGCTAAATATTTGTTATAATTTTGCATTCCATTCAACCTAGGGTTAGAAAACACCCTCTCTCAGAGTTATACACCTAAGCTAGATTATGGAATTAATCTACATCCATATTTATTCCATCAGTTTATCTCTTGAAATTTTAACCTTGAAATTCATTATTGTTGATATTCACATAATGTATTTGGTTTTCATTTATTTTTAAATAAATTATGTTTAGACATTTTTCCAAATATATTTTCTCTCATTTGGGATATGTAAAACCTTCTCTTATCATAGGTTAACTTTGCTGCAAGTATATTTCTTATCTATTTTAGGCCATCATAAAAAGATTCTATAATAAGTATCAATCTTTGGATTAGATGTTTTTGGTGATTTTGGTTGGCTTGCAGGTCACGTAAATGATGTAAAATATCCTATATTGTTAAGCTACTATAAAATATATATTATGCAATATAATTTGGGTTTTTATCCTTTCTATCTAGATTCTTATTTCCTAGTGATTGGAAAATAACTTGATATGAATTTATTTATCTCCTTATTTTTTAGGATAGTAAAAATAATATTTCATGATTTTGTAATAAGCCTACTCAATCATAAACCTTGGACATAATTTCCAAATCATTATCGGCTATAAAATCTTTCTCTATGCAAATCAATTCTATATGATCTGAAGGATCTTCCAACTTGGATAATATTGAATTGAATAGCATGTGATCCTCCCATCTTTGCCAATGTCACACCATGTGCTCCATAATGACCTAAAACTAGGCCACCATACTACATGTACTTTCATATCTATACAGTCATTGATATACATTCTTTTTGTGTCCCTAGTTAGATGTTATTGTAGAAGGCTGATTGATAACAATAATGCATAAGACTAGAGTGTGCCTTGGTTGATGATAGAATCTCATCAGTCATGATATGTGATATCAAACCAAGCACATAGATACTTGCTAGAGACCAGTGTACCAGACATACCCACCATAAGAGTGATACATGGAAACCATAATTAGTAGCCAGAATCATCTCTTATAGTGTTGGTGGTGATTTTGGTTCTTCAACTTGAAGTCACTACACTCATCACATGTTGTTCAATATACTTTGACATCATCCAATGTGATATTGAATAAGGGTTGCCATAAAGGTGATGATTGTGTGTACTTTGACGCATGGGGATGACTGTGAGTGATGTAGATGGGATTTGTCCATCCTAAAGGAGTATTATATCCTGGTTACTTGATAAGTGAGATTGAGAAATGCATGGCCATGCATATGTGAGTCAATTTGTGATATTGAGATTACATATATCTCAGACAGGTTTTTGTAGTTCAAGGAATATTAATTGAATGTTGAAGAGGATGTCTATTCCATACCTTGAGTTCAATCTAGATATTAGTGACAAAGGAACTATACAAACATTGTAAGACCAATCACAAATTGTAGCCTGAAGTTGTTCTCCACCTTTACATTTACTTGGGTAGTAATGATGTGTGACTAGGCACCAATTTTTTATTGTGATGTCATAATTGGTTATGGAAATTCACTGCCAACGTAATATGGGACCTATAGGGTCACAAGAAATGGATACACCTAGAAGAGGAATTTTGATAATGAATGATAATTGAGTTGATTACTATAGTGTTCAGATATTCAATTCAAGCAACAAATCAATTGAATGGACTCCCAACCGACTCTTCAAGTGTTGAATCGACTGGTTGTAATATCACGTTGATTGGATATTACATTGGCTGAATTCTGGATGTGCTGTGGAGTGAAATGACAGGTTCACTTAGTGAACTGATCAGTTCATGGCTGTGAGATGACTATTTTGTGTAGCAAGACGCCCATTTTGTAATGCATTTTAATTGTAGCAAGGATTAGTGTTTGCATCATGTTGTTCATTAATTGGATAGAATTGTCAATTCATATGCAATTGGGAAACATGTCAAAATGAATGGTTTACTAAATGAACCAATCAGCTCACATGCCAACCGATCAGTTCACCTAACAGACTGACTCTTTTTCTATTCTCATGCTATGAAAATTCATGAGATTCCAGTCTCTTCCACTCCACACTGATTGGGAAACCTAACCCTAACCCTCATATAAATAGAGGGGTATTGAGGGCTTCTCAGACGCATCAATTGTGTCTAACAATTGTTTGTGTTATCTAGTTGTGATAACCAAGAAAACTCGAGCAAGTCCTACCTGATAAAGGGAGGGATAGCAAGGGAGAACAATCATGGGAGAGCAAGTTGGTGAATAGTACACCAACATGAGGGAAAACTCCTTCTTGTTTGTTCTACTAGAACGAAAAAAGTTCTAGATGGTTTGTGTGGACTTTCATAGAGGTGTGGAGGATGTTATCTACCTCTACGAGGACAACATTAGCATGTTGTCCATTATGAAGATTACAAGTTGTTGGAGATGTTGTCCCAGTGCAACTAGTAGACAACTATACAACTACAACGATGAAGAGATTTTCACTGGATTTACTCCAGGACCATGTATATCCTTGAAACCATCCTTTCTATTATATAGTTGTTGACACGATCCACTAGTTTAATGGGGAATATAGTAGTAAATGTTTTGTTTATACTACCTATCTAATGCCATATTTCCCAATAGTGGTATTAGATCCACGTCAATATACCATATTTTGAGATAATTTATATGATCAATTTTTTTGTTTTATCGTTTATTTATTGCATACGATACAAATATTGATGTCCAATAAAACACCACGCATAGTCTCAAATTTAAATATATATGATATATACATGAAGTTTACAAGTGTCATCCTAAAATCTAGTTTTGATGGTTGAAGTGTAGCGTGGTTAAGGCCAATAATTGTATTATCTATGCATGGAGGTTGTGTGTTTATTCCTATTATATCTTGGTTTACATACTAAGCCTCTACCTAATCTTCCAATTGTAAAATTATTATTCTCTCCTACCTTTGATCCCCTCAAATGTAAATCACAGTTTCTCAATTATCATGTAATGTTTGGATAGTTTAAATTTCTTATTACAATAAAGAAGACGAGCTAACAAGATGGAGGAGTAAGAAGGATCAACTGACTGGAGTCCCAATCGATCAACTGGAGGACCCAGAAGATGATGGACCATATTCTAGACAAACTAGGGAGAGGACCAACCGACCAACCAGGAGGCGAACCAATTAGTTTGAGGATTGAACTGATCAGCCCAAATTGGCAATCATACATCTTCATCAACAACATGTTTCTATATGAGATGTAGACCCTAGGTTGTTGTAATTCCTAGTAGATCCAAGGAACTACATTAGAATGGTCATAACCATTGATTTTTGGTTATTGCATATTTTCATTATGGGATATAGCATGTATATGATACATACTATATATGTGGTGATTGGATAATGTATATATTTTTATAAATACAAAAAGCCTCAATAAAATATTAAATATAATATAATTTCCATTTGCAACACACCTGAAAAGTTTGATTGACTAATAGTAGATTCACCCTAGCATGGTGCGCTATCCATCTCATGGAAGTGTGATGGTATTAATTTAGAATCGCTCAAGCAGGGTGCATGTTTATTGTGTTGGCTTTTGGGTTAGGCTTAACTGGGTGACCTTAATAGGATTAAGCACCTAGAAGCATCCATATGATTATGTCAAGGAGTTGTGCATGTCATGTATCCAAAAATTGCTTAAGATGAAATAGTCAAATGTTGCCTACCTTGATGATTAATAATGGATGTTGGGGTTGACCAGGTAATAATTGAATCATTTTGGATCTTGGCCCACTAGAAGGTTGAAAATCTTCCAAATTGATATGTGAGGGCTATCAATTAGAATAAAATAGTAGGAATGATAAGTAATTAAAGACCTAATTGAAAATAGTCAATTTTTCAAATCAATTAAATCAAAAGGGTTTTGAAAAAAAATGCAATTTTTCTCTTGTAGAATCAAATGGAAACCAAATCTTTGTTGGATCAGTACTTAGGAAGGACAAACTTGATAGGAAATATTTCCACAACTGGTTTTGGACATTGAGAAGGGTTCTCAATGATGAGCAAAAGCTCTATGTCCTAGATAAGTCAGTGCCAGAAATACCTTCTCCTTATGTGTTTGGGGCTAAAGTGGATTCTTATTGGAAGCATATCCATGGTTACTTAGACATAAAGGACCTTATGCTAAGTTGTATGAACTATGAGTTGCATGAGCAATTGGAAAATATGGGGGTACCTGAGATTGTGACACATCTTGGGGACCAAAACCATTACCTCACAAATAAAAAAAGGTGCAATGCCTTAAAGGCGCTCTTTGAGTCTAAGATGATAGAGGGAGACTCAGTAGAGGCCCATATGCTTAATATTACTATACTGGATCATCTAGAAGCACTAGTATTCTCTTTGAGCCGATGTTGGCCATGGATATTATTATGCAACTAATGCCTAGATCATTTAGCCATTTTATTGAGTGTTATCACTTTTATAATGTGGCCAGACCGCGGTTGAATTTTCTTGGCATGTTGATAAATGTTCAAAGAAAGAATGAAGAAGGACAATACCATGTTGATGATTAATGTTACAGAGTCCAAGGATGAAAGTGAGGCTGTAACTCCCCAATTATCATATCACATGAGTAGAAGCTATTATTTTTTTTCAACTGAGGAATGTTACTAACATAATATGCATTACATTAATGAAAGATAAAAACCAATACAAACTAGTTTAAAAATGCATTCTCATAAATTCTTTGAAAAGAAACTATATTACAAATTCATATACCAAAGAAACTTAATACCGTAATACCACTTTATACAAATCTCATATAAAATCTAGGACCATGTAGATGGCACCCCACCAAGAAAACCACTTAAAATTGTAGTTGCATTCTCTTGTCATGACTATCTACTGATGTTCTATATCTACAAACATCTCATCCTAGCCATACACAAAGGGTAACCTAGGTTAGAGTAAGTGGCATTGAACTTCTAATATGATAAACATAAATATGACATAATTGAAATTTGAAGTAATATATAAAAGTTCTAAACTTATTTGAGTCGACGTGTCTTTTACTTATGCATTTTATTTGATTAGTGGCAACCATTATGTGATAAGTCCTCCTCTGTGACACCAAAGTGTCCTCGATGATGAAACACACCCTTTGTTGACAAAATGTGCCCTCTGTTGACACTAAAGTGTTCTCTATGGTGCAACACACATGTTATTGAGCTATTTGTTACCCTAAGTATAGATCTAAATGTCTACACAGCCAAAGGTGAGTAGACCAGGGCGCCCGTCCCCAGAATTGCACATAGTTTCACACAAGCAATGCATATGAATAAGAAGTAACCATTTCTATATTAAAGTATACCCATTTGTATTGCATTTTAGATCTTAGAGTCTTGAGTACTACAAATTTGATAAACAAAATATAACAATGCGAGTGCGTTGAGTACACTATGAAAAACATGTAACCATAGGTTAAGAGTAACATAAAAGTTGTTGGTCTAGGAACATCATAATAAGAAAGAACTAGAAAAAGGTGAGAACAATTGATGAATTTCTTTTATACAAAGAATGTTTTAGGTTTTTTTATCCATTATATTAATTGTAGGCCTTTGAACTAACTTCTTTCTATAAGAGCCTGTAAGGGTTATCAATATTAGCTACCCTAGCCGTAAGGGGTCGCAAGGTCATTTCCAAGAGGTAACCCTTGTATCATAATGGTCAACCTTATCAAGTGAGACACCTGACCCGGTGTCCTTACCCGAACACTTCAAACAGGTGAACCAGGGTATAAAATGGATTTCTCTAAGTTATGTTCAAGGTTTTCCAACATAGTATAATCAACATGAAAGTAGAATTCATAGCGAACAATAGCTCAAACAAGTATTTATTTGGCCAAGCATTTATACGAGCATACATACAAACAAACCAATATCATATTAGGATCAAGATATTAAGCATACCTTGTGAGTAGTGAGCAAGTTATGATTCATGAGGAGATTCTAGAGTAGGTCCAACCCAAAGTACACCTAAGATATAAAAGACATAATAGAGTCTTAGATCACTAGGGTTAATAAGATAAGCATCATATGAGTCATGTGGATGTTTACTTAGATCTAGGTTTCACTTAGTTCAAATATAGTTCCAAGGTTCCAAACGTGCATGCAATTATCCAACATAGCACAAAAATCAACATTAAGTTGGAGGTATAGGAGAACCATCTACATTATGAGTATTACAAGATGAGATAAAGTCTGATTTAGAAGTAGGGTAAGCATGATATTTGGATTGTAATCAAGGTTTAGACAAGGAAGATCATAACTAGTCACATAAGATCCATTCAATGCAAAAGAATCATAATTCCAATCTATAGAAGCATTCAGTCAAACATGATAGGATGTAAAGCTATAGCATGTTAATTCTACTAATTTGAAGTCATTAAGATACCATATCTAAAATTGGAGTATGATCAAGCAAGGTTCAACCCCAAAAATCAACTCGTACGATCTTGAACATAATAGGGGTCATACACACATGTAGTCAAAAGGGTTCACGAGTGTATTACATGAAATTTAATGTCACAAATAATAGTAGGGTTTGATCTGATAGATAATATACATGGTTGAACATTTATGATCACTTTTTCATAAGGGTTTAAGGATCCAATCATATAGGCACATAAACATCACATATTAGGCCATAAAAGTGTACAAAGGTAAGTCTTTACTTATTATGAGACATAGGTGGTCTACTTAACATGAAATCTTATATTAACATGGAGAAAATAATAACAAGGGGCACTTATTTTGAGGTTACAAGTTTAGATGACCACAAGTTAAGCTAAAGTTCAACACTTGATAAAGTTATAGCATGTAAGTACATAAAAGGACAAACTTTTAAGTCATGATGGTTCAAGGTGCCAATTGAGTACAAGTGGATGAGCTAGGTCATCTTTTGTTTTTATAACAATGAGCTACATCATCTAATAACATTTTAAGTGAGTAAAAGTTACTGATGCAGATAGAAAAAAGGCCACATACCATCAATGGTACAAAATTTGGATGCATTCTTATGATTAAATGATTCAAAGATCATGCAAGATGATTAAAAAAACAATAGAGGCACCATCATAAACAGACATAGTAGTTAATACCATTAGAAAGATGGTATTTTTCTAATCAAAATGATATATAATATTATGGTATTTTCTTTTGGTGTTAGAAATTTATGGGAGACTATACATTAGTTCTTGAAATAGGGACTAAAGAGGGAAATATACCATGAATAGGCCACGATGGGTCGGAGGTCCCTCATTGCGCTCACAGCTAGGCCTGAGCGAGTCAGCCCACTCATCCCAGCTCCCAGCCACCCGGGGTTTAGTGATCGCTCCAAGCCGCCGCTCCCCACCCTTGTCCACAACTATGAGTGGTAGCTAGAATCCCCTATATGTCATGCATCGCCACCCACCCTCGTCACTTTGATTCTCTTGAAGCATGCAATAGTGCAATGGCTAGTGTGAGATGGCTCACTGGAGCCCAAGCAAAAGCTAGTCAATGGGTCCGGATGAATGGCGTCCCGACTCCCTTGTGACCGGGTAGACTCAATGGCTGGCTCAGCCAACGTCGAAAGCCATTGATGAGGAAACCCCATCTCGGGGTTGTGGCGGCACCGCCTAGGAAGAGGAGGAAAAGAAGAGAGGAAGGTAGGTTCTAGGGCTTGCAAAACAAGAAGAAAAGAGGAGAAATGAGTTGGGTAGGTGCTTCATAGTAAAAAGAAGTAGCAATTTGGGGGGAAAATGACGTAAAAAGAAGGCAAAAAAGTGTGGAGTAGGTAGAACACAAATGACCTTTATGTTGAGGAGAAGTACAAATCTTGGGGATGATTTTTTGGTCATTAGATTGGGCCCTCAATCTGTGACACAGTAGCATGTAATTGGCACGATTTGGCTATAAAACAAAACAACACTTGAATTTGTTGATTGAGTTGGTGGTGGATCACCAGTGCAAATAGGAACACCCGTCCTTGATTGGGCCCCACCCCCACATTGAGTCCAAATAGGCTCAAAACAAGCTAAATAAGTGATTAAATAAAGATTTAATGGAATTTTCCAAAGGCCATATCTTGTGATTTATGTCTCCGATTGAGATAAATTCTGAACCGATGGATTTAGAATTTAATCCACTACATTATTAGATAGATTTTATATTAAAGAAAGTTTATTGAAGGGGTTTAACTTTTATTACAACTTGATTACACATAATAAGCATGAACGTAGTTCAACACTTAAATTAGAGTCATGTATAAATACAAAGTGATATTTAATTGAAGATAACTTGTCAATTGAGCATGAAGTGACTAACATCAATCAAAATGTATGTGAGGGTGGTTGTTGAGTACAAGAGAGAATCAAATAAGTCAAGGTGTACATTAGTTACATGAGAGAGTAAATCCAATTTATCATAGCACCCTCTGTTGGCACAATGTATCCTATGTGACACCCGTAGTATCTTGCGCAGTGCGCCCTCTGAATTGTCTCGAGACCCTTTAGTGAGGACTTAGCTTATAATATACATAATTAATCCTCTAATGTCATTTTCTATCTATGTTCATAATCTCGTATCTTTCAATCTTAATCTCTTATCTATGAATCTTAATCTCTTATCTCTGAATTTGTTCTCAATTTTGTATTTCTCAATCTTAATCTATTGTCTCTGACTCTGTATCTCTATCCTTTAATTAGTAGAATAATCTAATTAATCTAAAATCTGATAATGTTATTATCTAAAAAATCTTAATTTGGGGCTCTATTTTAACATAATGACTTAATGTGATTCTAATATCAGATATATGATATTTGTCTCTAAAGGCTTGCGAAGAAATCTAAAGTAAATAGACAAAATTTGAATGTCTAATAATCATATAAATCTCAAATACTCGGCATCTGATAATATGGAAACATAATCCATGCTAAAAAATCTGACTACTCTAAGCATAACAGGATGTGAAACACTAAACTCTAAAAGGCACTTAATCTCTAAGTTACTTTGTAGGAGGGTTTAGGTTGTATCATAATGATTACAAAATTCAATGGACATGGACCACTTACCTTTTGCACTGAAGGTATCTTTAAGGTAGTCCTAATCTCAAGTTCCATAACTTAATGAACTAGACATCATTGTAGTTCTATTAGTCCATGTATATTTTCCCTTTTTCATATTTAAATCTCAAACTCCATCATCCGTAACCCCTTAACCCATAATTAGGGTTTTTATTTAGGCCAAATATAACTCTAGCATAAGTCACAAAAAACTCTTAGTGCAAAACATATATCAAAATTTACATTATATAACCACTATAATCGTTATACTCAAAGAAGCCAAAAATCATCTTAAACACAAATATGAGCATAAACATCATATATTAAGAGTAAGCCTCGAATAAGATAAAATATACTGATATCACTGAATTACTTTTGATATCAGAGGAAAATACAACTAAAAACATCTCCCTTATCAAATAGGGCATGAATCGCATGTTGTCTCACAAATCCTAAGCAATTATCTTATAAAATGGTCACTTAGACCAAAAAATCAAATACTGATATAAATACACATGAAACTCCAAAAAAACATTATAATAAGTAAGAACAATGTATATTAAAGTTTAGGTAGAAATCCCTGATCAGTTCATTATGGAACATTGGGTGAAACACCCATAATGCCCTTATTAGGGCTTACATAAAAACCTTACTAAACTTAAAATCAAAATGATCAAGTTTTAGAATAGTGTTTAACATATCAAAATACACATTTGGTCAAATGTGCTTGAATTTCTAAATTTATTTGCTATTTTTAATTGACAAAATAGCAAAATCATATAGTTTTGAATTTAATTGACAAAATAGCAAAAACATATAGTTTTGAATACACAACATATAATAGTTAACATACATCAAAATCATATTTGGGAAATACTTTTAAGATATAGTACACTCAAAGAGATTTCTGTAACTACCTTGTTTGCTGAAAATTGAGTTTTAAATCGCAAGATATGATATTTTTAGATTACCTTAGTTTGGGTTGATCCTAACCATTGGTATGATATCTATGGAACTAAAACTAGCATGCACTCCCCTTTCCTTTTCCTTCTTGGTCGCTAATCCTCCCTGGGATCTGCCTCCTTTTCCACCCGTAATATGTGATCCCTCTCCACATTTTCCTGTGTGACTACCTTCTTTATTGGCCGCCAGGACTGCACTCTGGTGAGATCGAGCTCACCTCTTTGACCATGAAACCACCATGTATCACACCTCCCACTATAGTCTGGACTATTTAGAGTGCCTCTATTTGAACGGTGGCCAAAATTGAGGATCTATAACTCAAGAGCATTCACAACCACTGACACCTCCAACTTCTTGGTTCTCCTTCCCTCTCCCTCACTTTTAAACAAAACCCTATATACTAACTCACTGCCCCCTCTATTTCAACAAAATGAGGCTTTTATAGTTTTCAATATCAAATTTCGCAAGGTTATTATCCTTTTGGTCATAATCTGGTCAGACCCTGTAAAATAGGGGTGGCGGTCTCTAGTCCGACGCAGAAAAGTGTCGCTTGTCTTTTTTATTTTTTATTTTCTTTTTGATAAAAGTCCAAATCAAAGAAATATTATATATCCCACCCCATATCTCTATTTGATAAATTTTTTTGGGGTAAATACAAAATTATCATAATCTCTACATGAACAAGATTCTAGGTAAAAACTAGTTAGATAGACACTCCAAATATGTCTTTTAAATAAAAATAGGATAAATACTAACTTAATTACCAAGGTCACTACGTATAACAAAATTATCTAAAATTTCTCCCATCATCTTAAATTATTTTTCTAATATATCGAGTATTATTATGATACCAATATACTACGAGGGCTTCTTATTACACAACAACGAAAGAACTTTTTCATTCTTTCATATGCTAGAGGGTTTCAGTTGGAAAACAAAATGTTCCATAGTAATGCCATAACTGTGGGTTCCAATGCACGAGATCACTCAAATTTATACTCCAAGGACCCATATGAAAACCTTAATTGGCCTTATTGGACTAGAGTTGGGTTCTATGGCACATGACCCCTTCCTTGATCTTTCAAAGGGTGCATGAGCTTAATCATATTATAAATCATGAAAATAATGCTTGGGCCATTATAATTTCACAATTTAATCTTCCATATGATACATTTGTTCAATATTATTATTCTTTGTAAATATTAAGATCATAACTTGGTCTAGGGTTCAAACCATTAACTAGAGTCATCAAATTTCCTTCAATATTGTAATTTGGTTGTCACCTCATATCATCAAATTAAATATCAAATTCCCAAACTTTGAGGATATTAACAAAGCAGTCACAATTGCACAAAATACACCCACTACATTCCTTTTCCCTAAATTTGAAAGATCATGAACATTGGATGGAACATTATTGTGATCATAAATCTATCATATATTGAATTCATCAATAACTTAATCATGTACTTACTAGGATCCAAAAATTAGGGTTGTGATAATACCACCTACCTTTTTGGGAATTTCTTCCTTAAAATTCAGTTTTACTACATGAGTCTACCCGCCTTTTAGGGCTTCACATACCTTACTAACTCTTAACAATTGTCAAAAAGTCTCATAGGTACCTTCAAAGTATGACCTTCTCATGGATAACTAAATATGTCTAACAACCTAATCATACTAGAATGTACAACCAACATGGAAATCTAAAGGAAAATATTAAACGCAAACGACTACTCTTTCTTTACTCTTAATTTTTTCTTTTTACGTATCTTTCTAGGGATATTTGTACTCTGGTACATGGGTCTCATGACCTGCACTAAAGGCATGGGTCACGTCTATCGATTTTACCTACACTAGGGCATGGTTAAAATTCCATAATCCTACTTCATCTTGTTAAATATAATCTTATATGAATCTTAATGTATATATACCTCATGGTCTTACCATGATCTTAAATCTTAATACATAAATCTTTTCTTAGAAACATATTCATGACTTAATGCATTCAACACTTATATCTTATTGTGTATTTTTTTTTGAGAGAAAAAGGATTAGATTCATTACTTGTTAGCCATGCGACATATACAATTGGGAAGAAAGATACAAATAGAATATACAAACATGACGTTCAGTAACCCAAAGGCACTACAACTCCTATTGGAACGAGAGCAAGACATTTTTGCATTGATTCTTCTTCCTTGAGCCTGTCTTAAGCAGATTTTCCTGAAGAATTCCTTCAACCTGAGCATTGAGTAGTGGTAGAGGGGATGGGACAAGATGGTGTTATGCTCGTATATCAACTCAAACGAAGCCATATAACTAAGTATGAAGATCAATCCAAAACAAAGCTGAGATCTTGCCGTGGCTAGGGATCTCATCGCTCTTCCGAAGGGAGGTCGCAGCAAAGCATGACAAATAAATACCGACTAGTGGCGGCAAAAGACAGATACACTGCCAGACCACTGGCTAAACAAGCCAACAAAGACGAAAAAAACCGAGGTCGAAACACTGGGAAACCCAGAGCTCGGAAGCCTTCACTACGGAAGGGCTAGAAACCTTATTCTAAAAACGCAAACTACTGAAAGGGGGTGGGGGAGCTCGATACCACAAGATCTGTGAGGAAGATGGAACCACCAATGCCACTCCACCTTCAATCCAGCCAGAGGCCCAGTGGGGTAAACGGAGCTGAAGCCGCCCCTCCCAAACCGCCACCCGACACAGCACAGGCCGAGATCACAACCAGGAGCTCAGCTCCACCACAGCAAAAGAGGAGAGGGTGGAGGAGAGAGGATGGTCGCCTGCCTGAGACAGACATGACAAAGATTGAGCCAAGTCAAGGCCCTAGGGGAGTAGGGTGGTGTCTGCCGACCACCGAAGCCCCCTCCCCCGAGCCTGAAGCCGCCCTCCGTGAGCCCTAGGTCGCCCGCCCTATCACCAGAGCGGAAGCCGCCGTCCGCTGGGAAGTTGTGTAACTTTAATGAAAACTAGTTCTTTCTTATTGTGTATTTAATTCTTAGGTATTAATTATTATGAATAATATTATTAACATGTCTCTACATGAGTTCTTAGGCACATCATGAAAGTACAAACTCTTACTTAGATTTCTTATCTTAACATCTTAGAATATTTGATCACATAAACTAGGAAGGTCTTATTTAATAATCATGTAAATATGTTGAGACTGATAAATACTTATCATGAAATATTAACGCATAACTTTTAATGGACTTACATCATAAATCATGATCATCTTGAAACAATAATAAAATATATTTATTTTGAAACTAACTCACCAACGTCTTAATATTCACTAATCAATCCTAAGTACATTACTATGGTTGAGATCATAGTATCAAGTAAATTATGGACATCTTGCAAAGTTGTATTAATGATGTAAACATATCAAGTATGACTATAATGGAATACTCATGGGCATGGACCAAATACTTTAGTTTGTAAAATCCCACACTAAAGTCATTTAGACTCCCTCCTCCTCTAATTTATATCACACTATTGGTTCAAAATGACATTTCCTCCTCTTATCATGGTTCTCTTAGCTAGTTACGCGCAAGGTATTCATAGTCACTATCTTACAGTACAACCATTATTATCCCTAGAAATACCAAAAGAAACATTAATCAATAATCTTGTAACGATCCCACTTCCTGGTAATCCCCAATTAAGGAAGACCAAGAACCCAGAGCTGCTATCCCAAAACAAAATCAATAGTTTTGCAAATAATAAAATATAATTAATAAATTATACCAAAGACTAAGCTTAAAATAGCATAAAATTTTACTTTTTACTTACCTTTCAAAAATAGGAGTTGTAACCTTAGCCATTGTAGAGTTCTATCTAACTAAATCCTCCTTTCTTTTATTAGATTTATTCTTCAAGAATATTGCTTTACTATTTTTCCTTTTTCAAGTATTCCTAAAATGCTGACAAACAAAATGTCAGTTAGTATAAGTGAATATATTTGTATGTGGTGACAACCAATATCTTGCACATATTTCATAACAACATAAACACATCAAATAATTGTTAACAATTCAAGATTACATTTTCAATATAACATCACAATCACTTTTACTCATCCTCTAGGTTACCCTCTCTTAGGTTTTAGTCCTTGCAAGGGATTTTAGGCTACCTTCTTCATCCTGAGTTTGGTACCTTATGGGTCACCTCTCTGGGTGCCCTGTGGTCTTCCCTCTGGGGCTTGACCACCTCTGACCTTCCCTCTGGGGCTTGGTCTCAAATCTTACATCCAAAGATGGTATGTAGGTTTGGGAAAGTCAAATGTATACTTAAATTGTGATAATCATATTCACTTTAAAGATTGCAGAAATAAAGACATTCAAGCAGTTATTTCCATGCAATCGATGAAATGTCGAAAAATATCGGGAAACTAAAGTGATCTCGTAGGGAATAATTATAAATAACCACATACCTAATTTGGAGATCTAACAGGTAATAAGCACAATCTAGTTCACTCAGGTAATCCAAGAAATCAATCAAGCCAATCACACAAGAACAATAGAAACTTGAAAAAGTATGTACAACCTATTTACTAGATACTTCATCAAGAACTCACTTTGTGGACTTGGGAGTAGTTCCTACAGTTTCTAGTTTGACTAGGGTTTTCTTAGGGTTCTTTGAATCTATTTCTCAACTTTTCCTTTTTAGGTCAACTAAACCCTAAATCAACATCATATATACAAAATCCTAATTATTCATTGATTCACATTAAAGCCTTTTTATTACCAATTTGGCTTAGGATCAACCTAACTTCATCTCATACATATGATTTTGAAATATAATTCATTAAAAGTAATAAACACCTAGATTAGGGTTACTAAGCCCATTAATACACTTTATCCATATGAAACCATAAATTATACAATTAAGCACATAAATCATCTTTTTAGATTCACAACATTCGTTTCAATAGGTTAATATCCTCTTAAATTGTGCATAGCACTTTACTCAATCCTTATTAACATCAAAATTAGGGTTTCTTATTCATAATTGGATTAAAGATGAAAAATTTATGTACATTTTAAACTATGAATAGATTCATGCTTCAATAATATTTTAATTGCAATCTACATATTTTTCTGATCAACTTTCATATATAAATCATCTTCATCCAATTTATCTATAATTACTTACGATTTTTTTTAATTATTCTTTTATGGGCCAATGAGAGCCTACCACCTGGACAGAGTCGTCCAATCAGTCCTTGCCAACTACGGCTCGCTGGTGAGGATGCACGCTCATATAAATGAAAGCATAACGAAAGGACGGTATTACCCTTTACCTGTATTGAAGGAGAGTCAGGGTATTTTGGTAAACTCACGGTGAGTCATCTTCAACCTCAGCTCACCTCTTTGCATGAGCAGACGGTCAACTCGAGTGTTGACTTCTCATATCCAATGGCCCACGTCACCCACATTCTAACAAAAGGAAAACCAAATCCAATTAATACCATGACATTTAATACAATCATTTGGTTATCCTTTCACTTTAGGAAAACTTGAAAAAACCATAACTCTCTCCTCGTTTATCCTTTTTCATCCAAATTTTAGGGGAAACCTTGTATTAGAATTATCTACTCATGTGCTAAGTTTGAGTCCCAAAATCAAAAGGATAATGCTTTTTTATTCACATGCAAGTTATCACTCATTAACACATAGTTTATTCATATTTTTCTCTCTCTTTCACTTCTATTTCTTTATTTTGATTCCTTTTATCATAAGAAACCATGTGGATCCGAAATCCACTCTATTATGAACAAACACTTAGCCTTCTAGAGAATTCCACATTATCTCAATTTCTCTTATTATTAGATTTCTTTTCATTATTACTCTCTTTTAAACATATTGGGCTTGTTACTCAAGAAGGACCACGAACTATTTTTGCAAAAAGGAATATTATCAAAGAAATACATTTAATGTACATAAATCATACAATTTCATAGTCATACATTTTATTAGAGAAATTGCATTTTAAACCATATAAACCCAAAAATTGGGGTTGTAACATCCTTCCCCTCTTATAGGAATTTTGCCCTCAAAATTCCATCAAACATACAACCAAATTAGGATAAGACCTCTCCATGTCCATCATCAGCTCCCTTGTGGCTTCATCCTCTCCATGGTGCTTCCAAAGAACCTTTATCATCTTCTATACTTTACTCCCGAGCTATCTCTCACATTGGTATCTCGTACCCTCATAGGTGAGTCAGGGTAAGCTAGCCTCCCTTGGAGTTCAATAGGTTCATTTCTTAGCCCATGGATCGGGTACATTACATAGTGCTCTAGATTAGACACATGGAATACATCATATATCATATTATCCTGAGGGGTAAGGCTAAACAACAACAACAACTCCACCAATCTATTTCAGCACCTCAAACAAACCCATGTATCAGGGACTCAACTTTCTTAGCTGAAACTCAAAGTGGTCAGATTTTTGAAACACAAATCATCCACCGTGAAGTGCAAGTCAGTCTGCTTCACATCAGCACACGACTCTTGTCAATCCTGGGCTTTCTCAGCCATTTCCTAATCAAAGCAACTTTATCACCGTACAACTATGGTTTCTCTAACCTCTACAAGGTCCTCTCACCGACATCATTTTAGTGAAGAAGTGACCGACATGACCCCCCATAAAGAGCTTGATACATCCTGATACTGGTTCAGGTAGCTGTTATAACAAACAATCTCAGCTAGGGCATATACTACCCCCGTTATTCACCCCAAACGAGCACATATGCTCTCATTAGACCTTCTAAAGTCTGGATCATGCTCTCTTGGTTGTCCATTAGTCAGGGGTGATTTGCTTCAATCTAGTTACAAGTTCTTCATGTACCTACTTCAACAACATGGAAGTGAACTTGAGGCCATGCTCGAGAATATTTGAACTCAGATCACTGTGCAGTCGAACTATCTCTCTCATATATATGGTTCAACCAGATCTGTCACATTGGCATTGGTCTATTAGGCAAGAGATTGTGTCAACTTGGTAAGGTGATCTACCATAACCCATATTTCATCATGGCCTCTCTTGGTCCAGGGGAGACCCACCACAATGTCCATGGTGATCTGCTCCCATTCCCTCTCGGGGACTCCTCATTATCTGTAGCAACTCATTGGGTTACTGGTGTTTGGCCTTAACCATCTTAGTAGTACCACAATGAACAATGTGCTTAAAATCATGAGCTTCTTACATGACATGATTCCTCAAGGGTGACTTCTTAGAAACCCTAAAAAACTCTAGTAGTGGGTTTCACCACCTTATTTTCTTGAGAGGTGTATTTGAGGTTCTTATAACAATCCTTTTATCTCATCAAGCTCTGGGCTGGCAAACTGGACAACAACTAACTCGACCATTAGGTATGATTGTATCTAGATGTTAGCCATACAAGTCTCAGCTTCGAATGATCATAGGGTTCACCTAGCAACCTCTTCTAGCCTCTCTACTGGATAAATAAGATAGTTGTATACCTGAGCTATGACTTGGCTAAGAGTATCAGTTACCACATTAGCTTCCTTACGTGCTAGGTGATGGTGAACATATAAACCTTCATATCCTCCACTCATCATCCTTGTCTTAGGTTTAGGTCTATCTGAGATAAGAAAACTTCAAGCTCTTACATCCATCCTCTCTGTTATTAAACCTGAATTTGTAACTTATAGATTATAAGCTATTGTAGATAGGTACGTCCTCATATTACCTTTGTTCTCCTTATGCTTTCAAATCACCTATCCAATCTATTCTCCAAAGGGTGTGGTACTTCCTTCAAATCCTCCATTACCATATAAAGGTTTCAACTCAAGTATTAACCTCTTATATCATTTTTATCCTTTGTATGGCATGCATGTTGTTCTATCTCTCACACCCATATCAAGATGAAATAAGCATTTGGCTATAGTCCAAATATAGGGTTCATCCCATTCCAAGAGTTGAGACGGTGCATCACACATCCCCATCACACTTTTCAGTCTAAGGTGAAACATACTTCTCCTGATTCCACACCATGAACATCTCCATTATGTGTCTACACCCATGGGGAGACTTTTCCCATCACTTTTGGGTCTTAACAACTCTCTTATGTACAATCCCTAGTCATTTCCTCAAGGTCTCTAGGTTGCCGATACTTTTGGGGTGATCTTACCATTATGCATCTAGGGAGTGCCCCTCACATTTTATGCTTAGGCCCCTTGAACTCATGAAGGTGGCCAACCTCCTAACCCATGGGCCTCGGGAAAATGTAGCTATTACCTCCTAACCCTATTGTCTTGTGCATTCAGGGAACATACAACTCCTACTCCCATCGGTCTTATCCCTACTTGACATTAGAATTGACTTAGGATTCTACTGTAGCTCATGGTTCCATTGTTGATACTCCATAACATCTCATCCTTGAATCCTCACCCAAATCTCCATCCTCTCTCTGGGCACTCATGGTTAACCTTGCATCCCTCATAGGAATCATGGCGACCTACCTAACTCGGTCTGGCCCCATACATACTACCTCCATGGAAACATATCCTCATTCCCCTGAGGGATGGTCACACATGGGTGTATAGATTCATGCTCATACTAGGTGCTATTACACTTAGCTCATCAAGATCTTATAAGTGACCTCTTAAGGTTACCTCAAACCTAAACAAGAGTTGGTTCTCACCCCAAAAAGAAGGGTCCCTTCTCAGGACAGGAGAAAACTATCTGTTGATAGTAAGAAATGTCACAAAACGTTCTTATCTCCAAGGTTTACATCATCATGTATCTGCTTATGCCTATGATGCTACTTATGATCATGACTAGCAAGAAGACAACCTATTAAACCATTCTAAGTTCCTTGGTAAGTCATACTTATTCACCATTCCTTAAGATTGGCCAATCACCAACATGTGTGAGGGGTTCATCAAACATATACCCTAGTTCAAGTGGGGTTTCCTTTTTCTGTAATACATGGGGGGTGCCATACTCAAATCCTATGAACTCAATCATCCTCATCAACATCATGTGCATTAGGTACTACTACTTCCCTTCTTTGGTCTAGGAACCCCAGGTTCACCCCTTACACATTGGGTGTCTAAACTGCATACTCAACTGTTCAACCATGAACCAAACCTATAAAAGATATGGTGCATACTCCCTAACACTCTTCCACATGAACAACCCTTAGAGTCCTACACAAGGACAATGCAAGACCTCACAACTTGTAACCATACATCTTCAGGGTCTATGGAACTCTCTTTTCTATGCCTCGAAGGTAGGCACTCATATCATCTGTACGTTCATTCATGAAGCCGCTTTCTCTTTTCTAGGGTTTGGTTCCTCTAAAGGCATCCAAGGTACGACAAGCCTCTAAGGATCATACATTAGGAAACCACATACATCTACTCAGGGTCATCTATTCTAGGCTACATCATACCAAACTCCTCATGATTCCTCATGTTTCAGAGTCTAGGTCTCTAACCTTCTTTATCAAGTCTCACACTCTCTCTCAAGAGCTAACCCTACAACTGGTCCTACCACAGGAGGTTCTCTCTCAAAAGATGGGTCAAGCTCTTAAAGTTACATGTCTACCCCTACCTGGGTGAAATGTATAAACAAAAATTATGTCTGACCAATATTATCCAAAGCTCTACATGCCCATCTCATAAACTATTAGGCATACCACTTCCGGTTTAGGTCTAAAACCTGCTGCCATTCCTACTGCCACTCACTTTTATGTAGATGCATGCCTCTTTCCTACTCACATATGCCTGTTAGGGTTCCCATATGGTCACCACTAACCTTCTTAATGAGGGAACTATCCCTCACCCTTAACGGGAACGACCCACTTAGGGTCAGGTCACCAAAAGGCACTAAGGGTCAAGCAACCACACCTAGTCTAAGTTTTGCATGCGTACTCAAAACCTCTATGTAAAGACTGCATGTCTAACCCACATACATACATGTATGGTCAGCTGAGGTATCCAACTCATCATATCTTATCTTTCTCTATCCACTGCTTAAGGTATTAGTTTGAGCATTGTCCTCAAAAGATGCGTCAGGTCTCTTCCTCTTCCTAAAGTCTTCTTCCTCCAAGGCTATCCCTCTCTTCCTCATCCTATGCGAAGGTTTAAACTCAATGTTCTCTTGAGGGCACAACAACACAGGCCATGCAATCTAAGCATGTAACTAACTCAGTCTATGTTTCTAATTAGTAAAACTTATGTCCATGACATCTTTCTTTACATGCTTTTTATTATTTTGTGGAGGATTCCTTAATCGTTATTATTCTTAACCCCAAAAATTTAGAGGGGGTGGAGAGAGAGAAACCCTAAGCACTTAGACTTATTCAGTGAAATGGGGTGGAGAAGGGAAGAAGGTAGATGAGAGAAAACCTAGAGGTATCTTATTTTAATTCAAATCCTCCGATTTCGGCCAGGCAGTCACACAAAATCTGGGAGTCCTCATAGACCAACTAGCAGGGCAGAAGAAAATCTTGCCAACCCTTGGATTGTGATCCTTTTATAGACACCTCCATCTATGGACAATCCTCTAATAACTCCCTTGGGCTCTAAAGAGTTTGTAAAATTTAATAATTATTAGAGATTAAATGGAAAACCAGGATCTGATACAAATTGTAACGACCCCACTTCCCCATAACCCCCAATTAAGGAAGACCAAGAATCCACAGCCGCTATCCCAAAATAGAATCAATGGTTTTGAAAATAATAAAAAATAATTAATAAATTGTACCAAAGACTAAGCTTAAAATAGGATAAAATTTTACTTTTCACATACCTTTCAAAAATAGGAGTTGGAACTTTACAGATTGTAGAGTTCTATCTAACTAAATCCTCCTTTCTTTTATTAGATTTATTATTCCAGAATATCTCTTTACTATTTCTCCTTTTTCAAGTATTCCTAAAATGCTAACAAACAAAATGTCAGTCAGTATAAATGAATATACTGGTATGTGGTGACAACCAATATCTTACATATATTTCTTAACAACATAAATACATCAAATAGTTGTTAACAATTCAAGATTACATTTTCAATATAACTTCCCAACCACTTTTACTCATGCTCTGGATTTACCCTCTCTTAGGGTTTAGTCCTTGCGAGGGACTTTAGGCTACCTTCTCCATCCTAAGCTTGGTACCTTATGGGTCACCTCTCTAGGTGCCATGTGGTCTTCCCTCTGGGGCTTGATCACCTATGACCTCCCCTCTAGGGCTTGGTCTCAAATCTTACATCCATAGATGGTATTTAAGTTTGGGCAAGTCATATGCATACTTAAATTGTGATAATCATATTCACTTTAAAGATTGTAGAAATAAAGTCATCCAAGCAATTATTTCTATGCAATCGATGAAACATCGGAAAACATCGAGAAACTAAAGCGAGTAATCATAAATAACCACATACCTAATTTGGAGATCTCACATGGAACAAGCACAATCCAATCCAATCAGGTAATCCAAGCAATCAATCAAGCAATTCACACAAGCACAACAAAAACATGAAAAAGCATGTACAACCTATTTACTACATACTTCATCAAGAACTCACTTTGTTGACTTGGGAATATTTCCTAGGGTTTCTAGTTTGAACTATGGTTTCCTTAGGGTTCTTTAGATCTATTTCTCAACTTTGTCTTTTTAGGTCAACTAAACCCTAAAACAACATCATATATACAAAACCCTAATTATTCATTGATTCACATTAAAGCCTTTTTATTACCAATTTGGCTTAGAATCAACCTAACTTCATCTCATACATAGGATTTTGAAATATAACTCATAAAAAGTTATAAACACCTAGATTAGGGTTTCTAAGCCCTTTAGTACACTTTATGTATATGAAACCCTAAATTAGCCAATTAAGCACATAAACCATCTTATTAGATTCACAACATTCTTTTTATTAGCAACATGTTAATATCCTCTTAAATCGTGCATATCACTTTACTCAATCCTTATTAACATCAAAGTTAGGGGATCTTATTCATAAATGCATTAAAGGTGACAACTTTATGTACTTTTACACTATCAATAGATTAATGCTTCAATACTATTTTTATTGCAATCTACATATTTTTCTGATCAAATTTCATATATAAATCATCTTCATCCAATTTACCTATAATTACCTATGATTTTTGCTAATTAATATTTTGTGGGCCAGTGAGAGCCTACCACCTAGGTAGAGTCGGCCAATCGGGCCTTGCCAACTTAGCACGGCTTACCAGTGAGGACGCACAATCATATAAATGAAATCATAATGAAAGGACGATATTACCCTTACCTGTATTGAAGGAGATTCGGGGTAGTTTGGTAAACTCACAGTGAGTCATCTTCAACCTCAACTCACCTCTTCACGGGAGCAGACGGTCAACTCGAGTGTTGACTTCATGCCCTTTTGCTCCTGCACGTGAACCAAGACTGCTGATGGCTTTGCCTCAGTCCTATGGATTCGAAAACCAACTCAATTCCTTGCTTGCTACCCTCCATTTTTGGAATGACACGACACAACCTCTGGAAAAGACTACTCTAAGACGAGGATGCAGGTCAAGGTGGAATCTTGAATTGAAGGCACCAACGAGTTCATCTACTTTGTCCGATCTCATAAAGATTGTTTGTGGGTTTGTTGGTGTTATATATCACCCCCTTATATAGGGAAGGGTCTCGGGCATTTTCTAGATTTGGGGGAATCCTATTCTCTCCACAAAAGGCTAGCAATCCCAACATGGATGGGATCGTCATAACCTTTCAAAGATGTTGGGACCAATCCCAAATCCTCTTTCCCTCTCAATTGCGATCAAAATGAATTGGAAATCAACCTGGACTGTTCTCTAGTCCACATTTCCAAATAAGACTGGGATTAGACCAGTGCCATTGGATCTCAGATCCAATGGTCCACGTTACCTGCATTCTAACAAAAGGAAAATCTAATCCAATTAATATTGTAATGACCCGTTTTCAAATTAGTCATCTAATTAGGGTTTACTTGGATGATTGTATGATTAATTAAGATGATCATTGTTTAAATATTGATTAGTGATGATAGTTAAATTTTCATGTTTTTAATATAATGAGAAGTTTTAATCATACTTTGATCCACCTAATTAGGTCTAACATTTCAGAAACCCTAATCGGCCCAAATTAGGGTTTTGATGACATATGAGTACAGAATTTGATAAATATAGTGTATCACTAAATGATTTTTAGTATTTTATATTTAACTCTGATTTATATAAAATTTGTATATGATTTGTATATATAAAATGTGAACAATATTGAAAAATATCAGAATTTATAAAGAATGTTATGACCTATTTATTGGTCGAGTTTCAAACTCGACTGATCATATTTTCAGATTGATATAGCAGTGTGGTAATTGAATTTTATCTTTTTATTGGAATATCCAATTGATCTCAAATTTTAAATTTACTTTTATAAACTCAATTATAGACACCATGTTAAATTGGCGTAATTTTGGGATGATTTTTATCTTTATAGAGAGGGTGTCGGTCGAGTTTTGTGAAGGACAAACTCGCCCGACCATGCTGCTGACTGCAATATAACATTGTAGTATTTGTTTTTATTTATTTATTAGTAATTCCAAATGATCTAAAATCTTTAATGTGTCTTATAAACTCAATTTCAGATATTGGGTTAAAGTTAAATAATTTTTGGATGAGGTTTGAGTTCTGAAACATGTAGTTTCGGTCGAGTTTATAACTGAGTCGACCAACCAGTCTGAGCAAAATAAAAATACATTGAGGGGCTTGTTTGAAAATGTTCTAAGCACCTCAATTCATCTATATCACTAAAGTAACACACAAGGATCTCTCATAACTCGTCCTTCCTTTCAAAGAAACAAAATTCTTGAGAGAGAGGAGAGCTAGGGTTTTGAGTAGAGAAAGTGGAGGAGATGATGACCTAGGGTTTCTCAATCCAAGATATGATGAAATCAAGTAAGTTTAGCTTCTTTGCATAGCATTTCATGGTTAATCTTCTCTCACTTGTCAAGATTACGTCCCTCCCCTGATTTGATTTGAAATCACATCAAATCTCCCCCTTTTCTCACTCTTTCTCTTCTAATCCTCATTTCTAGGGTTTCCGAGTTGAGAGGAGAAAGAAGTGGTTTCTTTTGCGAGAGTTTGATTGGGTTTCCAAAAATTCAGAGGTTGACCTACGAATTTAAGGTTCTTGGAACCTAAGGTGAGTGTTTTTCTCCCTCCTAAGCTTTTTATTCATTTTGAAAGCCTAATTAAATCTGGCTAAAACAATCAGAAACCTTGTTTGTATATGTATGTGATTGGATTTGATTTGGGAAAGATATTGGGGAATCCAATTTTACTAATTTTTTATTATTTCTCATTGATTGAAACTTGATTAGTTCATGTTATATTGATTGAGGATGCATGGGTATTCTTATGGGTAGATGACTATGGTATTTCATGTGAATTTTGCCATAAAATCAACCCAATGGACGATATGCTTGGAATTGAATTGACATGTATAAAGTCACATTTGAATTGTACTAGATTGTATTATACAAGTGTATTGTTGAATGCTAATGGAATTGAATGACCACATATCCTGATTAGTATTTGTGTTGAGGAAGTGAATGAAATGAGTCAATTAATCAATGTATACTTATGATTGATGAATGAAATGTGTGAAAATGGAAACTAGGGTTTCCATGTTTGTAAATAACCCTAATGAACCCTTGAGTAATGATTGGATTACTAAATGATATGATTCTTATGATATGTTGAACTAAGGAATGACTTCTTGAAAAACCTAAAAGTTTATTACTAAGACAATTATGAGTGATAAACCTAGAACTTGTATATGATGTTTGAAATGTGATCAAATGCTGAAGTTGAAAGTATTAGTACTTCAATTGAATATGATCATGAGTCTTACTAATATCATATAAGTCTAATGCATTTATTTTAGTATAATAAAGAATGATCATTGTTGATTATGGGAATGACATTAGTAGTCAATGACAAGGTACACTTATCTGAATATAAGAGACAATATGAACAAGATGTACTTAATGGTGATTGCAAGATAAAGATGAAACTAATGAAGATAGTATGATGAAGTATTTTATCCTTTATTTTAATTAAATGTGGATTAACCCAAATTAAATGAAACATACTAAGAATTGTACTTTGATAAATATTATGTAGAAGAGAAGCATTGTATGTAAAGTGAATCAAGAAAGATTGGTCCAGATAATGTAATGAACATGAAATGAAAGAAGTTGAGACTACTGAGTATAAAATGATGGAAAAAGATAGGAATTAGTAGATGATTCTAAGAATGTAACTCTTACCCTAAAATGATGAGTTTGATGATGCTAGTGAATGATAATATCAAATGGGGAATTAAGAGATGCACATAACTATAATTGAGTTCAACTAAAGGATGAAAGTCAAGTATTTGAATTGATTTACAAGAATGTGTTCTTGAATTGTGAATTGTACTCTGAGAATGGACTAATAGTACAAACTTCAATTGATAGTGAACATGTGTTGATTAGTAACCCCATATGAAGAATTTGAAATAAAAGAAGAAGAGAACTAAGTCTGATATGCATGTATATGCATGAAATTTATTGGCATCTATTCAGATTGGATCGAACAAGCATATGTCATATGATAAATCTATTCTGAGCACGAGGAATGATACATGATATCTATATGATGTTGTTGTTGCTATTTCTAATGCCTCTGCTAATATTTTTTCAAAACTGTGATATACAATGAACTGATAAGATTTATGATGAAATTGAATTTAATGTGCACTCCTTACATTGAGAAACCCTGATAAGGGTAAATGTTGCATAATGAGATTATGTCTAGGGCTGAAAGCCCACTGATGATGATAAAACCCCGATGGGGTAAATGATGGACAATAAGATTATGTCTCGGGATGAAGGCCCACTATTGATGATTGCTATGAGATCAAGTAGAAGATATAAATAATCATATGTGTTGCAATATACATAGTTATTGTGCTTCTTGTTTTGATCATTGTCCTTATTGATAAACTTGATCTGTTTCATGTTATTGTAGTTATGCGATAACACACAGATATAATATATGATGTTTTGAATTCCTGTAAGATGAGTAAAAGAGATTAATAATAAGCAAAATGATGGAACATCTAGTTAGGTGCCCTGAACACCGTGAGTTCCCCCGAGGACCACAATGGGGAAACAAAATAGATCTCCTTATAGTAATCGATGAATTATGAAAAGGATTTCCAGAGTGTGGATCGAGACCTTAAAGGTTAGACCACCATGATTTAGGAGTGAGTCATCTGGAGTGGCTCTGGACCTAAATCCTTGATGTGAAAGTCTATGTCTAGATGGAATAGACTCTGTTGAAATGAAATATGTGAAATGTGAAATGAAAAATATGTGAAATATTGTGATATGTGATATACTATTTTTCTGGTTCCTATCTCGTGTACCTAAGATGAGGATGTGAGCCTCTTTAGGAAACCCTGAGGTGATCAGGGTCTGTTGTTGATATATTAGGGTGGCCGGCTAAACCCTAAGATAGTGACGGTGAGTCATTGACACGAGAATCAGGCGTTATGACTTCTACTTGGTGAGGTACAAGCCAAGTAGTTTCAGGGCAAATGAATAAAAGATGATAAGCCGTGTAGAACATGATTTGAATGATTATTACATTCGTTGTACTGCTAGTTGATGATTTGTCATTATTGATTAAGCTTCATGTAGTGGAAAGTAATCATGTTTCTATGGATAGTTTCTATTTCATATTATGATCTGTCATGCTGACAAGTTATAAATGTTGGGATTTAGATCCATTTTGAATATGAGTTGGATTGCTTGCTATTTGATAGTATTGTTTGGTAGATATGTATTATGTGTACTTCAACTTCAGGACTACAGGACGTGTTCCTGGTCTGGCTAGTGGAGTGTCACAAAGTTAATGTTATTGTTAAGTATTGATTCAAAATGCTTAGAACTTGACTTATTACTCATGCATTAGGATTCTTAATCTGAACTAAGAAGTATCTGTTAATTTGTTCATAGACATGCTTTAAAAGTTGTTTCAAAGTTATAATTGATTTAAGTGATTACCTTATCTGTTGTATTAGATTATCATTGCAAGTTAGAAATGACTTATGATAGATCTATATGCTTGACTTTTCAATATCTACATGTTTCTGTGAAGTTTATTATACTTAATCTGATGTTGATTCTTATACCTAGCTTGAGTGGGAGGTATCCACTCATTGGGTCTATATGAGTCTCATGAGGTTGTTTCAAATGTTTTTAGGTATAATTCTATCCAGTGGAGAGATCACGACAAGGAAGATATAAATACCATAATCTAGATAGATTAGAATGTCCATGTACTCTCTCTTTCCCGGGATGGGTTGTAGATTAAGTTTGTTCATCAATGAACATGTATCTGATGTAAAATGAATTTCATATGAGAACAAGATTTGATTATGGATTTAATGGAGTTGAATATGATTTGTGATATCTGAATGTGATGTCCTTAATGTGACACTGATTTATGAGTTTGTGAACAAAGAAAAAGTAAAAATGTATCTGTGTTTTTCGTATATTGTTTATTCACCTTTGCCAAGAATTCATTATTTTATTCCATAATCTGGGTTTAGGTTTTGGGATTATCTCTAATGGTTGGCATTTATGCTGATCAAAAGAGTGGGTCCGAAAAATATTATGACATTTAATACAATCAATTGGTTATCCTTTCACTTTAGGAAAACTTGCAAAAAACATAACTCTCTCTCGTTTATCCTTTTTCATACAAATTTTAGGGGAAACCTTGTATTAGAATTATCTACTCGTGTACCATGTTTGAGTCCCAAACTCGAAAGGATAAAGGTCTTTTCTTCATGTGCAATTTATCACTCATTAAAGCATAGTTTTTTCATATTTTCTCTCTCTTTCACTTCTATTTCTTTATTTGGATTCCTTTTATCACAAGAAACCATGTGGATCCGATATCCACTCTATTATGAACAAACACTTAGCCTTCTAGAGAATTCCACATTATGCTCACATTATCTCAATTTCTCTTATTAGTAGATTTCTTTTCATTATTACTCTCTAATAAACATATTGGGCTAGTTACTCAATAAGGCCCACATACTATTTTTGCAAAAAGCAATATTATCAAATAAATCCATTCAATGTAATTAAATCATACAATTTCATAATCATACGTTTTATTGAAGAAATTGCATTTTAAACCATACAAGCCCCAAAAATTGGGGCTATTACAAATCTTTTCCTAGAATCTATCTTATATCAACACCACGTACAAATCCATATAATTGTGATCATAGACCAATGATATGCACTATTACATATCTAGTCTCACCATTTTCTTAAAGAAGCCTCATGAATCACCTTAAAGACCTTTAGTCACTTCTAGCAATCATCATATCTTAATCTTGAACTTGGTTCATAACATTAATTTTATTATCCTTAACTATTTTCTTTAACAACCATCATGATTAGACTTGTGACTATATCCCTCCTTGGAATTAAGGTCCTAAGAACATCAAGAGGCTCTAATTCTCCTCAAGCACTAATGGGAAAAAGACCTCATCTCCCTCCATTCATTATTCTACTTTAAAGTCAAATCACTAATATATTTCTAAATAATTACCTTTGGTATGAATTCTAGGATTCTAGTAGGTATGCAGTTAGGTTTAAGTGACTATTTTTGACTTACGGGTTATACATTGTTAATATTTTGATAATGACTTAACCATTCCATTCCTATGTATCTAATATGTTTGTTCAAGATTGATTTTAGACTTTAGGTACATGAAAAGGATTAAATTACACAAGTCCTAGATTGTCCAAGTTCAACTCAAAAGCAATGCAAGTGTGCTTTTTGGAAAATACTCACAAAACTTGACTGACCGATCAACTGATCAAAATTAATTTTGACTCATCGATCGAGTTTCCCAGAACAAACTCAACTGATTGTTTGAAAATTAGCTGTGTCGGTTAGTGGATCGGTCGAGTTATCTTTATTGAAATTGACCAAATTTACTGTACAAAAAATGCATAAAAAGTGATTATAACTGTTGGAGAGTTGTTTTAAGAGAAAATAGACCCGTTGTAAGTTGTAAAATGGCTTTTTTTTATTCTTAAGTGATCCCACACTCAAATGAACACCCCCAACTATAAATAGGATCCCTTCAAGTTCATTACAAGTTTTCTCATTCATGCTATCCTTGGTCATTGCTATAGTTGAGTGTGATAAAACCCTTTGAGCCCCTTTCTCTCTCTCATTTACAAAGAATTTCGTGATTATAAGTGAGTTAGGCATGTTGTAAGAGAGATACCTCCATGTGCTTGTAAAGATCTCATTCCTTCCATTTTTCCAATCCCCTTTCTCAAAGAGAAAAGGTTGAAGCAAGAGACTACGAGTGAAGGTGAAGTTGTTGGTCGTCTTCAAGGTTGAAGAAGAGGTGAAGATCTTCTACAGGTGAAGGAGAAGGGTGATAAATGTGTATTTATCCTTTTTAATTTATTGTTTAGATATCGTTTTAGGATTATTTTTCTATTTATTTTCCTAGTTTTATAATTAACTATGTTAGTTTAGATTTTCTCTCTTTATTTGGAGTTTTAATTATATTTTATAGATTTTAGTAGGAAATTGCCTAATCACTCCAATCATTAATATCTATTGGAAGATGTTTTACACAATTCCCGCAGTTCCTAAAGTTCATGTATAGACATCACAAAAAGTCATAACTCCCACATACAAATTCTAAATTTGGAGTTTAGATATATTTTGAAAAGATAATTCCAATTTCTATAAGAAAATTATATTTTCTGATAATTTTGGTAGCCATTTTCTAGTCTAACCAACCAGTGAATGTGTCTATTTGTTTTCCTATAGTGCCTGATTTAAATATATACCTTGCACCAAAATAGGCATAACTTTCACATACAAAGGCTATGTGATGGAAAGGAAACTTAAAGGCCTACATGAAAAATATATTTTTGTATGAACTTTAAATCTTGTTCAAACAAAAATTTGTATGAAACTTCAAAATAGGAATCTGCATAGAGAGAGTCAAAATTTGAAGTGTCAAAAGAAGGCAATTAATGGTTTTCTTTATTACCTATTAAGGAAGAGATTTCTCTTGATCAAGACAAACAACAACCACCTCTCCCATTCCATCTCCTCCCCTTTTAGGGTTTCCACCCCTCCTTCCCCTATAAAAGGAAGGGGGACTCCATAAAAAAATTGTGGCATCCAACTTACAATACACAAGATTAACTAAGCGAAAGTGAATCATTTGCAGCAGATTACTGAAAATCACTAAAAATTAAAACTTTTTGCAAAGAGATCCACACATAGGAAATCTTTTTCTTTAAGAACCAAAGTATGACAATTACATTCTGTTTCAAAGTACATCTTTTATACAATCTCTTCTTGAGAATTACAACATCATCTGTCTCAAGACATAATATATAGACAACATATAACTTTGAGGCATCAAGCCAAAATATCATATCGATTCATTAGAACACTAACTATAAACTTTGAGGACCTGAAAGTATAGAGACGACACATATGACTACTATCTATAGAAAACTTGGCAGCCAGTGCCTCCACCTGAGTTATCACTACTGTCTCCGATACTGTTGTAGCCTTTCCCTTGCTAAAGGGTTCCTTCTTCTTCTCCTGTGTTTACCTAAAAACATTGGATCCCATGGGGGTGAGACAATTGTAAATTGTCCCTGCGGGAGATATAACTCTCCGCCAAAACATTATTACAGCAGTTTATTATGATTAAAACTAAACTTGAGTTCTTATATATTAACATCAGTGTTAAACATTGAATGAACAGAGTAAAATAGTCTCCTTCCTTAAGGAGAACATTGTATCTACTCATGGTAGATTCATGATTCATTTATCTAATTTGCAATGAATAAAAGGATATATAAATAACATCTATCAACTAGATATGCAGAAAAGGAATGTAATATCAGCCAATGTGTTCTCGTATTCAATCCTTAAGCAAACATGCTATTGGACTGATTACATTTTACAATCATACTTATGCTCTGAGGAGATGAGGTATACCTCTCATACTCCAACCGACCACTACAAAGTCGAATTGGTACCATACAAGGTCAATGGTAGAGTCGGCTACCAAGACCTCCCATATCTCAGTCAGCACGAGATCACATGTAGGATATCCTGTATCTCTGCTATATATATATATATATATATATATATATATATATATATATATATATATATATATATATAGCTTTCAAGGGTATACTGGCAACTTCGCTATTAGAGTTACAGTGGCGTGATGTACTCTCTTCGTGATTGTGAGATTTCATGTTTATCTTCATCGATCCGACATTAACATTATTGGGAGATGTGTACAACATCTGTCCCAATCATCGGGGGATTCGTGATACATCCATCCTGGTATAAGTAATGAAGGTTGGAGAGATTTAATGTTTATCTCACATCAATTCCTCCATTAGGGAGTAAGGATATTCACACCCATAACCCCCACATACTCAAAAGTATGCCCTCTGGGTTTTTGCCGCGGAGCAACCCATTTCACCATCACCAATTTGCTGACGATGATGGATCTATGGTCAGGGCTCTACATGATATGATTTCACTTGATTATTTAAGTACATTAGCGTATTCTTTTAGCATCAGTAAAGTTTTCAAACATAACTTATTCAGACAAATGCTATAAAGAAATATGTACTATTTTCATCAATCATTTCTCAGTCTTTATAAGACATTGGTATCTCAATCCCTCATTTCATTTCTTTAAAAGTTCATATCCCTCAACATCATCATTGTCATACTTATCCACTTTGGGTATTCATACCCTCAATTCATCACTATCACTGTTACCACTTGTTAGGTAATTATTACCTCCAGGTTCTCAGACTGAGGTATACATGATACTTGTTACACAAGTATCTCACATGGCTCACAAGTCATTAAGTATTTTATCACATTTTACTAGGAAACAATTATTCATGTAACTCATAAGGTTCATATACCTTTTGTTACTTTTGCTAGGCAACAACAACATTAGGCACATAAGGCCATTCAACATATTTATTATATTAATGTCATAGCTCAGGTCTGGCTATGTTCATCATCTCATGATGTCTACATGATTAATAGTCATGATAACAATCATGTAAGTCATTTGTCACATCATATGAAATATTAGTGACACCACCATCCTTTATCAGGATTAGGGTTATCTGTTAATTAGGGCTTTTCATTCCCTTTACCCAAAATTAGGGTTATGTTTCCCATCTTACATTAATTAGGGCTTCATGCTCACATTATTAGTTCAACTCTAATATGTTGCTCCATTCCTCTAGGAGCATTCAAAGATATTATAAGTATTTGCTTATGATCATCATTCTCATCATATAACATTAAGGATCACCAATTCAAGGTATGAGTTCATTTCTCATCCTTGTCATGGTATGATTATATCATGCTCATTGATTTGGCTTAACCCCATTCTCAAAGTATATTAATCAACATTTATCAAAAGTACATTGAGTTATTACAACATTATTGTAACAATTGCATATCACACACTCTATGTATTTCTTATCCAAGGATATTGGATTAGAGGCTCATCAAGGTGTGTCTACCCTGAAATGTTCAATATGATATCTATCATGTCTTGATGTATCACTTCCTTTTCATTTCTATCTTGCTTAAGTTAATCAACTAACCTTGTATTAAGGTATTTTCCTCTTAACACTTTATCCTCTAACTTGTCACTTTCATCATATGGTGCATAGGTTACACATTAGAATTGTCCAACTATCTTTAATTATATGGACTTATCCAATGGTTAAACAATGTTGAATATAGGATAAACCATTATCAACTATCTTAGGTATGCCAACTCTTAGAATGTATTTCACTCCATTATATAATATTGCATTCTTCACTTCTAAGAGTTTCATACCCTCATCATTGTAAGATGTATAGGATTGTTACACATACATGAAATTAGATATATAATGTTCTGGGCATCATCTTGTCTTTTAGACTCTTATTCATTAGGGTATCAACACTATCATTCATAGAGTTCATCAACTTTACCCTTCATGGTTATAACATCCTCATATTACTTGATTATAACAACCACATCCTACTTTAGTGTATTGGCCATTCTACCATGACTATGATTGCACATATCATTATATGACATCATCCTGGATTTAAGTCTTACTTCACAACATTCTTCAAGGTTTCCATATTATTACTCTTAATTAGGGTTTCATATAACATTACCCTAGATTAAGGTGTCTCATAATATTAATATTAATTAAGGATTCTCATGACATTACCCTCAATTTGGGTTTATCAAGGATCCACCCTTAATTAGGGTTACACATGAAATCACCCTTAATTAGGGTTTATATTCAATAACCCATGATTAGGGTTTATTATTCACATCACATCACCCTAGATTAGGGTTTACTATTCACATCACATCACCCTAGATTAGGGTTTACTATTCACATCACATCACACTAGATTATTCACATCACATCACTGTAGATTAGGGTTTACTATTCATCATTATGAATTAAGATCATACCATCATCATGTATTAGGATTTCACCTATCAATGCCCTCAATTAGGGTTATGATTCACTAACCTTCATGATTAGGGTTTCATGATCTCACTATGGAGGATCCACTACTACAGAAATAACATTCAGTGTCGCTTTTCTGGGCGTCGGTTATTAAGGAAAACCGACGCCTATCATATAAGGCATCGGTTGTTTAAGCAAACCGACGTCTATATTCGAAGACCAGCCAGACACGGGTACCGCTTTGTATTAAGCGTCGGTTGTTTATAAAAAACCGACGCTTAAAGTCGCCCGCGAAATCCATTTTTCGATAAAAAAATAGTGTCATTGTCAGCGTCGGTTATATACCTAGAAAACCGACGCCTATGTGCGATGAAAATTTGCGCCGAAAATGTCACTTTCAGCGTCGGTTATCCTTGTATAACCGACGCTGAAGGTGGTTCCCGCCAAACATTTTCATGAAAATATCGTCCAATTGGACGTCGGTTGTTGCAAACAACCGACGCTAAAGATGTTTAGGCATCGGTTGTTGTAAACAACCGACGCTATTTGGGAACTTCATAACCTTCGATCGCCCGACTCTTCCCCTTTCTTCTGTTTCATTGCAAGCGATTTCTATGCTGCGGCGATTTCTCTCCGGTGATTTCTTCTCCAGCGCCATTTCTCTGGCTAGTTTCTTCTCCGGCGCCCCCTCTCCAGCGCCCCATCTCCGGCGCCCCCTCTCCGGCTAGTTTCTTCTCCGCCGCCCCTGCTGCCCGCCCTGCTGCTCCAATCGCCCTGCGCCGCCGCCACGCCTGAGAACCAGCGCCGCCGCCACACCTGGTGTCGTCGCTCCGCGTGCCTGCCCAGTGTGCCGCTGCCTGCCCACCTGCCTGCCCACCTGCCAGCTTCGTCCAGCGTCACCCGCCGCCCTAGCTCCTTTCTTCCTGCTCACGCCCGGTACCACCCCCTTCTTCCTGCTTCGACCACCACTACTAGGAGCTCGCCTATTTGTCCGCCGCCGCTAACGAAAGGTATGTAAGCTGAAATAATTGGGTACTGTTGTAATGCATCGAAGTAAATATCCTATTGCTCTTATATACTAGTAATGCATGATTAGTTTTACTGATTTCCTTGCTACTTTCAGTGATTAATGATTGGTACTACTAGTTAGTATTACTTTAGTGATTACTTTAATTCAACAATTCATAGTTTGTTATTTACAATTACTGATCTGCTTGCCGATTTTAATGATTAGAGATACTGATTAATAGTAAGTATTGATGAATACTTAGTTAATTACTAATTTGTTGATTAGATATGTATATAAGTTCCTTATAAATACATTTTTATATACACATACATGTAATTTTGTATAAAATACATGATGTAGTGTGATCTTAAATCCTAGAGTGTACCCCTTTTGTTCTATGATGGTACCTATGACCCTAAATACATCCATAAGGGTCTATTGTATCCTAAAGAAGATTTATTTCTTCCTTCTGCCCTAATTTTTATATGGATCTTAATCTTATATCGCTTACTCATAAATAAGGAAATATCCTCCCTTATGACCACCTTGATGTGTATGTCCCATATAATCCACATGTTGGACCCTAATGATACAAATTTTTTATGTTGAAAACGAATGTATGTTTCAAGTGTTGAACCTAATGTTGGACAATGTGTTTGTTATAGGTGGTACACATTTATTATATAAGAATGACATCACATGTGTTTGTTGGCCTAGAAAGTCAACAATCATTGTTCTTTATATTACTTGTACATTGGTATAAATTAGAATGAACAATCACTAAATTATATACTATTTGTATGGAGTCCAGCTTCATTGTAGATATCTATTATTGTGTTTGTTGGCCTAGAAACCCGTCCAAGATTGACTCATTAGGAGTAAATCTTGGATAGTCCCCGGTTTGGGACTGTTCTTGAACACCTAATCTCACTTAGGATGTAAGTGTATAATGTGTATTGGGTTTTCGAGAAAATTTTGGTAGCATTTCCCCGTTTGTTCTCTAAGTACATATGTACTTAGAGAACAGCGGGGAAATGCTGCTGAAATTTTCTTGAAAACCCAATACACATTATACACTTACTAGTGAGATTAGGTGTTCAAGGATGGGATAGGTGGTACACATTTATTATATATAAGAATGACATCACATGTGTTTTTTGGCCTAGAATGTGAACAATCATTGTTTTTTATATTACTTGTACATTGGTATAAATTAGAATGAACAATCACTAAATTATATACTATTTGTATGGAGTCCGACTTCATTGTAGATATCTATTATTGTGTTTGTTGGCCTAGAAACCCGTCCAAGATTGACTCATTAGGAGTAAATCTTGGATAGTCCCCGGTTTGGGACTGTTCTTGAACACCTAATCTCACTTAGGATGTAAGTGTATAATGTGTATTGGGTTTTCGAGAAAATTTTGGTAGCATTTCCCCGTTTGTTCTCTAAGTACATATGTACTTAGAGAACAGCGGGGAAATGCTGCCGAAATTTTCTTGAAAACCCAATACACATTATACACTTACTAGTGAGATTAGGTGTTCAAGGATGGGATAGGTGGTACACATTTATTATATATAAGAATGACATCAAATGTGTTTGTTGGCATTTCCCCGTTTGTTCTCTAAGTACATATGTACTTAGAGAAAAGCGGGGAAATGCTGCCTAATCTTTTCCTAATATATACTTGTTTCCTAATATATACTTGTTTTCTCTGATCATAGAATGGATAGATCATGGATGTCCATTCGTAATCGTTGCACCCCAGAGTTTATATCTGGTCTTGATCAGTTTATTAGATTTGCCGAGGAACATAGGAAAAAACCTACAGATAGGTTCTACTGTCCATGTAGGCATTGCGGTAACAACTTGAAAGTCAACACTGGTGAGGAAATCAAAAGTCATGCCATGTGCAACATGATTGTACAAGGCTATACAGAATGGCACTGGCATGGAGAGATTTCAAAATCAAAACCAGTAGATGTCGATAGCAGTGCTTGGGTGGAAGAAGAAATTGCCTCCGATGACGTAAATGTGAATGAACCAGTTCCAGCAGACATCGTTGATGCGATGCTGGATAGTTGTAGGGTAGAGCACACCGATCCACCTCCTATCTTAACAAACATTGTGCATGATGCTGAGATATCGTTATACAAAGGATGTGCTAAGTTTACAAAGCTTAGCGCTGTGTTGAGATTGTATAAGTTGAAAGCTAACAATAGATGGAGCGACAAAAGCTTCACTTCATTGTTGACTTTGTTGAAAGAAATGCTTCCTGAAGGAAACGAGCTTCCAATCTCAACATACCAGGTAAAGAAAATGTTGTGCCCAATGGGAATGGAGGCCAAGAAGATACACGCATGCCCGAATGATTGTGTATTATTTCAAAAGGACTATGTAGATTTGAAATATTGTCCAAAATGTGGTGCGTCACGGTATAAATTGACGACTTCGGGGGAGTCCAAAACTGGTTCTCCTGCCAAGGTGTTGTGGTATCTACCTATAATATCACGGTTTCAACGCTTGTTTGCAAATCTGAAAGATGCGAAGAATTTGAGGTGGCATGCAGATGTTAAGAAAAATAATGATGGGATCCTACGACATGCGTCTGATTCCCCACAGTGGAAGAAGATTGATCTATTGTACCCTAAATTTGGTGAAGAAGATAGGAATATAAGACTTGGGCTTTGTACAGATGGGATGAATCCGTACGGGACATTGAGCAGCCAACATAGCACTTGGCCAGTCATGCTTGTTATATACAATCTTCCTCCCTGGATGTGTATGAAAAATAAGTACGTTATGTTGTCATTGTTGATATCGGGCCCTAAACAACCCGGAAATGATATCGATGTTTATCTTGAACCTTTGATTGATGACTTAAAGAAACTTTGGGCTGAAGGTGTGATGACCTATGATGCTTCAGCAAGAGAGACATTTCGTTTGCACGCTATGTTGTTTTACACTATTAATGACTTTCCAGCATATGGGAATTTGTCTGGATATAGTGTCAAAGGAGCTAAAGCGTGTCCTATATGTGAAGAAAACACTGATTCAATAAGACTAAAACATGGCGGCAAGACTGTATATCTTGGTCATCGAAGTTTTCTTTCAAAATTCCATCCGTATCGTAGGAAGCGCAAATCATTCAATGGATGGAATGATGAACGGAGTGCACCTAAACCTATACCAGAGGATGTTGTTTATGAAAGAGTAAAAGACATTGTCAATGAATTTGGTAAGAAATCACAATGTAGTTTGGCCACACGGAGTGACAATTCTTCATTCAAGAAGAAGTCAATATTTTGGGATCTTCCTTATTGGAGTTCTTTGACAGTCAGGCATTGTATCGATGTAATGCACGTTGAGAAAAATGTCTGTGATAGCATCATTGGTACTCTATTAAATATACCAGGTAAGACTAAAGATGGGATAAAATCCAGACTGGACCTACGTGAAATGGGAATAAGGTCAGAATTAACAGAATTACGTGAAATGGGTAATAAAAGAACATACTTACCTCCCGCTTGTTACACGTTGTCTAGAAAGGAGAAGAAAACTTTTTGTGAATGCTTGGTAAATGTTAAGGTGCCACATGGTTACTCATCCAACATCCGTATATTGGTATCAATGAAAGATCTGAAGTTGATAGGTCTTAAATCTCATGATTGTCACACTCTAATGCAACAAATATTGCCCGTGGCAATTCGATCTATATTGCCGAAGCATGTAAGGTTTGCAATTACCAGACTTTGTTTCTTTTTCAACAGTCTATGCAGCAAAGTTATTGACCCTGATACTCTCGATAATTTGCAAAGAGAAGTGGTTGTTACCCTATGTCAGCTTGAGATGTATTTCCCTCCTTCGTTCTTTGATATCATGGTACATCTTGTTGTCCACTTGACTAGGGAAGTGAAAATGTTGGGACCAGTTTTTTTGCATTGGATGTATCCCTTTGAATGATACATGAGCATTTTTAAAGGTGATGTTCGAAACCGTTATCGGCCTGAAGGGAGTATTATTGAAGGTTATGTGGCGAGAGAGGTTATGGATTTTTGTAATGACTTTCTCAATGGTAATGACACTCCTGATAATGACAAGAATATTGAGGAGGGCAAAGGAATTTTGGGATCACGGGTGAAAGTAATAAGCCGTGAGCAGTTGGAACAAGCTCACTTGTATATTTTACACAATATGGACGAAGTGAGTGTTTATATTGAGGAACATACCAATTTCATAAAGAGACAACATCCTCGAGCAATTTCAATGTGGCTTGCTAGAGAGCATAATAAGACTTTTACTAAGTGGTTTGAAGATAAAGTCTTACATCAACTATCTCAAACACCAAATGATATTACAGAAACTATCAAATGCCTCACCTTTAAACCAAAACCGAATGTTATGTCTTATGAAGGGTTTGGCATTAATGGATTCACATATTACACAAAGCGCCAAGATGATAAGAGTGTCGTCCAAAATAGTGGGGTCACTCTTCAAGCGTCGACTATGTACTTTGCAAGTGCAAAGGATAAGAGTCCACGTGAAGCTAAAATGTCATATTACGGTGTCATTGAGGACATTTGGGAGTTTGACTACATAGATTTCAAAATTCCGCTCTTTAAATGTAATTGGGTTGATAACACCAAAGGAGTTATAGTGGATGAATTGGGTTTCACTTTGGTGAACTTTGAAAAGATTGGCGAGAAGGGTGAACCATTCATATTGGCATCACAGGCGAAACAAATATTCTATATCGATGATCCTGCGAATGATAAATGGTCGGTTGTTCTTCATGGTAAAAGACAGTTCATTGAAGATCCTATAGATGAAGAAAAATACTATAATAAGTATGATGACTCCAGTCCATTCTCAGTTGGGTTGCCCACTCCACAAAATATTGAAGCTAATGATGACTTATATGTGCGCGGAGATCACAATAAAGGATTGTTAATTGATAAAAGATCACAATTTTAGAGACATGTATGTTAATACAAATGCTAAATGTTTGCCTTTTTCTAGTTAATACAAATGCTAAATGTTTGCCTTTTTCTAGTTAATACAAATGCTAAATGTCTGCCTTTTTCTAGTTAATACAAATGCTAAATGTTTGCCTTTTAAATGACATTTTCAGACGGCTGACCATGATGAGCATGATGTCCATGATGAGCATGAAGTCCATGATGAGCATGTTGTCCATGATGAGCATGGCGAGGATACTAATGTAAGTTCTAAAAACATATCCTGTATTTCTATAAAATTCATTATCTTCTAGTTATGTCATATATCCTATATTTCTATATTGGGCTAATTTCGTGTGTTTATTTTTGTCAAATTTTAGGTTGATGCACCTGTACCCACTGAAGCACTGGAGGAACTTGATGCGTAGCACCAAACACTTAACAAGAAAAGGGGCATCACTCTGTTGAAGAAGTTATTAGCGCTAAGTGGTAGTGGATCCAAATTGGTGGTGGAGTTTGATAATGGAGGAAATCCAATTGGAGTGAACCACAATAATTTTGTAAACTATCTTGGGTGTACCACTCGGAGCCATTGTGGTGTTAAGTATGATAATTGGCATAAAGTTCCTCAAGGGAAAAAAGACTTGATATGGAAGGATTTATGCGTGAGTTATTATTATTTGCAACTCTATTTTGTAGATTACAAATTCTATTATTTGCAATTCTATTTTGGATACTAGTTAATAACATTTCTATTTTACAGAATTTGTTTGCATTGGATGAGAAGTTGCATCGTAAAAATGTGATGCAACGCGCTGGAAAGATGCTTAGGAATTATAGGACAAATATGAACAGAGAATACATAAAAGAGGGTGATAAGAAGAAGAAGTCATCCCTTGAACAATGGAACTTCTTGGACAAAGAAGATTGGGACAATTTTGTTGCTTCAAGAAAATCTGAAGAATTCAAGGTATTAGGCGTCACTCCCAATTTAATTAATATACATTGTATTCACCTATTCAAGATTAACATTTAGTGCTACTAAGCAAATCATTAATGTGCATACTAACTAGGCCCTCAGTGACGCACAAAAAGCAAGGCGTGCACTGAATGTGCATGACCACACTATGGGTCCAAAAGGCTATGCAAGCGTTCACCAAAGACTACAGGCGGAGTCTGCGGCTACTCAGGAGTCTGCTCCTACTCAGGAGTCTGCCACACCCATGCCTCGCCATGATATCTGGATAGCTGGCAGGAAAAATAAGAAGGGTGAAATAAAGAAGCCTGTAACTGCTGAGGCGGCTGCAAAAATGGTAAAATACAACTCTTAGAGAAATCATTTGAATATTGATTATTTGTGGTGTTAACTTACCAATTTCTATTTATGGTGATTAGCGGGAGCTGCACGAGCAGAGGAAACAAGGCACGTTCATCCCTCAGGGCACAAGGGATGAATTGACAGTTGCTCTGGGTAACCCAGAGCATCCTGGACGTGTTAGAGGTGCCGGCGCTGGTGTTGGCATCAAAGCATTCTTTGGGCCATCCCAGCGCAAACCCAGAGCGAGACTTTCTCAAGAAGAGGTAACCTATTCTTTTTTTATAATGTTACTGCAAAAGGAAATTCATTAATAAGAAGCTAATGTTTCTTTTATCCATGTATAGGAGAATAAGAGAGTTGAGGATTTAGTTGCTAAGAAGGTCAACGATGTAGTTGCTGAGAAGGTCAAGGAAGAATTGCTGCGGTGGCAGGCATCTCAGGCTTCCAATACGCCTATGGCGACCCACTCTTCTCCTGATGCACAGACTGTGAGTAATCCTGGAGACCCATCGCCTAGCACGTCTGCTGTAAGTATTGTTTATGACATTGTAGTTAGTCTTTTCAAGTTGTTATGTTTTCAAGATGATATGTATATATGTATAATATTCTTTACGTAAATTTGTAGGCATTGAAGCCATGCCGCTTAAGAATGCAAGACTACGTTGTTGCAGAGGCGCAGGCTTACCCGTCCCTTCCTGGGGCAATGTTTCATGGGACTCCAATGCCACAGGGCTACGTTCGTGTGAGCCCGATACGTGTGTTACCCGATTGGAGAGAAGCTACATTGCCATATCCCCACCTGGATATTGATAGACTTGCTGATGCAGAAGGCGGGGTGATATTGTGGCCCAAAGCAGATGTCGTCTACACGACTGAAATTGTAAGATAAATTTACATTGATTTAGACTGTTAATGTGTATATATGATGTCAACTGATCTGAAATTATATGTACAGGTTAAAAAGAAGACACCAGGAGCACCTAGGCCTCCACTTCCACTTCCCACATTACCCGATTGGGTTTCAACTGACCTAACATACCCGTTAGGTCCTGCTTGTAGGGGAATGGCATGTTGGCTACGGGCACATAATGTACATTGCCCTATAATTATTTCTTTAGATGCAGATTATGCAGGTCAATCATACGATAGCTCTTTATTTATACAAGATATTATTGAGTTGTTTATGTATGATTGGCTGAATACATCAATGATAGAGACATGGATAAGGTGAGATCTTGTTTATACATCCATATACCTTGTGTAAGATCCGGTGATCTGGTTTCTTATACATTAATGCATACGCCTATATGTTCAGCAGCTACTTAGTCGAAGATCATTGCAAACAATTTGCATTTGATCATTTGGGATTTTTGATTCCATCATTGATTAGTTTGGTAGCTAAAGACCCTGATAATGTTCAACAATACTGTATAGATGCTTTTACAATTTTTGGTCAGCAAAAGAAGACGATAATAATAGCTCCATTCAATGTCAAGTAAGTTTACTTTATTTATAATTTGGACTTAAGAAAATTCCATTTTTATTTTGCATTTTGAGCTATTAATTGTTAACTTCTTACCTCTAGCGGTAGACATTGGGAGTTACTAGTTATTGTCCCCGGGACATTCATTGTTTATTATCTAGATCCTGCAGGGAGTACATTGAACCCTAAAATTGGACACGTAATGAGAATGCCATTATTCTGGTGAGAAATATTTCATTTTTATATCCGTTAACATCTTTTATTACATTACTATTTACTTATGCAATTTACTGTGTTATATTAACATGTAGGGGTTTAGATGCATTCAAAAAGGCTGGAGGAAAGGTCCCAAGGAAAAAGAACCAGCCAATAAATTGGGAGAACGTACAAGTAAGTTCCCGACTCCTCGACTCCAATGTATATATCATTGATGTGAATTGTGCTTAGTTGTATTATTTTGTATGTTTCAATTTATAGTGTGCTACACAAGACAATGGCTGGGCATGCGCATACTATGTGATGCGATTTATGCAGATGATTATCAAACATGCCACATTGGACATCGATAGCATACATGAGGTATTATATATAGTCTCATTAGTTAGTATGAAATATATCAATCTTATTTTTATATTATTACTTATATATATACATCATTCTCTTTGCAGGTGTTTAAAACTGACCACACTATAGGTAAACGCTTAAAAAATATACATGATCCATATACGATGGAAGCATTAAATGAAGTAAGAGAAGAATGGGCAAAAGCCATACAAGCAGTGGCAACTGTAAGATATAATTGGGATGTTGATAGCGATAATGAATGATACTTTGTAAATGAATATTTCTGAATGTTAATACATTTATTTGAATGTTTCTATATGTGTGAATGTGAGAATTGAATTGATGTCTGAATGTATGTACTTGTGTGAAATTGTCCTTGTGACTTTTGCAGGTTTGCGGCCTGTTTGTAGGCTGATATCAATGGATGTCATAAACCTGCAGTTCAGAAAACTGAACTGCAGGTTCTCATCCTACTGACCAGCCACAGCAGGCCTGCAAACTGATATGAAAAAAAAATATAAATAGGTGTCGGTTATTTATAGAAAACCGTCAGCAAAGACCTACAGCGTCGGTTATGTATAGATAACCGACGCCTGATGTGGCCAAAGCAGTCCTGGAAATGGCGTCGGATATTCGTATCGAACCGACGCCTATTTAAACAACCAGGCGTCGGTCTTTTGGTATATAACCTACGCCAAAAGGGTTCGCGCCACAGAAAACGGCGTCATCTAGGACACTTTATGCGTCAGTTATCTACTAAAAGACTGACGCTACATGGAATATAGGCGTCGGTCTTTTAGTAAATCACCGACGCAGAAAGTGCCCTAGATGACGCCGTTTTCTGTGGCACGAACCCTTTTGGCGTCGGTTATCTACTAAAAGACCGACGCCTATAGGTCAAATAGGCGTTAGTTAAAAAAACGACGCCGAAGTGTTCGACCTTTAGCGGCGCCCACATAGGCGTCGGTCGGAAACCGACGCCAAATGGGGTTAAAAGACCGACGCCAAAGGCCGTTTCTGTAGTAGTGATCATACCCTAATTAGACATTCATTCATATTGAAAGTCCACTACATGATTATCATTCATGTAGGAAGTCTTTTCTCTCTTATCCTCTATAGGATGATGTTTACTTCAGCCTTGATTAGGCTAAGTTAACTCAACTTGAAGAAGAATTGACATCATGGGTTATGTCATTTTCACCATGATCATTAAAACTTGACTATTTAAAGGGTACTAATCACCCCATCTTATTAAAGATACCATTATTATAAATACCATTGGTTTACATCATGTAGTTGACCACTTAAACCATGGACCTTTATTCACTTTAAGTGTTCATACAATTTTGCTGATTACATTCCAAATGATCCTCAACTCTTAGACCTCAAACGGTCTTGACCAATCAGACCTCAAACGGTCATGGTTGAACACTCAAAACCGTTTAGTAAAGTTGAGGTTGAAACTGTTTGCCAAAGGTGACCCTTGAAACCGTTTGCTAAAGGTGACCCTCAAGATCATTTTCTAAAGGTGACCTTCAAGATCGTTTGCTAAAGGTGACCTTCAAGATCGTTTGCTAAAGGTGACCTTCAAGATCGTTTGCTAAAGTTGGTCACTTGAAACTGTTTGCTAAAGTACATTTTTGAAACCGCATGAACTCAACCAGTTTGGTATCGTTTGGTCCCAAACGGTCTTGAGACCGTTTGGTCCAAACCTCCTCAAAACCGCATGGACCAATTATGGTCTCAACCTATCAAATCGATTTAGGGTTCTCAATGTTGATTCCTTCAACCATTGAATTCATGTAACCAATCTTCAATTGGACCTATCACCATACTTCAATTGAGTTAATTAGGTCATCCTTCAACTGATTTGACCCTCAATTGACCCTCAATTAACCATCAATTAGGGTTTGAATCACTTGGATTAGGGTTTGTAATCGATGATCCTTCAACATTAACAAATGTGAATCTAGTTGCTTTAAAACTATTGGACCATCATCCAAATTGAACATGTCCTGACCCCAAACGGTCTTGATGTCGTTTGGATGACCTCCAAACTGTCTTGAGACCATTTTCCCATCTCATCACTCAAATCCAAGTCATCCATTTAGGGTTTGGATCATTGTATTGATGACCAAATCAACAATTGATTATACTTCAACTTCATACCTTTGGATCTTCAATTGCTCAACCATACCTAAACATAGACCTCCAAACAGTCTTGGGTGATCACCAAACGGTCTTGAGACCGTTTGGGTCAATCAACCCAAGTTTCAAACTCAATCACTCATGAAATCAACACTCAACTCGATTAGGGTTTTGGTGATCGATGGACCTTCAACTCATGAACCAATTTGAGATAATCAAATATAATTGATGGGTCATTAACCTAGATCATTATGAACAAATCCCCAAATGGTCAACCCTGGTCAATATCACCAAACGGTCTTAAACCGTTTGCTTCCATGTGGTTTGGGTGAAACTGTTTCATTCCAAATGGTTTGAAATCGTTTACTCCCAAATGGTTTGGGAAACCATTTGAGCAACTAAGGAGACCGTTTGACCTGGGATTTTTCTTTGGATAAACATATAAGATGTTGTCATCATCATATTCCTCCGTTAAACCAAGAACAACAACCATTTTTCATGGGAATTTCAGCAAATAACCAAAAGAGTATCAAATAGAAAAGAATAACCAACGATTATTATAGAAGTGGATGCAATAGCAATGATTAAGGGTTTGAGTTATAAAACCCACCTCTAAAACTGATCCCAAGCTCCATGATCCACGGTTTTAATGGTGGATAGAGTTCCAGCAACTGTCCAAGGTCCGTTCTTGAGCTTTTGGATGTGCAAGTTGGCTAGAATTGGAAATCGGGTGTAGAAAACCAATAATCAAGCATCGGTTTAGGGTTTTCACCATGAACCCGAGGTAGAAGATGATCAAAACTTACCAACAGGTTGTGGTCGTCCTTCTCCTGCTCCTGAGATCTCCCTTGGTCGGCCAAAGCAAAGTGAGGAAAGAAAAACCAAGGAAACGATCCTTATGTGTATTGGAAAAAGATATACATAAGGGATTTTTAAGGAAAGAGAAAATGGGATTGTTTTTCTTTATATTCCAAAATAATTTCCATCAAATACCCCTAAATTTATTGGCCACGAAGCCACCTTAATGTTCTTGCAAAACTTCTTCATTATCAAAGAATTAATGGAAAAGAAATTAAGCACCTTAAAGAGTTTTATATTAATATCCATTTTTTAGTGGAATTTCTTTTTCTTATAATAATGGTGAGTGGAATTTCAGCTTCTTAGGATATGCTCGTACCTTTGCAAGGCTTAAGGATGTACACACACATCTGAATCCAACCATATTAATTTTGTTTGAAGGCCCCTTCAATTATTTTATTTATTTTTGCATTAAATTGAATTAGGGTTTCAATTAGGCTTAAATCTTGATTATTTTAATATCAAGATTCTCTCTCCTCCAACTTAATTCAAATGAGGCGCCCCTCTCATTTTATTTGCTCTAGCTGATGTCAAGAAACATTAGGTACCTTATTGAAGTGGTAATTTGCATATTGAACCCTAGGTTTTGGGTAAATTACACATTACACCAAAACTAGGTTTTAAAGCACAAGGATTGCTATACAAGCTTTATCTTGGTGCCCAAGCTTGTGGAAACCATACCACTACATAATATTCATTCTTATGATGTCTCAAAATCAGAGGAACATTTTATCATGTGTAGTTTGCAATTTAACCCCTCAACTTGGGAAATTTTCACTTTAGTCCTAAATAAGCAAACATTGCTTCAACATTATTGAAACATGACCAAAATTGAAACATAAGTTCCTCTTGATACTTAATTACTTTTCACAAGATAAAATTAAGGATCTAATTAACTTTCTTAAGCAAAACTTCCAAGGTTAAGGCATAACCCAGGTCAGGGATGTTACAAAAATCATCAAGTCTTAGTTGTAAATTGAGTCTTAGTTGTTATAGAATCTTAGTTTGTAGTCCTCAATTTTATACTCATATTTTATTTCATAGTTGTAATCTTTCATTTTTGTGATACAAATTCAGTTTTTATCTCTGGATCTTGATTATTATCATTCTTTACTTCTCATTCTTTTCTCTTGGAATAGAGGACTAAGGGATCAAGCTGTTTATGATGATTAGATCGAAGTTTTATACGATTTTTTAGATAAATAGTTTTTAGTTTGGATATCGATGATTTTAACGAAGTGATCTCTCATTTTCATCACTTGTTAATCTTGGTGGATGTGACCATAGAACCAAAGATTTAGAACAACTAAATCGATTTCATGGGAATTTGGATGAGACCTCAGAAAATTCCCCATTATGATGATTGAACTAGGATCCATGAACGCCAAGACCAATGGGTTCACAGAGAGTTCATCTTTTGTGAATCATTTATGAATGTTTAACATACCTTCCTTTATCTCTCTTATCGTGTAATTTCTTTGATCTCGTTTCACATCGGCTAGGGTGCACAAATCCCTTAGATTTTGCATTTTTTTTATTAGTTATTCTTTAATTCAGTATCTTTATTTTATTTTATTTTAGTTTTAACAAACTCTTAAAATGGATTTTACATTCTTGTTCTCACAATAGGATTTGAAACTCAACCATCTTCATCTCTATCTCTGTCGATCGACCCTTCTATACTATCCTTTATCGGAAAGTAGAAAATGATAAACTCTAGGATAAATTTTCTAGTGATTGGTGTTCTAAACGACGCACATCAATTTGGTGCCATTACCGGGGATGACAAGGTTGTTTTTGTTGCTTATATATCCTATATAATTTTGTTCATATTTCTCTATCTTGTATAATTTTAGTCTTGTTCTATATTGTCTGTTTCACAATTTCTTTTTTAGATTTTTTTAATTTTCTTGCCTACTGAGTAACATTCTGATAGTGTATCTCCTCCTTCTGCCAAGTTTCCATTCTGGCAATACTACTTTTTAGCTTATTCTTTTAATAATTTTTAATCTTATTAAATAATTTATTTTTGTTTCATAATTATTTTAGCATGTTCAATAATGTTTAGTCTTGTTCTATAATTTATTCCTTAGATTTTTGTAATTTCTTTTTGCCTTTCAAGCACAATTCTGGAAGTGTATCTCCTCTTTCTGTTGAGTTTCCATTCCAACAATATTGCTTTCTAGTTTTTTTTTAATTTTAGTTTATTTCATAATTGCTTAGCTTTATAATTTTTAGTTATCTTTGTAATTTTGACTAACCCCTTATCTTCTATGCTCTCTACTCTCGTGTGATAATTGACATATATTTTAGGATTTTTTTTCCAAATGGAGTGGGCATCCCAATATATCTCACAATGTTATTATTGTGGTCTTTATGACCATTCATCTCTTTCCTGTTTGACTGTACCCAATACTTATGGTAGAACCCATTTTAAATTATGAGTCCTTTCATCCTGGTGGATACAATGTGAATCCATATTTTTCTGAGAACCATTATGGGAAACCTTTTGAACAATATTCGGATGGGGGTATGATCAAAAAAAGTTTGGAGGGTATGACAAACATAAATTTGGCAAAATGGACCTATTTATGATACCCATTATAATTCTCAGTAAGAAGAGAAACTTAGGGCCCTAGAGAAGATTCCAACAAAACTAAAAACTAGCCAAGCCTTATTATCCACTCTGCTGGAAGCCAAATCCCAAAACCTAGATGTTCCAAATATTACCCCCATGATTTGGTGATACCTTGTAATACTAAATCTTCCCACCAAGATGGATGCAATGGAAATTACAATCCACCATCTTCTGAAGATTATTATGAGGAGAAATGCCACAATCAATATAAGGATCACAAGACATAATAATACCATGAGGGGTATGGTGAGGATGGACAAAATTGTGAGCTCTATAAATTCTATGGTGAAACTATTTAATCATGAACTGGACGAGAGACTTAAGGCCCTAGAAAAGATGGCAGTAGAAGGACAAGCAAAACTTGAATCCAGTCAAGCAATGTTAGCTACCTTACTAGAGGCTCAATTATAAACTCCCCCTATAGAGCTTGAGAAACCCAAGATAATTCTTCCCGATGATGATGATGAGGATCCTATTTTTGTGCCATATATGTTAGATCTTGAAGAAATAGCACAAACCATGGAGTCATATTTTACATGTGATGAGGACGTTGGTATCCATATCTTTCCTTTAGAGACTCTATTACTTGAATATGAAAAGTTGAAGTAGGAGAGTCATTCTAAAGATGTAACAAGCCCTCCTATCCTTAACATAAAACTGAATTATACCATAGACCAATTTCCATTTTTTTCAGTCTATTTTGGTTAATGAGCATCTAACCCCCTTTTTGACAGAGCCAGTTCTCATTCCACATAAGACTAATGCAAAAAGGGAGATACCACCCTTGGAAGAAGCCCACACACCCCCTTCTGTTGTTTACAAGGAAGACATCCTCATCCCTCCTAAATCCTTGGGGACACCTTGTACAAAAGAATTAGAGCCATATGTTATATCAAAAATGAAACTTACATGGTATTATTTTTTAGGAGAAACAAAACACTTTTGTAAATAATTTGAAATCTTTTATATCAACATCAATTCTCCCATATGTAGGTCACTATGATGATGAAAAACCTGAGCCAGATCCTCCACCTAACTCTGTACATCCTGTTCTGGAGACATTACTGGTCGGGTACCCACCAACCTCCCCCAATCCACATCCATCTTCAACACTTCCCTTGCTATTGAAGGAAGATATGTGGATCTTATTGGAGGAAATGTGAGGTGAAAGAAAATATGAACAACCAACTGAGCTTCCACGACTTCCCTATCATCAAACACACTGTGAAGCTCCTCTGATGAAGGTCCCAGCCCTCTTACACATCCCCTTTAGCGGGACGTTCTTCGAGCTACCAAGGCCATCTAGAAATCCTCTCTCTTCTCTCGAGTTTCGGTTCTACTCGGGATGAGAAAAATCTATGTCTATGGTGGAGGTGGGTGGTATGTTTCTATTCCACCCCCTTACCTTTTTTATTCTTGCATATTTTTACTTTTTATTTATTTTGTATATAGTTGCTTTGTTAATGGCCATTATCTAGTTGACCATGTTTTATTTCTTTTGTTGCAAGCTAGTCATCCAGAATAAATAGATGTATATATTTGTACTCCTTAAATTTAGTAATTCATTTGTAAACAAATTCACAAATTACCATGTCTGAAACCATCATGTCACCTAGGACCTCAAAATAGCATCACTCCTTGGAAAAGTTGTTGAGTTGTATGAATCAATCAAAACAAACACATTTTTTCTCTATTTTTAAACTATGGATTAACTTGATATAAATCTTGTTTAATGTGATTGACATGAATATTCTTTCTGATGTAATGACACATTTTAAAAAAGAAAAAAGAGAGAAAATAATTGTGTGAAGTTATAAGTACGAGGACACCTTTTGTTTCTCCTTATTTTCTTTCTAAAAAAGAGAAGCAAAGAATCACCGCCAGACAAAACTCAAGTTTGGGGTGGCATGCTTCCCATATAAAAAATTCCATACCCCACAAAGGGGCATACCATCGAAAGATGCCAAAAGTACACATGAAAAAGGTTGTGACCAATGTAGCCACAACTCCACAAATTCAAATCCCGAGTCAAATAGAGGAGGGATAAAAAAAATCATCAATTCCTTCTTTGTTTTCACACCTCCAATTTCATCATGTTCTTGTGCAACAAATCACATAAAAAATACAATAATAAAAATGAGAGTGTCAAAGAAAAAGTAAGACAAAGCATGTTTTTCTACAAAAATCTTGATTTAAAAACAAGATATGATATTTGTTTTAAATAGAGAATATATAATTTTGTATTTTGTGATTTTAGGAGATTGGGTGGCTTGGTCAAATTTAGAGGTAAGGAATAAAGTGATGTTACAAGGGTGAGGATAGACATGTTGTTAGTATAGATTGGAATTATTTGTGATTTTATTTGTTTGAGGATAAACAAAGATTCAAGTCGGGGGTATTTTGATAAATGTGTATTTATCATTTTTAGTTTAATCTTTTAGATATCTTTTAGGATTGTTTTGTTATTTATTTTCTTAGTTTAGTAATTAGTTGAATTAGTTTATATTTTCTCTCTTTATTGGGAGTTTTAATTATATTTTGTGGATTTTTGTAAGAAAATGGAATAATCACTCCAATCATTAATCTCTCTTGGAAGATGTTTTGTAAAATTCCCGCAGTTCCTGAAATTCATGTATAGATAGCACCAAAACAGGCATAACTCCCACATACAAATTTCAAATTCAGAGTTTAGATATGTTTTTCTACAATAAAATTATATTTCCCGGTAATTTTAGTAGTCATTTTACTATCCAACCAACCGGTGAACGTGCCTGTTCATTTTTCCACAGTGCCTGATTTAAATATATACCCTGCACTAAAATAGGCATAACTCTCACATCCAAATACAGAATTTTAGGTTTAAATATTCGTTGGAAAGGAAATTTAAAGGACTATCAGAAATATATATTTTTTGATGCACTTTAATGCTTTCTACCAGCCGAAATTTGTATGAAACTTTAGGAACGGGAATCTACATAGAGAGAGTGAGAATTTGAAGGGTCAAAAGAAGGCAATCAATGATTTTGTTTATTGCCTTTTAAGGAAGAGGTTTATCTTGATGAAGACAAATAGAAGAAGCCTATTTCATTCCTTCTCCTCCCCTTTTAGGGTTTCCACCCCTCCTTCCCCTATAAAAGGAGGGGGAACTCTACAAGAAAAATCATCGAGTCTTAGTTGTAAATGCAGTCTTAGTAGTAATAAAATCTTAGTTTGTAGTCCTCAATTTTATACTAATATTTTCTTCATAGTTGTAATCTTTCATTTTTGCAATATAAATTTGATTCTTCATCTCTGGATCTTGAATATTCTCATTCTTAACTTCTCATTCTTTTCTCTTGGAACGATAGATTAAGGGATCAAGCCGTTTAACTAGCACCACCTAGATCTCCTTGGAGATTCTTCTTCCGGTGGGCTATGGCTTCTTTCCTTCTTCCTTTTGCTTCCCCTCTTATGGCTAGTGGGTAGTCTTCTAATTGAGGCGAGGGTAGCAATCCCTGATCCATGTGATGATTAGATCAAAGTTTTACACAAATTTCTAGATAAATAGTTTTTGATTTGGATATTGACAATTTTAGCGGATGCAATCGTGGAGCCCAAGATTTAGAACAACCAAATCAATTTCATGGGAATTTGTATGAAACATCAGAAAAGTCCCCATTAGGATGATTGAACGATGATCTGTGAATGTCAGGACCAATGGGTTCACAAAGAGTTCATCTTTTTTGAATCATTTACGAATGTTTCACATACCTTTATATTTTTATCATGTAATTTCTTCGATCTCATTTCACATCAACTAGGGTGGTGAAATCCCTTAGATTTGGTATTTCTTTCTTTTGATTAGTTGATCTTTAATTCAACATCTTTATTTTATTTTGTTTTAGTTTTAACAAACTCTTAAAATGGATTTCACATTGTTATTCTCACAATCAGATTTGAAACTCAATCATCTTCATCGTCGTCTCTGTGAATCTACCCTTCTATACTAGCCTTTATTGAAAAGTAGAAAAGGATAAACTCTAGGATAATTTTCCTAGTGATTAGTGTGCTAAATGACACACATCAAAGGGCAAGATAAAGGTTCAAGAAGAGTGGGTTATTCCTTCAAGGCCAAAGACTTGATGCAAGTGTGGGTAAGTCCTTGTTGAAGGCCAAATACATCTTGATCAAGTGAGCAAGTCCTTGTGCAGGTAAAATACCCTTGTCTTGAGTAGGTAAGTCCTTGGATGTATGTTGGTCTCTTTATATCTCTTATGATGGAATATAAGTATATGCGGATTGCAAAGTCCTAGAGGTTGACCTCTCTGGGTAGTGGATTGACTATCTCCTAGTTTGGAGAGTAGAACCACTCGAACCACCTTGTCCAAGTGTATGCTTCAATTTCTCTCATCCTTGCTATGCTTGCTTAGATAGGACTTCAAATTGACCTTAAGCTTTTGGTTTCAATTAATATAATTTGAGGGTCCAACTTTTCTTGTGAGAATTTTGAAGCTCCATTCACCCTCCCTCTAGAGCCCTAGATACAACAAGTGGTATCAGAGCTAAGGATCTTATCCAACAATCTCCCGTGATATGAGAAGATGGGTGAGAACCTACTTGGTTCACTCAACCTAAAGGGAGGTTTCTCCATGCATTTTCTGGTCTTTTATGACACCAACTTCCTATATTGGAATAGATGTATGTAGTTATATATTCAAGGGATGAACTTTGATATGTGGTAGGTGATTATCACACCATATAAGGAGCCAACAAAGCTCTATCAACATGGAATGAAGCTACTATAAAAGATTCCTTGCTCAATGCCAAAGCAATTAGCATCCTCTACGCAACCCTCACCCCAACGAAGTTCAACCACATCTCCTCATCGGATACACTCTATGAGATATGGGATAAGTTGCGCATCACCAATGAAGGCACAAAGCAAGTTATGGAGGAAAAGACCTACATGTTGAACAACCTCCTAGAAAACTTCAAAATGGGGAATAAAGAAGGAGTTGCCAAGATGTACTCTAGGCTCGACATCATTATCAATGGCCTGGCTTCTTTGGGACAAACTTTGGATAGACGAGCAACCAACTCAAGATATTGAGGTCTCTACCAAAGAGATGGGAGCCAAACATGATCTCCATTGAAGAAGTGAGAAGTCTTGGTGACATTCCAACTTAAGAGCTCATTGGCAATCTACAAGCTCATGAGCCAAGACTAGACAAAAAAGAAGAGGAAGCCAAGCAAAAAGAAAAGGAAGCTAGAAAGATCAAAGATAGCACCTTCAAATCTTATGTGGAGGTTGTCATCATTCAACAACATCTTGCTTGTCAGATATTTCCTTCCTACTCTAGTGAAGATGATGGCCCTAGTGAGCATGAAGCCAACTTCACCAAGGAAAGAACTTCAAGGTATAACAATCCTCTTCTTCTACTCCAAGATGCTACAAGTGTGGATAAAAGGGGCACTACAATAGTGAATGTCCAAAATCTATAAAGTTACACCATCGTAGCAGCTCCAATAAGGAGGAAGAGTACAAGAAAGAGATAAAGTACAAGAGGAAATAAAATAAGGAGAGAAGACATAAGAATGCAGCTTGGGAAGCATCATCCTCAAGTGCCTCAATCTCCAATGAAGATGGAGAGTGCCACCTTGCGCTCATGGCCTCTATAAGTGAAGATGTTGGTGAGGTAAGTGAGATAAGCTTGCATGTGTTAGCTAAAGAAATTCTTATTGATATGCTTTTTGTACCCATTCTTCTTTTTCTAAATGTAAATCTAAAACAAAGAGGTTAGGAAAAACCATTCATGATTTGTATGCTAAACTTGAGATTCTTGAGCAAAATGAGAAAATTCATCTTGAGATCATTGATAACTTGAAAGGCCAATTTCTTGATCTTGAGCTCCAATACAATGGAATTGTGGTAGAGAATGGTGTTTACCTTAAGAACATTGAAACTCTTAAGGAAGATAACCAGAGTGCCTAAAATGAACTTGAAACATTTAAAACTGAAAATGCAGAATTCAAGCTTATTGTTGATGCTCCTAGAGATGAGAGGGATGTTTATCTTAAAGAAATTCAATTTGTTAAATCTAAAATTGCTAGGATTCTTGGTCAAGTTAATGATTTTTCTTCTAGACCTATATTGCCTAGTAATGATTTTGCTTCTATTTCTCTTGAAAAAGATTCTTATTTGACTAAAGCCCTCTATTTAGAGGTCGACCTTGTTCATGATAGAGATGATATTTCTAGTTTGTCTTCCAATGTTATATCTACCAACCATAGACTTAGAGCCTCTCTACATAAATTCCTCAAAGGAAAAAACTCCCTAAATGAAATCCTTCACCATTCTACCAAACAAAGTGGTACTAGTGGTTTGGGATTTATAGGGGGAGCACCTAAGGCTAAGAAAAAAGCCAAAGGTAAGAAGAAGAGTAAGGAAACTTCTTTTTTCATTGGAGAGTCTTCTGGAACTAAGAACCCTATGATTTGTTCGCATTGCAAATGTGATGATCATTATTCAACTTGTTATCCTTACAAGCCTAAGGGGACCAACCCAAACATGAAATGGGTCCCCAAGCTAACTCCGGATCCAAAAGTTTGAGTTGGGAACTAAAACTCTCTTTTCTTGGAGGAAAAAGGAAGTTGGATTGTTGATAGTGGCTATATTAGACAGGTGATATAATCCATTTCAACAACTTCACTAAGAAGAAAGGAGGTTCAGTTACTTTCAGGGACAACAAAAAAGGTAAGGTAAAAGGTGAGGGTGATTTAGGTGCATCCTTGTGTATTAAGAATGTCCTTTTTATGGATGGCCTGCATCACAACTTAATAAGCGTAAGTCAGTTATATGATAATTGTTACCTTGTGATATATACTTCTTTTGAATGCTTGATTCTAGATTCCCTCACGTATCATGTTATATGTAAGGGAACTAGAATTGATATCTCTAAGTAATTGTGCTTGACTCTATTAAGCCTATTGTTTGTAAATGCCTAGTAGTCAATTTGAATGATATTTCTCTTTGGCATCATCAGCTTGGTTATGTAAATATGCATCAGTTGAAAGTGCTTGGTCATGATGTCCTTGTTTTGTTTTGAATATGAATGATTCTCTCGACAAGTTTGATCTAAAATCTTTCAAGGATTTCTTTCTTGGCTATATCACTACTAGCAAGACTTATATAATTTTTAATGTTGATCTTGCTTAAGTGGAAGAATTTGTTAATGTTAATTGTATTGAGACTAACCCCTCTATTCCTAAGATATTGTTCCAAATGATAATTTTGCAGGTAAGGTAATTGCTATCCTAAAAGAACTCAACATCACCAAAAAAGGGAAAGAGTTAGTCATTCAAGAAAAAGAGAAAAATGAAGAGAACAAGGATCCAACTCCCCTCTTTGCAAAGAATCATCCAAAAGAGATGATTCTAGGTGACCCATTTGAAAGAGTGAAGATGTGGGCTGCCTTCAACAAAGAACAAGACAACAATTCCTTCATCTCACAACTCAAACCAAAGAACATCAAAGAAGCTCATGGGGATGATAATTGGATCCAAGCCATTCAAGAAAAATTGGAGCAATTCGAGAAGAATAAAGTGTGGACCCTAGTGCCAAGACCAAGTGATAGAATGATCATTGGTACCAAGTGGGTCTACCGCAACAAGCTAGATGAAAGCAGCAAGGTGGTAAGAAACAAGGCAAGGTTGGTGGCTCAAGGCTACAATCAGCAGGAAGGTATAGATTTTGATGAAACATATGCACATGTAGCTAGACTTGAGTCCATTCATATGTTGCTTGCTTTTGCTAGTTACAGGAACTTTCTTCTTTATCAAATGGATGTTAAAAGTGCATTTTTGAATGGCACAATTGAGGAGGAAGTGTATGTTACACAATTCTGGGGCTTTGAACATGGTAGTTTACCTATACATGTTTATTTGTTGCAAAAAGCTCTCTATGGACTCGGACAAGCACCTTGAGCATGGTATGAGAAATTAAAGAACTTTTTGTTAGATCATGGGTATATCATGGGAAAAGTAGATTCTAACTTGTTTCTCAAACACAATTCTAACAATTTTCTTATCATTCAAATGCATGTCAATGATATCATTTTTAGCGGAACTAATATTGATCTTTGCAAGGAGTTTAGTGATCTTATACAAAGAGAGAGTTCAAGATGAGCATGATGGGTGAGCGTACATTCTTCCTCAGCTTTCAAATCAAGAAAATTAAAGATGGGAATTTCATCAATCAAGGAAAGTACACAAGTGATCTACTTAAGTGGTTTGGGATGGAGAACACCATGCCGATGGACACACCCATATCAAACACCACCAAACTTAACAAAGATGAAAAATGTGAGAAAGTGGATGAGAAGCTCTATATAGGTATGATTGAAAGTTTACTTTATTTAACCACCTCTAGACTTGATATAATGTTTAGTGTTGACTTGTGTTCTCACTTTCTATCAAATCCTAAGAAATCACATCATATAGTTGTTAAGAGGATTTTAGGGTACTTAGCCAAAACTAAAAATTTTAGACTGTGGTATCCCAAGTCAAGGGACTTTATTCCTATGACTTATAGTGATGCGGATTACACATGATGATTGATTGATAGAAAGTGCACAACTGGCACTTGATTTCTCCTAGGACCATGCTTGGTGTCTTGGTTCTCCAAAAAATAGAGCATAGTGGAATTATCAACTACCCATGATGAATACATTGCAGCCAGGAGTTGGTGTGTCCAGGTCTTATGGATGAAGCAAATGCTCCAAGACTTTAACATTTATTTTGATGTTTCTCCTATCTATTGTGATAATACTAGTACAATCAATTTATCTTACAATCCTATATTGCATAGTAGAGATAAGAATATAGAGGTTCGTCATCATTTTCTTTGTGATCACATTGCAAAAAAGGATATCAATATCACACATGGGACATGAAAAATCAGCTGATGGACATTTTCACTAAACCTCTAGCTAGAGAGAAATTTAATTTTAATAGATCTAAACTACTCATTACTGCTTTGGATCAATCTGATATGCCTTCTATCTAGTTTCTATCTATCCTACTTGTTTTTCTTATGCCTTGATCAACCTTTCTTGCCAAAATACTAAAATTTTCTTGTTCATATGCCTTGTTTTTCGCTTATTTTGGGTATTTTTTTGCAAACACTTGTTTTATCACATAATAGTACCCAATGATGAGTGATATGTGGATAATATGTTTAAAATGCAAAATTGACTAGAAAAATAAATTTAATTAGCATTCAAATGGCTAGAAATTAAAATTTCTAATGTTAGTTCTAGTTGACCAATCAGTCGAGTTGCCAACTCGACTAGTCTATGGCCGAGGGCTTTTATAAAAAGCCATTTGGTTGAATTTCCCAGTTAGAAAACTTGACCAATGGTCAGGCTAGATCAAACTTAAGTGTGGTTCGACCGACTTTTCTCCCTCTCAACTAGAGAAAAATCGACTGATTCACTCTTCAACTCCCTCAAGATCTCAACCCTAGCCCCGACCATCCTCTCCCTAGCCCCAGTTCGACCCTCTTAAACCTCTTGCACATCAACCTTAGGATTTTGGCCATTTTTTAGTGGTGTTTCCTACATTTTTGACCTCTCAATCTTCCTATCTCGCCTCAATAGCTTCCAATAGGAGATAGATAGCCGCCCCATCCGGAGCACCATCCTCCTCCTCCAACTCGCATCTTATACCCTTTGATGATACCTTCTTTGTCTCCAGTGATGATCTAAATAGGTTCAAGGAGCTCCTTCCTATGAACCCCTTTCCTTTTTATGCCCTATTTGAGCCTAGACCATGTAGAAAAAAGGTTATTGATCAAGTTTTTGAGTTTCTATATGACCACCACCTCTCTGCCTTTAGTGTTGAATGCACGCTACCACAGTTCCATCACAAGCACTAAATCCATTCATGAATTGTATGCAAATTTGCAATGGAATTATGAAACTCTTGTACCCTCGTGTAATGCTCAAGTAGTTCTTACTTCCATGATTGCCGGGAAGAAATTCAAAGTCTTTGAGGATACCTTGAATATCTTTTTCTCTAGTACTGAGGTGACTGACTCATGGAGAAAGGATTACCCTGAGTATTTTGACCTCCTACACCCAAAGGCCTTCTACAAGCAATATGATATCACTCTCCCTAACATACATAAATTCTTGAAGAAGCCTCAATTTCCTTATAAGAAGAAGTCTACCCTTCCCTCCTTAGACTTAGACCTGAAGAACCACATACTCACCCTCATACTCAACTACAATATTCTTCCAAAGAAAAATCAAACTAAAATTGTAAAGAATATCACGGTGATTATGTTCTGTATGATGAAGAACATTGGATTCAAGTGGGCTAGACATGTCCTTCATCAGATGACCTGGTTTGACTCTGGTAAGAACACCTGAGGAACCCATCCACCATACCCAACCTTGATTTGTGGTCTTTTTTATACTTCCATGACAAATCTCTTTTTTATGACCTTCATTACAAACCTGCCCGAAAAGGAGTTTGCATCAGTGAGACCACACTTTAGAAGAGTGTGCCTACCCCTTCCTCTAACACATCTGGAGCTTCCATCTCCACCCGGGCACCTCCACCTCCTTAGCCATCCCAAACTACTTGAGCCTCTTTCAATGTATCAAATGAAACCCTCATGGGTTACATGATGCATTAACAGGCGTATAACCTTCACGTTTAGGAGCACATGCATCAAGATCTCTGTGCTATCATGTCTACCATGAACCTATCTTGTGCCCATCCTTACCCTGTCTACCAACCCTACCCAGGAGGTGATTTTGCATCCTATACATACAATCACTTTTACCAAGACCATGCACCTATTTATTCCACTGCTACACCCACTGATGTTGGTGGATCTACCCCTATTGTGATACCTCTCCATGCTGGTCCTATATCTACCTTGCATGCAGGACTTGGCACTTATGCTTCTTCTATCCTCAAGACCAGGAATTGCATGATCTTGGTATGTCTTGGGATGAGCAGAATGTCATGTGACCCGATCATGACTTCAATCCTTCTATCGTAGAGGAGATGCCAGATCAGGTTGATGAGGAAGTTGATGTTGATGATGATGAGGTATTTGAGTATGATGGCAAGGATGGTTCAGATGGTTCTAATGATTTTTCTGATGACTCTAGTGATGAAGGTGATGTTGCTATCTCTGTTGCGCCTTCATATGGAGATGATGACTACGAGCTTGAAGCCTCTGATGATGATGTTGATGTGGATGTTGATGATGATGATGCTTGGACATAGATAGCCTAGACATTTAGATGTTTTAGTTTTTAGTCTGTATATGTTGATCATAAATATCATTCTAGACTATTTTGTACTATAAGCATCTGGGCACATTATCTGAGATGTACTATTTCTATCATCATGTTGGTTTCATCATTTTGGCTTGTAGTTTTTTTTGAGGGCATGCTTTCTGTGTTGTAATCTTAATCATATGTACACTTACTCTTTGATTAACTATATCTCATGAGTTGGTTCCATGTTTCCCATATTTTGATTATGACTTTGATTGCTTGTCTCTCTCGTCTCTTTTTGATGTATGCTATGATGTTGCATGTTTTGTGTTGTGGATGTATATTTTAGTTCTTCTTGGAGAAGACCTATTTTTTTTGCTCTTCTACCCCTTGCTTTTTGATAATGTCAAAAGGGAGAGAGAAGTTCAATGTTATAAAGCTCAACCAAATTGCTTTTATTGTCTATGTGATCCTTTTGTTGTTCAACATATACTTTATCACGTGACTTGCTAAAGGACCATATATTATATACATGCTATATTGCTTTGTGTAGAAAGACTAACTATGCAGGAAAGAGTGAGCATATATTGAGGGGGAGAAATTCATATTGTTAAAATCATGAATCCCCTTACAGTTCACAAGGCTAAGGTATAACTTTTCATATCCTTTTCAATACATTCAGGAATGGTTTGTGATTGCCAAAAAGGGAGAGAATGTTGACTTGAGAGTTATATATTGTCCATATTTTGATAATGACTTCACCATTCCACTTCTATGTATCTAATATGTTTGTTCAAGATTGATTTCAGGATTTAGGTACATGAAAGGGATCAAATTACGTAGGCCCTAGCTTGTCCAAGTTCAAGTCTAAAGCAATGCAAGTGCTTTTTGGAAAATCACTCCAAACCACCTTAGATTAATTTTGTAATCACTTGTATTAATGATATGACTTGTAACTAAGATGAGAAAAAATTAGGGACACTTAATTCCAACATTTGGTCACTCCAAAATCATTTTGGAAAATTTGTCACAGTAACAATTTTGATTGAGTTTGAATCTAGACTGATCGAATGATGGATTTTCCGAAATGATCAATTAGTCGAGTTATAAACTCAAAGAACTCAACCGGCCGATCAACTGACCAAAACTGATTTTGACTCATCGGTCGAATTTCCCAAAACAAACTCGACCGAAAGTTTGAAAATTAGCTTTGTGGATTAGTGGATCGGTCGAGTTATCTTGATTGAAACTCGACCGACTGTACTGTATGAAAAACATAAAAAAAGTGATTATAACTGTTGGAGAGTTATTGTAAGAGAAAATAGTTCCATTGTAAAATGGTTATTTTTTGTTCTTAAGTTATCCCACACTCAAAGGAACACCCCTAACTATAAATAGGACCCCTTGGAGTTCATTCCAATTTTGCTTATTCATGCTATCCTTGGCCCTTGCTATAGTTGAGCATGATACAACCATTTGAGCCCCTTTCTCTCTCTCATTTACAAAGCATTTAGTGATTATGAGTGAGTTAGGCATGTTGTAAGAGAGATACCTCCATGTGCTTGTAAAGCCTTCACACCTTCTATCTTCCCAACCCCCTTTCTCAAAGAGCAAAGGTTGAAGCAAGCTACTCCAAGTGAAGGTGAAGCTACTAGTTTTCTTCAAGGTTGAATATGTGGTGAAGATATTCACTAGGTAAAGGAGAAGGTCAAGCAAAATATTTAAGAAGAGTGGGTAATTTCTTCAAGGAAAAGGACTTGATGCAAGTGTGGGTAAGTCCTTGTTGAAGGATAAAGACATCTTGATCAAGTGGGTAAGTCCTCGAGTAGGTGAAAGACTCTTTTCTTGAGTAGGTAAGTTCTTAGATGTATGGTGGTCTTCTTGTATATCTTATGATGCAATACAAGTATACACAGATTGCAAAGTCCTATAGGTTGACTTCTCTAGGTTGTGGATTGGCTATCTCCGAGTTTGGAGATTGGAACCACTCTAACCACCTTGTCCAAGTGTATGTTTCAATTTCTTTTTTATTTGAATAAGGTAAATATATTCAACTAAAAGTGGGTGTATAGTAAACTATACAACAGAGCAAGGAACCCTGGGATGGGCTCTAAAAGAGACTATACATGGGGACTAACTACCAAAACCCCAGTAAGTGCATGTGTTAGCATCGAGATTATGCAAAATCTCATATTTACAAAAGATGCACCATTTGAGTTTTTAGCCAAAAGATCAAGCAAAGCTTCTAGGTTGCTCTCCTTTCATCCATGGACTATGTTGTTCCTCTCATACCACATGATGTAATTAACACCATTGACATAGATATTGGCAAAGCTTCTTCTCACCTTATTCTTGTTGAATTTTCCAATCACCCACTCAAAAAACCTACCTAAGGAAGATAGTATTATCTGCCCCTGCCAGTTCCTGAGGCAAATGATCCTCCATATACATTTTATAAAACTACAATAAAAAAACAAGTGTGAGCTCATCTCAGTATTTGTATTGCACAAGATACATCTTTCATTAACAATTAATCCCCAATTGATCATTCTATCTTTCATCAACAATCTATTTAGGATGGCCCTAAAGCAAAAGACACTCCATTTCAAGCAATGAGTAGAGATCCAAAGGATTTCGGTCCACCCTGGGGCCTGGTTGGTACTTGTACTAGTGTTGATCAGTGTTAAGAGGTCACAGAGGGTCCCAATTATCCTAAACAAACTTTCACATCGACGTCCATATGTGAGACGGCCTAGTGCTATCATCACAACATAAGCTCCACCCATACCGCTTACTCAGCCAGCTGACCCAACAGTTGTGATGTTCATTTATGAATATCTTGACCCTCTTCCTGGTCCCCATGTGCATTAGTTCCTCAGGTCCAAGTATCTATAGGCCACCCTCCACATAAGGTCGTGTGATCGTACCCCATGTGATGGAGTGCCTCTTTCTTGTCCAAATGAAATTCACGATTATGGTCCTTAGGGTCTGTGCCACTGGTGGCGGAATCTCCCCCATACTTTCCCAAAATCTAATTACAACATGGATTATTGAATGAACCAGTACCAACCGACCCTCCATAGAGATATGCAACCTGCTCCAGGTATCAACCTTGTGTCTGATACTGTCTAGGAAAGCTTTGAAGTCATCCACTACACCCCTACTCGCCATTAGGTGATACCCTAAGTATTTTATAGGGAAGACCCCACTTTCCATGTCGATGGCCTCCTTAAGCCTGCCCCTTCTATTATCACAATATTTAGAGAAGAAAACCCACGATTTAATGGAGTTGATATAGAGCCCTGTGAGTTTCCCATATAGGTATAAGACCTTGCTATATTCCTTGTGCCTCTTCGCATTGCCCATTGAGAACAGTGATACATCATTTGCAAATACAATATGGGTCATCACTTTCACCCCCAGACTTTGTAAGCTTTAATGTGTCCACTCTCTTCAGCTTTGTTAAGTAGACCTATCAACCCCTCCATCACCAGGGCAAAAAAGAGGGGGGACAACGGGTCACCCTGGCATGGTCCGTGGGATAAAGGGAAAAGACCTATAGGGGTACCATATATCAACACAAAGAAAGAATAGGTAGTGATACACTATTTGATCAATGAAATCCATCTTAGATTAAAGCCAATGGACTCCATGATCTTCCATAGGTAGATCCATCTGACATGGTCATATGCTTTTCTAATATCAATCTTAATGTACGCTTTTGTTGTAGCCTCTTTTCTATTGAAGTCATTTAAGAACTCAGTGTCTAGGAGAGATCAGTCTGACATCCTTTTGCCTTTGACAAACACATTCTGGTTAGGGGATATGATGTGGGCTAAGATACAACTCAGACATTTTGTCAATAACTTAGAAATAATTTTTTAGAGTAAAAAGTTGCAGGCGATTGGTATGTAGTTAGTTATTTCTCTAGAGTTTCTCGTCTTGGGTATCAACTTTATAAATGAGTGATTCAAAGCTATGACCATGGATCCTCCCTGAAGAAACCATCTCACGGCCTTACATACGTCCTCCTTAACTATTGTCCACATTTCTTGGAAGAAACAATTATTAAAGCTATCTGGTCCCGGGGCCTTGGAGTAATATATCAAGAAAGTGGCATCTTTTATTTCATATTTGTTGGCATCTTTACAAAGGGTGTCATTCATATCATCAGTGACACTTATGTCCAAGATTCCTTCATCAATGTCGAGCTAGTTATGGTGGTTGGGGTCTTTATTGTAGAGACTAGTAAAGAAAAGTGTAGCCCGATCAACAATCTCTTCCGTACTACCAACCACTTCCCCTTTATCATCAAGTAGTTCATATATTGTGTCCTACATCTGTTTCTTCATGATGGCAGCATGATAAACCTTGGAATTGCGATCACCATCTACAATCCACTTCGGCCTACTCCTCTGCCAGAGGAGTAGCTCCTATGCTTTCTCAAGTTTCCTGACTCTGCTTCTGTCTTCATCTCTGCTTCAATACCCATATGAGACGTTGAGTTGAGGCTTAGGTCCAAAGTAGCCTTGTCGTAGTCATCTCTGGCTTTGTGTAGGAGATTGGGCAGGTTCACCTTCTCCTTTGACCGTCTCTTGGTGTCCTTCTTCGTGCATTAAAGCTTTTTCAGCACCACATACAATGGGTTCCCTACGATATGTGTTTGCCAAGCCTCCTCCATAGTCTCTTTGAAACCATCCCAATCGCACCACATGTTGAGGAACCTGAAAGGACAAGTGGGTTGAGATGAGTTCTTAATATGTAACTACATCCAGGCGTGATCGTTGAAGTGGTGTAAGTCGAGTTTGATGGCAACATTAGGAAGCATGTCCTGCCAGGCTGTGTTCACAAGCCCTCTATCCAACATGCTTACTATTTGTCCTTGAGGTCCTTGCTTATTTGACCAACAACTATCTACCTCAAACTTTTCAATTTCTCTCGTCCTTGCTTTGCTTGCTTAATTAGAACTTCAAATTGCTCTTAAACTTTTGGTTTCAATTGATATAATTTGAAGGTCTAACCTTTCTTGTGAGAGTTTTGAAGCTCTATTCACCCCCCTCAAGAGCCCTAGATCCAACAACTATCTACCTCAAACTTTTTGTGTCAACGTTTTTTTTTCTTTTGTCACCTCATGATGCATGCTGGTAGGTCATACATCCGAAAGTACCATCTTATCATATTTGTCTCATATGACAGTACACATGTCCCATACCATATGCATTAGAAAGTATGATACAATCATAATAAGTTTAGATTTATGCATATAACATCCCCTCTACAAAACCCCATAAGCTTGTGTCCCATACCAAAAACATGTGGGAAAAAGAGATGGCATAATATGCAAAAATCTACAGTTAACATAAAAAGTCTAAAGCAACTAGAAACCAATCCTAATACATAGCTCAACTTCTATTACTTAACTAAACCTCTAACCCCTATTCTAGACTCTTTCACTCACTCCTTCTATAACTATCTTTCTAAATTTATCTATTCTCACTTGGCTGCTACTGGAAATCTTAATTAAGAATATGAGAGTTTGCCTGACGACTATCTATATTATTGCTCTAATACCATATTATAACACCCCAATTTTCATAACACATGAGTGGAAGCTATTATTATTTTTTCAACTGAGGGGTATTACTAATATGATATGCATTACAATAATGATAGATAAAAACCAATACAGACTAGTGCAAAAATTCGTTCTCATAAATTCTTAGAAAAGAAACTCTGTCACAAATTCATATACAAAAGAAACTTAATACCGTAATACCACTTTGTACAAATCTCATATCAAACCTAGGACCGTGTAGATGGCACTAGTACATATATCACCTTTAGCGTCGGTTAAATATGACTTTAGAAGTCAGTTTCCAAGTCACTCTCTAGTGTGTGACACTAAATGTAGAAGCCTTCAATGTCGGTTTCATAACTGACGACACAAAGCCGTCCCCTGATTGCAATCTAAAAAAAGCACCAGTAGGGGGACCATAGGCATCAGTTATCAAGACATAACCGACGCCACATCCCATCCCAAACAAAAATATTGGCCCCAGGTTAGACCATAGGTGTCGGTTAACAACTAAAAACTGACTCTGTTGACCTAAAATTATTGATGTTTTATAAGTTAACCAAATAGTAACCGAAACCATTAGGTTATAAATATGTCAGTTATCTATTAATCACCAATGAGTTAAGTTTTTGTTATCGGTTTCTATTGTTAACCGAAGACTATGTTTTGATTTTTTTTTCTTATCATCTTGTAGGCCTACTGTCCGGCTGGTAAGCAGGATGCAAAACTTGCTGTTCAATTTTGAACTGTAGGTTTACAACATCCATTGATTTCAGCCAACAACAAGCAACAAACTTGCAATATTAACAAGGATGGACAATTAAGAATATGGAATGATTCACACACATGTATAAGCACAACATGCCATAATGAACAATTAATATTTCATCACACACATGTAGAAACCTGTAGTTCCATTTCATTCCTCCATTTCATATTCACACACATGTAGAAACCTACAGTTCCATTCATTTCATCTCTTTTCACATTCAGACACATGTAGAAACATTCATGTATTCATCTTCACACACATATGTATATAGATAAGACAATTAAAAAAAATTCATTCTGACATGTATATATAAGTGTCTTTCAAAGTTTAACATGTCATCAAATACAGAAATAATTATGACAACAAAGTTTAGAAATATCATTCTTTATCATTATCATTGTCATCATCACCATCAATATTCAAATGATAATAAAAACTTCCCACTACTTGTAAGGCTTTTGCCCATTGTTCTCTTGCATCATTTAATTCTTCCATCATATAGGGAGTATGTATATCTAATAACTTTTCACCTGAAGTGAAGTCACTGGTTTTAAACACCTACAAAGAGAACATATATATAATAAATATTATATAATAATATTGATATATTTCATATTATCTAATGAGACTATATATAATACCTATTGTATGGTAACAATTTCCATTGCATCATGTTTGATAATTAGGTCCATATATCACATCACATTGTATGCACATGCCCAACCATTGTTTTGTGTAGTACACTATAAATTGAAACATAAAAAATGTTAACAAATACAAACAAATATAGTTCACATAAATAATATATACATTGTCAGGAAATTACTCTCACATTCTCCCAAAGTAACAGTTTCTTTATCTTGGCCATGTTTCCTCCAACTTTTTGGAACTCTTTTAAAGCCCTACATGCTAATGTAACACATTAAATTGCATTATTAAATAATAATGTAACAATAGATGCTAATGGATATAAAAATATGAAAGACTTCTCTCGTGAATAATGACCTTTTCATTGAGTGTCCATATAATGAGTTTAATTCCTTCCTCAAAGAATCTAGATAATAAACAGTCCACATCTTGGGGACAATAACTAGTAACTCCCAATGAGTACCACTAGAGGTAAGAAAATTAAAAAATAATAACTCAAAATCCACAATAAAAATGTAATTTGCTTATGTCCAAATTACAAGCAAAGTAAACTTACTCAACATTGAATGGAGCTATTATCACCGTCTTCTTTTTTGCCAAAATATTTAAAAGCGACAAAGATGTATGAGGTAACTAATGAAGGCTCTTTATCTACGTGACTGATCAAATATGGAACTAGAAATCCCACATGGGAAAATGAAAAATCTTTACAAATCGTGTGTAAGTGGCTGCAAAACATGTATTACATATGCATTAATATATAAGAAACTAGATCACCATATATAAAACAAGGTATATGGATATATGAACAATATCTCACCATATCCATAACTCTATCATAGATGTATTCAACCAATCATAACGAAACAACTCCAAAATATCTTGTATAAATATGTTGTTATTGTCTGATTTTCCTGCAACATCCACCGGAATAGAAACAATTATAGGAGAATTTGTCGCCTATCCATACTACCATACCCTTACAATTAGGACCTAACGAGTCGTATAGGTCCCTTGGAAGCCAACTAAGTACTTCAGGAGTAGGTGGAGGCCGAGCTATAGCGAGTTTCTTCCTTTCGACCTATATATATAATTTTAGATCAATTGACTAGCTCATATATACACACACTAACAAATTAACGTAATGTAAATTTACCATACAATATCAGTATAGATGACATTCATTTTGGGCCACAATATCACTCTGCCTTCTACTTCACCAAGCGTTTCAAAATCTGGGTGGGCATATGGCAATGGAAGATGCCTCCACTGGTGGAGTATAAGTCTCAGGCTCACACGAACCACACCATCTGGTACTGGAGTGCCATGAAACATGTCCCCTGGAAGGGTTGGGTAAGCCTCGACCTCTGCAATGATAAATTCTTTGCTTTTTAGACGGCATGGCTTCCACCCCTACAAATTTATGTAAAGTATGTTATATACGCATATACATAAACATATCATCTTGAAAAGACTAGCTACTATGTCATAAAAATACTTACAGCGGACGTGCAAGGTGGTTGGTCTACATGATTACTCCCAACCACCTCTACAGTAGGAGAAGAGTGGCACGCCCCAAGTACTGGATGAGTAGTAGTAAGAGATGCCTACCACTTACTCATTGCTTCATGTAGTCTCCTATTAATTAACTAATCTACCTATACATGTACAAAAGAAATTCTAGTTTTTGATTATTGAATTCACTTTTGCAATAACATTCTAAAACAAGAATAGGTTACCTCAACTTTTGAAAATCCCGCTTTTGGGATATGTTTGTGTTGTGATGGCCGAAAGAATGCTTTTATACCCACACCAGCACCTGCACCTCTAACACATCCAAGATGCTCTGGGTTACCAAGAGTAACTACCAATTCATCCCTTGTGCCCTCAGGGATGAACTTGGCTTTCTTCCTCTACTCATGAAGCTCTCGCTAATCGCCATCAATATAAATTGGTAAGTAAACATAATAATCAATATTGTTTGCTCTAAGAGTTGAATTTTACCATTTTTACAGCCACCTCTGCAGTTGCGGGTTTGGTTTTATCTCCTTTCTTGTTTTGCCTCCCAACTATCCACACATCATGGTGAGGCAAAGGTGCAGGAGTAGTAGTAGAGGACTCCCCAGTCTCTTGAGTAGCAGCAGACTCAGTAACAACAACAGCAACAACCTATAGCCTTTGGCGAATGCCTGAATAGCTTTTACACCCATTGTGTGGTCATGAACATTCAGCGCACGCTTTTCTCTTTGAGCATCACTGATAGCCTTGTTAGTAAGCCCATTGATTTGGTTAGTAACACTAAAGGTCAATCTTGAATAGGTGAATACATAAGAATGTATATTAATTAAATTGGGAGTGGCACTTAATACCTTGAATTCATGAGTTTTTCTTTTGGCAACAAACTCCTCCCAGTCATTGGGGTCCAAGTAGTTCCATTGCTCAGTGGATCACTTCTTCCTCTTCTCAACATCTCGTATATAATCTCAGGTGAGATTTGTCCTATAGTTCCTTAGGACCCTCCCACAGTGTTGCATCATGCATTTACGATGCAACCTTTCACCAAGTTCAAATATACTCTGCAAAATTTCATAAATTTAACTAGTATCCTAAAAATTAGTAATCTACAAAATAGAATTGCAAATAATAATAACTCACACATAGTTCCTTCCATATTAAGTCTTTCTTCCCCTTAAGAATTTTATGCCAAGATTCTACATTAGGACTACAACGGCTACGAGTAAGAACCCAAGATATGAAATAAACGAGTTGTGGTTCACTCCTATAGGATTTCCTATATGATCAAAATCCATAGCCAGTTTGGGTCCATTGCCCCTTTGTTGTAGTAACTTGTTCATCATAGTGATGCCCCTCACCTTTTCAATTTTTTTCGCTGCTCATCAAGTGCCCCAAGTTCTTCAGGGGGTACATTATCAACCTATAATTTGACAAAAAAACACACTTACAAGATATAACTTATAAATGGACATATAGATAAAAATATAGGATATATTTTAAAAACTTACATTGTGAGGCACCGCATTGATATCCTCACCCTCATGACAATCATCAGCATGGTCATCATACTCATGCTCAGCCATCTGAAATTTTCATTAAAAAATCAAACATTTAACATTTAACATAACTAGAAGATAATAAAACATTGAAAAGTTCACATTCAGAAAAACAAAACATATAAAAAATAAAAACATGCCTCTAATACTGTGATCTTTTATCAATTAACATTCCTTCGGTGTGATCTCCGCACACATACAAGTCATCGTTAGCTTCAATATTTGGTGGTGTTGGCAACCCAACTGAGAATGAATTCGAGTCATCATACTTATCATAGTACTCTTCTTCATATATAGGATCTTCAATGAACTGTCTTTTACCATGAAGAACAACCAACCACTTATCATTTATAGGATCATCAATATAAAATACATGTTTCTCCTGTGATGCTAATATGAATGGTTCACCCTTCTCGCCAATCTTTTCAAAGTTCGCTAATGTGAAACCCAATACATCCACTATAACTCCTTTGGTGTTATCTACCCAATTACATTTAAAGAGAGGAATTCTAAAATCTACGTAGTCAAACTCCCATATGTCTTTAATGACACCGTAATATGACATTTTTGCTTCACGTGGACTCTTATCCTTTGCAGTTGCAAAAAATGATGAAGACTCTTGAAGGGTTATCCCACTATTTTGGATGAAACTCTTATCATCTTAACTCTTTATGTAATATGAGAACCCATTTATGTCAAACCCTTCATAAGACATAACATTCAATTTTGGTTTAAAGGCAAGGCATTTGATATTTTTAGCAAGATTCTTTTGTGTTTGAGATAGTTGATGTAAGACTTTATCTTCAAACCACTTAATAAATGTCTTGTTATGATCTCTAGCAAGCCACATTGAATTGGCTCGAGGATATTGTTTTTTGATGAAATTGGTATGTTTTTTGATATAAACACTTACTTCGTCAATGTTGTGTAAAATATACAAATGAGCTTGTTCCAACTGCTCATGGCTGATTACTTTCATCTGTGATCCCAAAATTCCTTTTCCAGAATACTCATCAATATTCTTGTCATTAACATTAGCATCATTACCACTCAGAAAGTCATTGAAAAAATCCATAACCTCTCTCGCCACATAACCCCTCAATAATACTCCCTTCATGCCGATAACGGTTTCGAACATTACCTTTAAAAATGCTCATGTATCGTTCAAAGGGATACATCCAATGCAAGAAAACTGGTCCCAACATTTTCACTTCCCTAGTCAAGTGGACAACAAGATGTACCATGATATCAAAGAACAAAAGAGGAAAATACATCTCAAGATGACATAGGGTAACAATCACTTATGTTTGGAACTTATCGAGCGTATCAGGATCAATAACTTTGCTACACAGACTATTGAATAAGAAACAAAGTCTGGTGATTGAAAAGCTTACATGTTTCAATAGTATATATCAAATTGCTACGGGAAATATTTGTTGCATTAGAGTGTGATAATCATGAGATATAAGACCTATCAACTTCAGATCTTTTATTGATACCAATCTACAGATGTTGGATGAGTAGCCCTGTGGCACCTTAACATTTACCAAGCAATCGCAAAAAGCTTTCTTCTCCTTTGGAGACAACATGTAACAAGCAAGAGGTAAGTATGTTCTCCGATCGCTACTAACTACTTCTATTAATTTTTTCTTTATTCCCCTTTTACATAGGGCCATTTTAGATTTTATCCCATCTTTAGTCTTACCTGGTATATTCAATAGAGTACCACTGATGCTATAATAGAAATTTTTCTCAACATCCATGACATTGATACAATGCTTGACAGCCAAAGAACTCCAATAAGGAAGATCCCAAAATATTGAATTCTTCTTAAACAAAGATTTTTCACTCCGTGTCGCCATTGTACATTTTGATCTCTTACCAAATTCATTGACAAAGTCTTTTACTCTTTCATAAACAACCTCCCCTGGTATAGGTTTAGGTGCCCTCCATTCCCCATTTCGTCCATTGAACGCTTTGCGCAACCTACGGTACATAAGGAATTTTGGAAGAAACCTTCAATGGCCAAGATATACAGTCTTGATGCCATATTTTAGTCATATTGAATCAGAGTTATCTCCACATATAGGACACACTTTATATCCTTTGACACTATATCCGGACAAATTCCCATATGCTGGAAAGTCATTAACAGTGCAAAATAGCATAACATGCAAACAAAATTTCTCTCTTCGTGAAGCATCATAGGTCATCACACCTTCACTGAAGAGTTTCTTTAAGTAATCAATCAGAGGTTCAATATAAATGGCGATATCATTTTTAGGTTGTTAAGGGCCCGATATCAACATCGACAACATAACATACTTATTTTTCATACACAACCAAGGAGGAAGATTGTATATAACAATCATAATTGGCCAAGTGCTATGTTGGATGCTCAATGTCCTGTACAGATTCATCCCATATGTACAAAGCCCAAGTCTTAGATTCCTGACTTCTTCACCAAATTTAGGGTACAATAAATCAATCTTCTTCCACTGTGGGGAATCAAACACATGTCGTAGGATCCCATCATTATTTTTCTTAAAATCTGCATGCCACCTCAAATTCTTCACATCTATCATATTGGCAAACAAGTGTTAAAATCATGATATTATAGGAAGATACCACATCACCATGGCAGGAGAACCAGTTTTGGACTCCCCAGAAGTCATCATTTTATACCTTGATGCACCACATTTTGGACAATCTTTCAAATCCACATAGTTCTTTTGAAATAATATACAATCATCCGGGCATGCATGTATATTATTGGCCTCCATTCCCATTGGGTACAATAATTTCTTTAACTGGTATGTTGAGATTGGAAGCTCATTTCCTTTGGGAAAAATTTCTTTCAACAAAGACAACAATGATGTGAAGCTTTTGTCACTCCATCTATTGTTAGCTTCCAGCTTATACAATCTCAATACAGTGCTAAGCTTTGTAAACTTAGTACAACCTATGTATAATGGTCTCTCAGCATCTTGCACAGTGTTTCTAAAAATGGGAGGTGGATCAGTGTGCTCTACCCCACAACTATCAATCATCACATCAACGATGTGTACTGGAACCAGTTCGTTCACATCTACATCATTGGAGGCAATTTCTTCTTCCACACAAGCACTACTATCGACATCTACTTATTTTAGGTTTGAAATCTCTCCATACTAGTGTCATTCTATATAGCCTTGTAAAATCCCATTGCACATGACATGACTTTTGATTTCATCACCAGTGCTAACTTTCAAGTTGTTACTGTAATGCCTACATGGACAGTAGAACCTATCTTTAAGTTGTTTCCTATGTTCCTCAACAAATCTAATAAACTGATCAAGACCAAAAATAAACTCTGGGGTGTAGCAATTTGTAAAGGGCATCCATGATCTATCCATTCTATGATCAAAGAGAATACAAGTATATATTAGGGTTTAGGGTTAAAAGATTAGGGTTTAGGGTTAAAAGATTAGGGTTTATGGTTAAAAGTTTAGGGTTGAGGGTGTTATATATAATAAATATGTACCCCCTATTCCATTCTTGATCACCTAATCTCATTAGTAAGTGTATAATGTGTATTCAATTTTCAAGAAATTTTGGCAGAATTTCCCCACACTCCAAATACACCGATGTACATGGGAAAATGCCCACCGACATATGTACTTAGAGAACAAACGGGGAAGTGCGGAAGAAACATCAAGAAAAATGAATACACATTATACACTTACATACTAAGTGAGATTAAGTGTTCAAGAATAGTCCCAAACTGGGGTCTATCCAAGATTTACTCCTAATGAGTAAATTTTAGATGAGTTTCTAGGCCAAAAAAATACATGTATATATGTTGTCATTCATATACCTACAATCATAGTATCATCGTTCATATCCTAGGTTTTGTGTAACATCATTTAATTCAGTTCATTCTTCCATTTGGATAAGTTCATTCATTCATCATTAACCCAAATCAATCATTAATAATCAACAACACAATTTTAAAGAACAATTATATATTGAAATAAGTTAAATCAATCACTAATAAGAGAGAAAGAAAGCAATAACAATTTATTAAATTCATTCATTCATCATTAACCCTAGTTAATCATTATTAATCAACTACAAAATTTTGGAGAAAAAATATATATTGAACTAAGTTCATTCATACCTCATTTAATCCTTATTAATAAATATTAATCAATCTTAATTAATCAATAATAATCTTGTAAAAAACTCATCACACTGGTGAAGCAGGTTGTGGTGGCAGTGGCCGGAGGTGGAGGTAGTCGCAGCTGTGGCTATAGAGGTGGTCACAGCTATGGCCGAAGGTGGAGGTGGCCAGAGGTGGAGGCAGAGATGACTGAAGCTGCGGTGAAGCATGTGGTGAGCGGTGGCTGGATGGCGGGTTGTGGCTGTGGTCATTGGTGGAGATGACTAAGCAAGCGAGTGGTAGTGGCAGCGACTGAACTGGAGCGGCAGCGGTGAGCTCCTCAGTGGTGGTTCCTCTCCATAACGGCGGCGTCGAGCTCCTCTCTGCAGCGGCGTCGGTGAGCTCCTCTCCATAACAGCAACAGCGGCGGAAGTGACTGGCAACATAGAATTGCAAGAACTAGCTTGAGTGGCAACAGAGAATCAGGAATGAAACAAAGAAGGGGAAGAGTCTGGCTTGTGTGGTGCTATTCAGTTAATTATCGGCATCGATTATTGTGTAAAACTGACACTTAACACCATCTACAATTTCAAACAAATACCGAGACAGGGTGTTCATCGTCAGTTTCAACATATAATAACCGACGTCTATACACATACGCAGCCAATTTTTTTTTCTTGAGTTACAATCATAGTTTTCAGTTTCTCCCTTAACACTGACACCAATTAGGCAAATTGAGGGGAAATGTTTTTCGTGGGGACAATGTGCGAGAAAATATCCTCGTCGGTTCCTGTGCAACAACCGAAGCCAAATAAGGTATGAATTTTTGCCCCATGAGGGATATTTAGGCATCAGTTGTATTTTAAACAACCGACGACATATGGGGAAAAAATTTGTGGGGCTTGGTGCAGAACATCATTCGTCTGTTTTTATACAACTGACGTCAAATTGGAATTTTGGAGGCAAATTTTTTTTCCTTGGAAAATTGTGTTTTGCGGGTTATTTTGGATGTCAGTTTTTATTTTGACTAGCCGATTTTAAATAAAAAGCAATACCCATGTCTTTTGTAAAGTGGTCGGTCTTCACATATAGGTGTTGGTTGTTGTGTTAAACCGACATCATAGTTTAACAGCGTCAGTTTTTTAGTTTTAATCAACACCAACAAATGTGACATTATACATCATTTTTATACTAGTGTGGCACCCCACAAAGCAAAACTCCTAAAATTGTAGTTTCATCCTCTTATCATGACTATCTCCTGAAGTTCTATTCTTGCGGACATCTTGTCCCCAACCATACACAAAAGGAAACATAAGCTAAAGTGGCATTGAACTTCTAATATGATAAACATAAATATGACATAATTGAAAGTTGAACTAATATCTAAAAGTTCTAAACTTATTCTAAATCAATGTATCTTTTACTTATTTCTTTAATCTGATCTGTGGCCTCCATTACATGATAGGTCCTCTATGACACCAAAGTGTCCTCTATGGTGCAACACACCCTCTATTGACATTGAAGTGTCCTCTATGGTGCAACAAACCCTCTGTCAGCACAATGTGCCCATAGTGACACCTGTTGTGCCTGGTGCAGTGCACCCTCTGAATTAGCTCATGACTCTCTAGTGAGGACTTATCCTATAATGTATATAATTAATATTTTGATGTCATTTTCTATCTATGTTCTTATATTCTTATCTCTGAATCTTAATCTATTATCTCTAAATCTTAGTCTCTAATCTCAAAATCTGTTCATAATTTCTTATTTTTGAATCTTAATCTATTTCCTCTGACTTTATATCTCTATTCATTAATTCTCTGAAGAATCTAATTCTGAATAAAAAATCTTATAATCTTATTATCTAATAAATCTTAATTTGAGGCTCTATTTTAACATGATGACTTAACGCAATTCAGATATCAAGTGTATGCCATCTGTGTCTAAAGGCTTGAGAAGAAATCTGAAGTAAATAGAGAAACTCTAAATATCTGATAATCATATAAACCTCAAATACTTGGCATCTGATAATATGGAAACATAATTCAAGCTGAACAAAATTTGATTACTCTAAGCATGACAAGATATGAAACACTAGACTTTGCAAGGAATTGATCTCTGAGTTACTTTGTAGGAGGGTGTAGGTTGAATGATAATAACTATGAAATTCAATTGACATGGCCCACTTACCTTTTGCACTGAAGGTATCTTTAAGGTAGTCCTGATCCCAAGTTCCATAACTTAATAACTTGGACATCACTATAGTTCTATTAGTTCATGTATATTTTCCCTTTTCATATTTAAATCTCAAACCCCATCATCCTTAACTTCTTAACCCAAATTAGGGTTTCTATTTAGAGGAAGCATAACTCCAATATAAGTTGTAGCAAAACTCTTAGTGCTAAATATATATCAAAATTTACATTATATAACTAATATATCTTTATACTCAAATAAGCCAAAAATCATTTAATGCACTAATATGAGCATATACATCATATATTCAGAGTAAGCCTTGAATATGCTAAAATATACTAATACCACTGAATTACTTTTGGTATTAGAGGAAAATACAATTAAAATCATCTTCCTTACCAAATAGTGCATGAATCACATGTTGTCTCACAAATCATTAGCAATTATCTTATATAATAGCCACTTAGGCCCAAAAATGATATACCAATATAAATACATATGAAATCTAGAAAAATATTATAATCTATAAGAACAATGTATATTATGGTTTTGGTAGAAATCCCTAATCGGTTCATTGTGAAACATTGGGTGAAATATCCATAATGCCCTTGTTAGGGTTGACATCAAAAACCTTGGTAGAAGTTAAATTCATAATGATCATGCTTTAGAATAGTGTTTAACATATAAAAATACACATTTGGTAGAATTTTCATGAATTTATAAATTCATTTGCTATTTTAAATTGACAAAAGTTCAAAATCACATAGTTTTCAATGCAAAACATATAATAATCAACAAAATTCAAGAAATATGTTTAGGATATAGTACACTCAAATAGATTTCTATAGGTACCTGGTTTGCTAAAAAATGATTTCAAGTCTCAAAAATTCTGAATCGACGTGTCTTTTATTCAATTTGTGGCCACCATTATGCGATAAGTCCTCGTCTGTGACACTAAAGTGTCCTCCATGGTGCAACACACCCTCTGTTGGCATGAAATGCCCTTTATTGACACTAAAGTGTCCTCCATGGTGAAATGCACCCTCTATTGGCACAATGTGCCCTCTGTGACACCAACAATGTCTCGTGCAGTGCGCCCTTTGAATTGTTCCAGGACTGTATGGTGAGGACTTATCCTATAATTTATATTCTGATGTCATTTAATATCTCTATTCCTAATTTCTTATCTCTGAATCTTAATCTCTTATTTCTGAATATTAATCTCTTATCTCTAAATCTGTTCTCAATTTCTTATTTCTGAATCTTAATCTATTGTCTCTGACTCTGTATTTTTATTTCTTGATTCTTAGAAGAATCTATTTATGAATCTAAAATATGATAATCTTATTATCTAATAGATCTTAACCTGGGGCTTTGTTTTAACTTGATGACTTAACGTGATTCTGATATCAGATATATGACATCTGTGTCTAAAGGCTTGAGATGAAAATTGAAGTAAATAGAGAAAATCTAAATATCTGATAGTCATATAAATCCCAAATACTTGGTACCCGATAATATGGAAATATAATTCAAGCTGAACAAAATATAATTACTCTAAGCATGAAAAGATATGAAACAGTAAACTATGAAATAAACTTAATCTCTATGTTACTTTATAGGAGGGTGTAGGCTGAATCATAATAAATATAAAATTCAATGGCCATGGCCGACTTACCTTTTGCACTGAAGGTATTTTTAAGGTAATCTTGATCCCAAGTTCCATTACTTAATAACTTGGACATTACCGTAGTTCTTTTAGTCCATGTGTGTTTTCCCTTTTTCATATTTAAATCTCAAAAGCCATTATCCTTAATCCCTTAACCCAAAATAGTTTCTATTTAGACGAAACATACTCTATTATAAGTCACAACAAACTCTTAGTGCTAAGCATATATCTAAATTTACATTATATAACCATTATAATATTTATACTCAAATAAGAAAAAAAATCATCTTATACACTAATATGAGCATATACATCATATATTAAGAGTGAACCTTGAATATGATAAAATATACTAATATCATTGAATTACTTCTGATATTAGAGGAAAATTCAATGAAATCACCCCCTTACTAAATAGTGCATAAATGACATGTTGTCTCACAAATCATAACAAATTTTCTTATATAATGTCCACTTAGGATCAAAAATCATATACTAATATACATTCACATGAAACTCCAAAAAAACATTATTATTAGTAAGAACAATGTATATTAAAGTTTAGGTAGAAATCACTGATCGGTTCATTGTGAAACATTGGGTGAAGTACCAATAATGCCCTTATTTGGCATAAAAAACCTTAGTAAAACTTAAATTAGAATGATTAGATAGAATAGTGTTTAATGTATCAAAATGCACATTTGATAAAATTTGCATTCATTTCTAAATTCATGTGCTATTTTTAATTGACAAAACATCAAATTATATAGTTTTGAATACACAACATATAGTAATTAATAGTAATCAAAATCATATTTTGGAAATACTTTTAGGATATAGTACACTCAAATATCTTTCCTTAGGTATCTTGTTTGCTATACACTGAATTTTAAACAAGATTTTTTAGATTACCATAGTCTGGATTGATCCTAGCCGTTGGTATGAAATCTGAGGGAGTGAGACCAACATGCGCTCCCCTTCCCTTTTCCTTCTTGGTAGTTGATCCTCCCTGGGATATGCCTCCTTTTCCACCCACCTACCCGTGAGTCCTCTTTGCCTTTTCCAATGTGTCTGCCTTCTTGGCCGGCCACCGAGACTACGCTCGATTGAGTTAGAGCTCACCTCTTTGGCCATGAAATCACCATGGATCATGCTTCCCACTACGGTCTAGCCTACTTCGAGGGAACAACACCACCACTATGTATGGTGACCAGAATCAGAGATCTCCAACTCTAGAGCTTTCACATCCACCAACACCTTCGACTTCTTGGTTCTATTTCCCCTCTCCCTTGATTTTAGGCAAAACCCTAGATACAAATTCACTGCCCCCTCTATTGAAAAAAAATGAGGCTTTTATATCGTTCAATATCATATCTTGGAAGGAGATTCCCCTATAAAATGGCAGCCGCAGTCTCCAGTCCGTGCGGATTGGAGTCACCCCTCCTTTTTTAATTTTTCTTCTTCTTTTTGATACAAGCCCAAATCAAAGAAATATTTATATATCCCACCCCATAACTCTGTTTGATTCCAAATTTTGGGGTAAATATTATATCATCATCATCTTTGCATGAGCAATATTATAGGTGAAAACTAGTTGGACAGACACTCAAAATATATTCTTTAAATAAATACTAACTTAATAACCTAGGACACTACCTATATAAAAATCATCTAACATTTCTCCAACCATCGTATATTATAATTACTTTATAAGTAAAATATCAGGGGTACTTTTTATGACACCAAAATATACCATACTCAAATTTATACTCTAAGGGCCCATGTAAAAACCTTAATGGACTTATTGGGCTAGAATCGGATTCTAGGGAGCACGACTCCTTCCTTGGTCTTTCAAAGGGTCCATGAGCTTAATTTCATTATAAATCATGATAATAAAACTTGATTAAATATAATTTCCCAATTAAAGCTTCCATACTATAGATTTGATCAATATTGTTTTTCTTCCTAAATATTAAGATCAGGTTTAGGGCTCAAACCATTAACTAGAGTCATCACCTTTACTTCAATATTCTACTTTTATTGTCACTTCATATCATCAAATTAAATATCAAATTCCTACACTTTGAGGATACTACTGAAGTAGTCACAATTGCATAAAAGACACCCTCTACATTCCTTTTTCCTCTAATTCAAAATATCATGAAAATGGGATGGAACCTTATTGTAATTATAAATCTATCATATATTGAATTAGTAAATAACTTAATCATGTACTTACTAGATTCCAAAAATTAGGGGTGTGATAGAGGCCATGAAGATTTTTGAGGCTAACCAAATATCAAGATCTTCATCAGTCAAGATGAGGAGAAAGAAAAGCATAAGAGGAATTTGCCATTTGTACTTGAAGGCATTCTAGAAGAAGAAGATGGGGATAAAGATCTCCACTTTAGGTATATACATTATTGAGATAAAATTATCTACTTCTTCATCATGAGTACTTGACACCAGATGTGGACCTCACATATGCTCGAATATGCATGATTTGAAAAGAAGTAAGCCTCTAAGATAGGGCAAAGTGGAACTGCGAGTTGCAAATTGAGTAAGAGTTGCTACCATTGTAGATGGAACCTATAGTTTATCTCTTCTCACATGGATTGTAATAGAATTATTGAACCACTATTATGTACATATCATAAATAGAAACATCATTTATGTATCTTGTATGGATAAGGATGCATATAAATTTCAAATTAAGAATGGTCAATGTTTTATTTCTAAAGATGGGATCTTTTATGGCAATGCCCCAATGTCTTATGGTCTTTATTTTCTAGATCTGAAGACAAATATTTATAATGTAAATACCAAAAAACTAAAACTCAGTAACTCAAACAAAACATACCTTTGGTATTGTCATCTAGGGAACATAAATTAGAATTGCATATATAGACTCCATAAAGATGGTTATCTAGACTCTTTTGATTTCGAATCAATAGAGACATATTAATCTTGTTTGTTGGGCAAGATGACTAAGACCCATTGCATTGGTACCAATGATAGGGCTAGTGATCTTTTAGGACTCATACATACTTATGAATGTAGCCCTTTTAGAACGACTACTCCAGGTGGGTATCAATACTTAATTACCTTCAGTGATGACTTCAGTAGGTACGATTATGTTTATCTGATGAAACATAAGTCATAAACTCTTGACAGGTTCAAGGACTTTATGAACAAAGTACAAAACCAACTTGGCAAAAGTATTAAGGCACTTCCTTCTAATCGAGATGAATAATACTTAAGCCAACAGTTTGAGGACCTTATGTGAGCCCATGGTATCATATCGCAATGGGCTTCATTTATAACACCTCAACATAATGGTGTATCAGAAAGAAGGAATCACACATTGGTAGATATGGTGCGATCAATGATGAGTTTAGCTTAACTTCCGACTACCTTATAGGGTTATGATCTTGAAACCACTTTGCTTACACTAAACCGAGTACTATCAAAACCAATTTAAAATACACCACATGAGATATGTCATGGGAAACATCTTGATATGTATTTTATGGAGATTTGGGGATGTGAATATTATGTCAAGAAAATGTTTCTTAAAAATCATGGGCCCAAATATGATAAATGTTATTTTATTGGATATCCCAAGGAAACTAGGGGATACAACTTTTACACTTCATCTGACAATAAAGTGTATGTTGTCAGGACTGGTGTATTCCTAGAAAAGGATTTTATTTCAAAAGGAATCAGTGGGAGAAAAGTAAAACTCAGAGAGGTTCAAGATCAACAAAAAAATATTGAACCAACAGATGAACAAGAGGAACAAGGAGAATCACAAGTTGTTGTGGAGTCTCAAATTCCTCAAGTAACAAAGGAGCCTTGTTGATATAGTAGAACACACACTAAACTTGAAAGATTGGGATATCTTATAACTCGGGAAGGTGGTGAGTGGGTCATATATGATGATACAACAACCTATCTAGAAGATACTAAGGGACAAGAGTATGATAAATGTCTTAAGGTCATGAGATTTGAGATGGAATCCATGTTCGTGAAAAAGTGATGGGCAATGGTGGATCTACCTGAAGGCGTAAAACCCATAGCTGCAAGTGGGTCTTCAATAAGAATATAGATATGGATGGTAAAGTACAAATATATAATGGTAGATTGGCTAAAAAGGGTTTCAAACAAGTTCAAGGTGTTGACTATGACAAAACCTTTTCTCTAGTGTCCATGGTTAAGTCCATCTTGATGATGATTGCCAGTGCATCTTATCATGACCATGAGATTTGGCAGACGGATGTTAAAACTGCATTCCTTAATAGGAATCTTCTTTAGGATATGTACATGATTCTACTTGAGGGTTTTATAAATCCAAAGGATGCAAATAAATTCTATAAGTTACAAAGGTCAATCTATGGATGGAAGCAAGCATCTAGGAGCTGAAATCTTCATTTTGAGGAGATAGTCAAAGAGTTTGGCTTTACTCAAAATGAAGACAAACCTTGTGTGTACAAGAAGGCTAGTGGGAGCATGATTTTATTCATCATATTGTATGTAGATGACATACTATTGATGGGGAATGACATCTATATTTTATAAAAGGTAAGGACATGGTTGGGAAATACATTTTCCATGAAAGACTTGGGATAAGCATCCTATATCATAGGAATCAAGATCTATAGAGATAGACTAGAAGTCTTCTTGGACTAAGTCAAAGCACATATATTGATAAAGTGTTGAAGAGGTTCTACATGGAGAGCTCAAAGAGAGGAAACCTTCCCATGTGTCACAGAGTTACAAGCTCAATGCCCTAGTTCTTGAGAAGAAGGGGAACACATGAGTATGATTCCATATGCATCAACGATTGGATCAATCATGTATGGAATGTTGTGTACCATCTCAATGTCTCATATGCCTTGAGAATGATGAGAATATATCAGTTAGATCTAGGTGATTCTCACTGGACAGCCATAAAGAACTACCTTAAATACTTGATAAGGACTAAGGATCAATTCATGGTCTACAACAGAGAAAAAGAGTTGGTGGTAAAGGGTTACACTAATGTAAGCTTCCAAAGTGAAAAAATGATTATAGATTGTAATTTGGATTTTTTTCCCCTAAACAATGGAGCTGTGAGTTGGAAAAGCTCCAAGCAAGAGATAGTAGTTGATTATACAATATAGGTTGAGTATATTGTTGCATCGAATGCAGCAAAGGAAGTTGTTTGGATCAAGAAGTTCATATCTAAACTTGGGGTTGTTTTGAGCATCAATGACACAATTGAGCTATATTGTGACAACAATGGAGCTATTGCACAAGCTAAGGAACCCATATCACATGAGCATTCCAAGAACATACAAGGGTCTTTCCATATCATATAAGAGATTGTATAGAGAGGAAGATTAGTAAAGTACCAACCGAGAACAATGTTGTTGTCCCCTTAACAAAAGCACTTTCATAGCAAAAGCATGATGGTCATATCAAATCACATGGAATAAAATTCATGGGTGATTGGATACAAGTTCAAGTGAGAGTCTACTGGTATGTAAGCTCAGACAGCTAATCATATAATCATTATAATGGCATAACTTGTAAATGATTTGATTATAAAAAAGGCAAGCTTCCAATTTATTTTGTTTTATTTATTTATGAGATAATGAAGTAACATAATAAATGTCTAGAGAATGATATTACTCAATGACTTATGTCTTCAAGTACGTGACTTTAACAATGAGATCATATAGATGTTGAGAGTGTGTACATTCTTGTTATGTCCCTAGCCAGATGTTATTGTGGAAGGCTAATAGACAACAATAACACATAACACCAGAGTGTGTTGGTTGATGATAGAATATCACCAGTCATGATATGTGATAACAAACCAAGCACATAGATACTTGTTAGAGTATAGTGTTTTTGACAGACCCTCCATAAGAGTGATACACAGAAACCATAATTGGTAGTTAGAATCATCTCTTATAGTGTTGGTGGTGATTGTGGTTCTTAGACTTGAAGTCACTACACTCATCACAAGTCATTGAGTATTCTTTGACATCATCCAGTGTGATCCTGAATAAGGGTTGCCATAAAGGTGATGATTGGGTGTACTGTGACACATGGGGATGACCGTGAGTGATCTAGATGGGATTTGTCCATCCTATAGGAGTATGATATCTTGATCACTTGATAAGTGAGACTGAGAAATGCATGGCCATATATGTGTGAGTCAATATGTGACATTGACCTTACATATATCTCAAATAGTCTGCTCTAGTTCAAGAAACAAAGATTGAATGTTGAAGGGGATGGCTATTCCATGCCCCGGGTTCAATCCAGATATTAGTTACAAAGGAACTTTAGAAACACTTTGCCACAAATCCCAAATTCTAGGTTGAAGTTTGTCTCCAACTTTTCATTTACTTGGGTAGAAATGATGCATGACTAGGCACCAGTTTTTCTTGTGATGTCATAATATGGGAGATATAGGGTCACACACAATGGATACACCTAGAAGAGGAGTTTTTATTGTGAATGATAATTGAATTGATTGCTAAAGTGCTTTCATAATCAATTCAAGCATCAAATCATCTGACTAGACTCCCAACCGACTGATTCAAGTGTTGAACCAACCAGTTGGAGTGTCAAGTTTGATTGGATATTGCATTGACTAAATTATGGATGAGTTGGGGATTGAAATGCCCGATTCTCTTAGAGAACCAATCGTTTCACATAGCGAGATGGTTGGTTTGTGGTGAAATTTGATTTCATCAAGGATTAGTGATGACGTCCTGTCATGCATTAATTGATTAGAATTTCTAATTCATATGTGATTGAGAAACATGATGAAATGACTGGTTCACTGGGTAAACCGATCAGCTCGCATGCCAACCGATCAGTTTTCCTAGTGAATCGATCATTTCTCCATTTGGAGGTTGCAAAAATTCATGAGATTTTGGTCCCTTCCACTCCCACAGAAACTGGGAACCCTGACCCTAGCCCTCCTATAAATAGAGGGGTATTGGGGGCTTTTCAGACACATCAATTACCTCTAACAATTGTTTGTCTACTTAGGTTTTGATAACTGAGAGAACCCGAACAAGTCCTACCAGATAAAGGGAGGGTTAGTAAGGGAAAACAATTATGGGAGAGAAAGTTGGTGACTAATGTACGAATGAGGGGGACAATTCCTTCCTATCTATTCTACTAGAATGAAATAAGTTCTAGGTGGTTCGTCTAGACATCCATATAGGTGTGAAAATTATTGCCTAGCACTAGGAGGACAACATCAACCTATTGTATGTGGTGAAGACCAGGAGAAGTTGCACACATCATCCCAATTAAACTAGAAGACAGTTGTACAACTACAATGATGAGGATATTGTTGTTGGACTTGCTCCAGGACCAAGTATATCCTCAAAACCATCCTTTCCATTGTATAGTTGTTGATGTGATGTGCTGGTTTAATGGGGAATATGGGAGTAAATTTTTTGTTTGTGTTTCCTATTTGATGTCATATTTCCTTATAGATACAAAGTGACAATGTTGAGAATTTATTTTTGTGAGAAAGGAAGAAGAAAGGAGAAGACTCTAAAGGTTAGGATGATGCCTGATTAGCATTCAAATTAAGAATAAAAATCGGCTGCCTGTAGATGGAGGCACTCTCCTTTTCTCTATAGGATTAGGTTTAGGATCAATCCTTTAATACCATGTAACAAAATAAGATTTGAGGCAAAAGCTTTTTCTTATTGATATAAGACAAACTTCCCTCTTGTATACATGAGAGGAGGAAAGTATATTGAGGAAAACTCAGCCATAATGGAACAAGACAATAATGCCCAAATAACGTATGACTTATGAACTAATAACAATTTGTCGCATCTAACATTGGTTTTGGAGAAAAGACCATCCTTAAATCTTCTCCCAGGGAGACAATGAATCCATCTAAATTAGGGTGGTCCCAATCACTATAAAGTCTCATATACCAACTGTGACATACTATTGTTAATGTGGTACTCTCAAATTCACTAGGATTTAACTTCTAGCTTTTATCTAAGCAATAGAATGACAATACCACCAATAAGAGGATGAGTCTTATCACAATATAGTTAAGAACTGAACCCAAAGGACAACATTTTGAAGAAGAATTTGGATCTAGGCTAATTAAGATAAGCGAATAAAAAGGATAGATGGTTGGGTGTTTGTTGACTTACTAACTTAATAAGGCAAGAAATGAATTTAAACTAAGGAATGATTTTTGACAATGATACAATTGCCAAGATAATATGTTTCACCACTCTCTTTCATTGCATCATTCACTCATATGATTAATAGACTAATCCAGGGAAAATTTGCATCCATTCAAATTATAGAATTTTACAAGGATAGATTTGGTCATAGGCTTGAGGTATCATTACCTAAACATCTTGAATTTTCTTCCCAAAAACCTCCCTTCCATGATTGTATTTAGAATGAAAATATGTTAAATTGGATTTGAAATTGTAAGTTCTAATTTTTCTACTCCTTATATTGCAATAGATACAAAAGAAAAATAAGTAATCCATCGAACATGCATTAGATATTTAACTGAAAATATAATACTTCAAAAAGTAGTAATCACAATGCAATATTAAAAATATGGATATAAAGAATAATCCATGTGTCTAACTAGATGAACTAATCTCTAATCATGTTCATGAAATAAGAAGAGAAAGAAAAGAATAAGAAGAAGCTCATGGTTATTGTTGTAGTGTTTAAGAGACTGCATGTGGTCTATGAAACCGTCCTCCAAACAACTGTTGCATTCTCTAAAACATTCTTTGGTGGAGTGTGTCTCCATGTGAAGCCATCAACATTAGTCTCTAACTCTCCCCAATGACATTTAAGGTTTGGAATGGGGGTTGGATGGAACATGATTCCTCTTTGGATGTCCCTCTTGTATTTTTATAGCATGCCATAACGTTTCAAGTAGATCGGGTACCAATTAATAGTTATCTGTTTGTGGCATTGGAGAATGGGTGGTTTTTTTTTTGGAAATTGGGTAAGTATATTCCAAAAACCCCCTAAAAGGGGACAAAGCTACAAGCCACACCCATACATGTGACTACACACATCTAGGAATTGGTTACAACAGATCCCAATTCCTAGCTAGAATGGGTGGTTTAAGAACTAGTTAGCTGATGTGAAGTGGTCCATAACTTTACTCATTCTATAGATAATTGAATTACTATTGTAATTTATTGTGAATCACCTGATTTTTTATATGAGATGTGAAATCTGGAGTTATTGTACTGATCTAGGTACCGCTTAATGATTCCCTCTCAAATTGTCAGAGTTGGGGAGTAAGAATATAACATTTACTTTATTTATTGGGGATTTTTTTGAGGACTTACATCCTCTCTTATTTACCTTGCATCAACATGCAAATTAAACATATAAACTGATTGAGAATTAGATAAATTTTACAAACCACTAAAATTCTAAAACAAATGGAATATCAAGTGAAATGTAATGTTAACATACAAAAATAAATATAAATTGCAAATAAAACACATGATGAATAAACATTCATCAATTGTCACTATCCATGTAGATAATCCCACTGGTTGTATAAACTATAAAGAAAAAGATGAGATCATGTTTGATATGCTTCATGTTGACATGATCAACTATGTGTCACCACAAAGAGGCGTGCCACACTATCTACCGTATGACTCCATGCAAGCTTGCCCAATGCTTACAAGAAATTAACATCCACCCATAAATAGGTGTGTGGCCCAAACAACAACGTCAAAAGGAGATCATAGAAATCCATTACGGACCAAAGATGATTGGTTTTCAGTTCAACGACCCATTCTTATGTTTCCCCCACTTCACAAGATGGACATACTAATTTTAAATTAGCCTGAATATGCCCCAAATACAAGGGATTTGACAAGACAAGACTATGTAAGATATCTACAAGCTTCCCAAAAGTTGAGTAGGGAAGTTCCACAAATAAGCCTTGATGAAGGGCTCTTGCTCAGGGTATTTTATAGAAGGGACCTAGGCCCAAGTGCAAGAGTCCCCATCTGTATTTTCCATACAACATCATCACAATAGAAGATACTAGTGACACTTCCAAAGCCATTGTGCCTGTGATGATACCTTATATCATTCATGAGGTTGATGATGAAGATAGGAGGACTAGCCCGACATTGCCACCAATAGTGAGGAAAATGTCCTCAACACTGATATTCTAGATGGCATCCGGATTAGTCAAAATAACCAACACTCTAAATATGACAAGGATATTCTCAAATATTCACTCATGCATGTGATTGGCTTCTTATTCTAAAAATACTCAGATGGATGCAGAATGAATGATGACTTTATAGGTCCTTATGATGATTAATATAATGAAATCATTGACAATGACATGAAGAAACCCAATTATCCAACACCCAAAGAACACCCAAAGAAATGGCGTATTTTTCAATCTAGAAAAATTCACCACACTAATGTTCACTCTTGAGTCATCACGTCAAACTGGCTCCAAGTAGTGGAGCGATGGAGACATGGAAAAAAACTATGGGGCCACGTTAATGAATATGATGACATCAATGAAATGTTTGAGAGATGGGGAATACATGTCATCTTTGCATAAGACACCATGGATGACCTATGAAGACTCATCTACCCCATTAGAAGCATATATGAAATCCAAAATTGTCACATAAAGGAGTGAAACGTCCTGAAGACAAAGCCACTTATGTTTCCTAAAAGAAATTGCATTAGAAAAATGAAACTTTGATGATGTGGAGATCCCAAGGTTGCTAATTTCCATGCTCTACAATGTTCCCACCTTCCAGCAAAAACTCCAAAAAAATTATAAGCAAATCAAAGATGCTCTTTCCATTCAGGAGTTTTGTGATTATTTCTCAAGAGTATACAATGATGAAGACACATAGTTTGAAGGTTTTCCCATATCAGACGACATGTTTAACCTTGTAATTATGAAGATGATATGGAGACAATTAACCACGATTCATTCCCTGAGCCACACAAAATTTTAAAATTAGGGTGTGTCTACCTCAACCCAATAAGGATCAATTAATAGAATTCTGACATAACTATGTTGATGTATTATCCTAGAGTTACTTAAACATGTTGGGATTGGAAGCAAGGATAAAAATTCATTGCCCACCTATAATCACTAGCTTACAACCAATGAAAAAGAAAGCTAAATGAACATGAACAAAATGGAGCCTTAAGATAAGAGAAATGGTTCAGAAGCAACACAATGATGATTTCTTAGAGCCAATCAACTATCCCACTTGGATCACCAACATTCTTTCCATATCATATATGAATGGTAAATTATGAATGTGTGTGGACTATGATAGTATCAACAAAGTTTCTACTAAGGGTGACTCTCAACTACCAAACATGGGTGTATTAGTTGACAATATAATTGTCAACACACTCATATGATTTTTCGATGGTTTGTTCAATGGAAAAAATCAAGATGGCTAATGAAGATAAGGAAAATAATAACTTGAATACAAAATAGGGAGTGTTATTCTACTGAGTCATGTCCTCTGGCCTAGAAAATTTTGGGGCCACCTATTATATAGTGATGGTCACCTTCTTCCATGGCATGATGCATAATGAGGTATAAATCTATGCGCATGATATGATCTTCAAAATTTTACAATCAAGAAGACCACATCATGAGTCAAGAGAAGTTCTTCAAAAGAATATGTTTATCCTCTTTGCGTCTCTGTCCCAAATATGTACCTTTGCTCTAGTAATCTACTTGGGCACATGATTTGCCAACGAGGAACCAAATTACACCCAAGAAAGGCATGTGCCATCCAGGATATGACTTCACCAAAGATAGAAAAGGAAATATGAGGCCTACTTAGTCATCTACAATACATCAATCCATGCATTTCTTGGCTCACTCATATCTCTGGATTGATCTTCAAACTCTTGATGAAGAATTTTGACTTTTGGTGGCATGAGTAGTGTAAACATGCACTTCGAAAACTCAACGACTAGCTCTGCACATCACTAGTCCTAAATCCCATGTTACAAGGATGCCCTTTTACCCTTTAACTCACATTTTAAGGAACATTGATAAGAGGGGTCTTGAGGTAGTCAATCAATGATGGAGAGCATACCATCTACTATATGTCCAAGGAATTTAATGACCTAGAGGCCCTATACACAAAAATTGAAAACGATTTCTTATCTCTAGTGAATTCTACATAAAAGTTGCTCACTATCTAATCACATACTCTCTTGAATTAACTGGAATCCATGACCCACTATGTACTTGTGTGAATGACCTTCCCTCACTATAGGATGAAGAAAATGGTAAGTGGAGTTTTTGGAATTTTACATCACTTATTTACCAATGAAGGCAATCAAAGAACAAGATTTAGAATATTAGATAGTGGTATTACTACTCCCTTAAGAATAAACACATGAGTATGAGTTTCCAAATGATGACATCAAAATGATTGGTTGACTAGACATCATTATCCCTTCAAATGAAAATTTATGGATGATCTTCTTTCACAAATATGCCAATCATAAAGGGGTTGGGATCAGTGTGGTCCTCTACAACCCACATGGCAGATAGTTGCCTATATCAAGATGACTCAAGTTTAGTTTCACAAATAACATGGCTGAATATGAATTATTCATTCTTGTGATCCATCTCACAAATAAGCAAGGGGCACACCACCTTCAAGTCTAAGTAGTTGTTTCTCTTGTAACCTTACAAATCAAGAACCATTTTAGGACTTGTCATCAAAATTTGATCTCTTATCAAGAGTAGTTGTGATCCCTCGCCATATATTTTTACCAAGTCTTCCTTAATTTCTTGAAAAGAGAACATAATTATTTCATGTATGATTTAAACACACTCGTTATGAAGGTGATAAAAACTTCTCCTTTGAAATTCAAACAATATCTCATCTGGCCTATTTAGTCGTCATAGATAATGTAGTCAACAATAAATAAAAGACATGGTTCCTAGACAAAAATAAGCATATGCTAAGAGACAAGTCATCCCTGGAGATCTCTCTAAAAGTTAACAATAAGTACTGAAATGACAAGCCATGCCATCATACTAGGAGCGAGAAATCTTTATTACATATCATGCAATTGAAATCTCCTCAGATGCATTAAAAAGATGGAGACTAAATCTCTCAAGAAGGAAATCCATGATGGATCATGTGTATACACATGAGTGAGATCATGCTTGTGAAAACAATACAACCTCTAGGGTACTATGATAACACCATGAGGATATTGTTGCCAATATGTCCACAATTGTAGAGTCTTCAATATCCATGGAAACTAAATTCTTTCACCAAATAACCATATATAAAATATGTCCATGCTAGGGTTTCTCTATTCTTGGGGATCAACATAATCAGAAACATACATTATAAAACATCAAATAAAAATTTCTTCACTCTATTATAAATCAACTACTTTACCATATGGGTTTAAGTCATATCAACTACTTTACCATATGGGTTTAAGTCATTCTCATGACCAACACTTCATCCCAACATGTGATTAAGTTCCTCACAAACATCATAATCTAGTATGAAATACTGCATGAAATCTTCTCTTGAAACATTACAAACTTCATCGCAAAATCTTTCAAGGATTATGTAAGATTCTTGGGAATCAAGCATCACCAGAAGTCGTTATACCAACCCTAGATGAATGAAGCAGTATATGATGAAAACAAGAATCTTATAAAGTTTCTTAAAAATATGATTAACTCCATTGCCAATTGGAATGAACATCTTCCAATGGCTATGTGGTTGTATGAACATCTATCAGATCCTCCACAAGAACAACACCATATTCGCTGGTGTATGGCATGGAAGTAGTCCTACTAGTGGAGGTTGAGATCTCATCCCTCCATGTACTACAAAAGGCATATATTACCTAATATAAAGTTGTTCGAAGACCATATATATATCCTTAACACACTTGAAGAATGAGATCCCTACACTACAAATTATGTTAACAAGTTAGAGTGGCTCAAGACATTCAACAAGAGGGTCATCCCCCACAATTTCCAAAAGGATCACCAAATACTTGATGTCAATCAGAATGCTAATACCAGGGGCAAAATCAATCCAAAATGGGAGGGAGCCTACATCAACCATGACATATATGATTGGGGTGTGCCACATATGAAATACATAGATGGATATGTTCACCTCCATAGAATTAATGCTAATGTTATTAAATTATACTATTGTTGATGCACAAGCTTCATTAAAATCATGCACATAGCAAGGGAAAATGTATTCAGGGAAACCCACCATTTATGATACACCCAAAAATGTGTAACATTGCACCATTTAAATCGTGGATTGAAACTAGTGAGGTCAAGATTGGAACAATAGCGCCAAAGAAGGAAGGAACATGGTTGTTATCTGGAGCCCTCAATAATTTTTAGACTAAATTCACACTTCAAATATGCCAATATTGACTAACATACAAAGAAAAGTCATGGTTGCAACTCATATGAAGGGAAACCCCACAAATTATACTCATGACAAGATAAGGTGATACCATCTATGGTCAATATACATCATTTAAAAGATGAGGTAAGCCAAAGTTATGAGCCCCTAGAGATGATTTAGACCTGATCTATGAGGTTGAAATATCCTAACACCCCCCTATATGGGAAATCACCTAATCTTTATGATTATATTGACATATAACAAGGCCAACAAGACATAGTAAAGTCTAGTGATTAAAATAGGGGTCATGATCCTTGCATCTATTCACCCCTCATCCCTTGAATAAAAGTAGAATGAAACTTCTAATGGACCAATCTAAGAACCATACATTGGGAAACCCTTCAATAGAGAAAACCAATTCATTCTATCAGTATAGAACTCAAATCTCCCATAGTGAGGCCCTAAGCACCAATGAAAAGCAAATGTCTTGACACCAAAACAAAATAAAAAAGGACCTAATTCATGGGAAAACCCAAAAGTTACCTCAAACGCCAATCGACACCCTACAAATCATATTCAAGCTTTAAATTTGTCACTACACTAAGGAATTTAATGATTAAAGCTGGTATCAGTATCTCTAATGCCTGTCACATTAACCCAACTAGGCCAGATGTTTCCTCCTGAACACTCGTAGCATGGCATGACTTTAATCCCCAACATGATATATAAGTTCGGTGGAGTCACAATCCATCTCCCCATAGGTGAAAGAGCCTCTTGTGGAAGAAAAATCTAGGAACAAACACAGGGAGGAACAAACTATGATTAAACTAGAAAAACACATGAAAAGCTCAAATATTATTGGGATCCCAACCTTACAACCCCATTAATGGAGAACAAAATAAGGGGTGGCCCAAAGATATGTATTTCCTCATTCTCGTTTGAACAGTAAAGTCAAACAACCATCCTTTCTACTCAAAAAGTAGATTTCAGCAAATCTATATCAAGCTAGGTTACATGACCTACCCAAAGGTAACAAATAGTGTTAAAGATACCAAAGTAGACTAGGTTATAATCCTACCATTATAAGGCATAGGAATGCTAAACATCATGGCAGGAATTATCAAAGATGGTTCCACACACCATGATTAAAAGTAACAACTTTTCAAAAATTTCTTTTTATTGATTTCAAAATGAACATTTTACAAGTAATTTAAAACTAATAACACACCACATGCCTACAATAAAATATGCAACATAAGAAAAAAAACTCTAGGAAATAGAGGAAGTGAGAAAATTCATACATGACTCATCAACTATCCTTTGGGATTGCATGTCAATATTGTTGAAGAGGATGTTACAATACACTCAACGTACTCCAGAAAGCAATCCTTTATGATAGGAAATGATTGAGGAATCATATTTATAAGATCAAACCACGTCTTCACAATTTTATCCTAGACCTTACATGAATCTACATGTATCCTCATGGAGAAGGAAAAAATCTCCTCGATATCATATATGCACTAGAATCAGCCAAACTATGCATGAACATTGGTTTACAGACAACCATCAAAATAGAGCATAGCTCCCCTACAACCTGAAGTGTTGTGGTAGAATCTCATCCATCTCCAACACACATCTTCATGTGTAAAGTTAGAGAGTCGCCAAACCATGTCACCCACCACTTGAGAGGATCTCTACGATCTAGATGTGCTTCAACAAATAGTCATGTGATAAATTCCTAAAATATGAGGATTGATGCACGTCCCTAGATAAATAAACAAGACATTAAAACAGTCCTTACATATTTCTAGTAATTTTGGCCTCATTTGGGAATTGATACACCCCACCCAAACTTAAGGGAACAATGGTCTGACTATGTCAAATCACAACTTTGACGCCATACACTACCGCTAACACCTAACCAACCATTTCTTTATTAATCTACACAGGTAGAATGGTCGAAGTATAAGCCCATAGATGAGTCTTATTTGGAAACCTTGAAAATTTGAAATCCTCTCTCTTGAATGACTCCTACAGAGGATCCAACTTGATGAAGTGATTGTCCTCAATCAACTATTGAGCAGCCAAGTTTAGAATGATATACATGTTGTGTTATAAACTTCAAATAAATAGACGTGGCACCATAGAGATACTAGAGTCAAGTATGAGTAAGAGAAAGGTACAACGTAGAAAGAGTTTTCTAGGATAATAAAATAATAGATTAAGGGACCTGACACCATAGAATCCCTTTGAGAGTTCTACACCTTAGGGATGAAATGACCTAACCTTGGCAGCATCCAATATATGGGGGCCAGAACGCACCGAAAGAGCGTGCGGGGAGTCGAAGCCCTTGAGGAAGTCTCCTAAGAGAAGATAGGTTACCCAACATGAACCAGACATCCCAGTGGTAACCTAGAGGTACCCACAGAGCGTAACAAGTTGAGGCCCACAGAGCGTCTTAGACCCTCCACTTGTGTACTCAGCCTAGAGGAGGAGTCCAGTTTATGACACCATTGGAGTGCTGAGGCTAGAGAGCCAATTTTCCTGTAGCAGACCAGGACAGAAGTCAGAGTTAGCTATCCCGGTGTGTCGACTAAGTCTTGTATGGTGGGATCATAGTTCGCTATGAGTCTTCAATTGTAGAGTACACTGCATATGATCATGGCATAATAAAATGAATGAGAGGTCAAACAAGTGTGTACAGTTATTCAATTATTCTTTATATGTTTCTGAATTATTAGTTCTCTTTATGATCAATCAATCATTTCATCTATTTATTCACTCTTATAGATATTTAGAGTATCCTGCCATATTTATTATTGTCAATGATCAATATCTTTAAATCTTACTGTTGTTATAATTGATATCAGTTGCTCAAAAATATATATGTAATTGTATCAGTGCTTTAGATTGTTTATTTGAAGTACTCATTCACTAAGCAAGTAGGCTCACCCCTCTACTCAATTTTTTTATGAAAATCACATGGACTTGAAGAAGATATCATTGCATCAGAGTAGATCTGCCACAAGAGTTAAGTCTGAGTATAGTTAAGTTTAGTTGGTCCTTGTCACTCTAGGTCCTTGTATAGATGTGAGAGAGTTGTAAATGATGTTTTGTATGTTTGTTTCCTTAATAAGAGAGAATTCAAATGATATTCATGTCGTATGTACATGGAAGTGTGAGAAACATAATGAATGTATCGATGTGTATCATTAATGTTGAGATTACATTAGAGAAATAAAAGTTTAATTCTCTAGTAAAGTTAGTTTATGTGGTTCAATGCGAGAAAACAAAGAGTTTGAAAAAGAAGAAAAAGTTAAGGGTGATCTTTGTATTACGTTAAATCCTCAATTTATACCCTAATCTCATGATTAGTGGTAATTGAGAGATCAGGGTGTAACAGGATGACTCCATCTAAAGGAAAATAGAAAGTGTAAAGGGTGGTAAAAGATAAAGAGTGACATACCTATTATAAATAGAGAATGTATTAAGCACCCTAAGTCACATGGTAAATGATATTATAGTTTTCTAAATAACGAGTCCAATAAAAGGAGGTTTAAGTTTTATCAACGAAAAGAAAGTGACAAAATAGGTACAATGGTGATTATTAGATTGTGGCTCTTTGGGGCTAGAGATAATTGTGGATTTTCCTCCATCGCCCTAACAATCCTAGTTTTTAGGTTGTGGGATCTCAATCACCTCAGGATCTCCCACAATGGAGATCCATCGTGGGGATTGGGATGGAAGTGGTAGAAAATGGGAGAGGGGTGAGTGGAAGGTTGATATGAGTAAGATCTAACATTTCAATTTGATTAAATCAAACAAGATTTGGAATTATTACATTACATGAAAGTAGATCTGGATCATATAGTTATGATTAACAGTTCTATAAAAGAGTGACTTTTATCCAAATAAGACCAGAGCAATTGATTTTAGGAAAGCAATTTATGAGAAATTGATAAAACATTTTGAATGATAAAATATTTTAGAGTGGTTTAAATCTCAATGGTTTAAGCTAATCAACATCACCTTCTTACCATTTATGCAACCTTTTAGCATTTGGGAAGTGATTGCTCTCAAGGAATGATTCTCTAGTCAATCACGCAATTAAAAGTAAATAGGTGATAATTTTGTAAAGACCAAGTCTCTACCATAAACCATGGCAACCAAAATCATCAATTGTGTGGCAGCGGAAATTTAAATCTTGACTTTATTCAAAATGTATAAAGAGTGCATTACAAATTTTTCCCAAAAGGGGTACATCTTTATACAAGGAACTAGGATCTAGATAGAGGAAGACTAAGACTAATACAACATTGTCTCCAAACAAAACAACTTATAACATAAAAACAACTATGATCATGCAAGCTATATATTCCTTTTTTCTTCTTGTCCTATCCTTAACCTTAGGTTCACCACACTTCCATGCACACTCTGATCCTAGCCTGGATGGTTGGGGTCATCCAACAAGAGAAAGATAAAAGTATGTGTTAATAAAAAGATAAAGGCAATCATAAAGCTAAGCATTTCATAACAAAAGATTCCACTAAGGAATTTCAAGAAGTGAGAGGCAAATGAGTAGATAAGATTTTAGAAAAATGCCACATTTCAATATCAACAAATATCACCTTTGTATGAATATAAATTATGATTGAAAATCATCTCAATGTAGGGTGAGGCACCTACCGGACCTTACCAATGGCAGGGGGACTAAAACCCCAGTGCCTAAAAAGTAGCAGGGAGACTAAAACCCAGTTCCTAATATATAAAATGGCAGGGGGACTAAAACCCCAGTGCCCTATGGGTGGTTTGTAATCATGTACACTACATTGTCAAATGGCCAATAACTATATCATGCATGAACATTCACTTGGCAGTAGAGTGAAAAGTATAACAAGATTGCAACATAACATTCGGAATAAAGCCCAAGAAATAAATAAATAGGCCATCATAGGCAACAACAATATCCAAGAACTCCAAGAAATAAAGGATCCAACAAAGCAACAACATTATACAATGTTTCCAAATATTTCAAAAGGATGAGCCAACACTGGCCAAGACAAGATTAAATATTTCACATAAGTGAGCCACAAATGCAATTGATTCATCAAATAAGTAAAAGAGCCAAAAATGCATTTAGGAGAATAACAAGGCTATCACAATAATGATTGTGGGGTTGGAAAAGACCCAACTGATAGATTAGGATTGTTTGCACAATAATCATTAACATAGATTTCACATTCATCATGGATGTCACTTACTAAAATAGACTTCACATACAAAATAGGGTGCACATACATAGGGACCACATACCTTAGTTTTCATTCATTACCATCACATTCACCAAGTTGATTGTATCACCATTCCATATTTCCCTAGTTACATTATTACACATGTATTAATATATATAAAGACATAAAGTATAGGAAAAACCCTAATTTTCTACCTTGAAAACCAAAACTCGATTTGTGACTCAAAACCTTGACCAAACGATTATTCATATTCTCCTGATTAATAAAACATATTTTATTTTACAAATTGGAGTTAAAATGAATTAATTATGTATTTTAGAACATTTTATATACTTAAAAGGCATTCAAAGAAAACTTCGAAAAAGGAATCATAATTTGGACTCAAAAACTTCCAAATCGAATTCTACATTAAAAATCATTTCCATTGACTATTTATTTGCATTTTGCTGACATGGGAATGATTTATTATGAATTAAATCATCTCAGCCAATCAGAATGCAAGAAAAATCCATGTGGGCTAAAAAGCTTGCGCTAAGGGCGATGAGCAGAGGGCAAAATTACCAAAATACCCTTGTGGGTTAAAGAGGTCTATCTCAGTCGTAGGGGCACGCTAGTCATTTCAACAATCTTATTGCTTGCGATAGCGAGAGAGAATCAGGGGAGAAAAGTCCAAAATGCCTAAGGCACTTGATCGATTGACTGCATAGGAGTGGGAACCCTGGACATTTCCTGACCTGGTATGCTCCAGCCGTGACCATGGCGATGGGCAAGCAACTGGAGATCGACTACAGTCTGAACTTGCACCAACAGAACCCGAAGCTACTGCGGAAGACCACAAACAAGCCCTTCGAGGCACGGTGAAGGTGGGGAGCTCCTCGCCATAGGGTGAGGACCACCATGGCCTCCAGGTGCGGCGGAAATGACCAAGAAACAGGGGAAGCAAAAATCGATCGAAAGGCTTTAAAAATGAGAAGAAAGACCACAGATAAGGTCGTCAGCACACTGGCGGAGTTGGGGCGGTCCAAAGCACCATTTGACAGAGGCGGAGGTGTACTAATGCTAAAAAATGGTGGGTGTCGGCGGCGGCCGAGAACCTAGTCTACAGGTCCCGGAGTTTGGGGCTACCCCGAGACAAAAAGAGAGTGGAGAGGGGAAGAGCGGGTGCCGGAGATGCTTACCAGTGCATCAATTTGGCCCAAGGTGGTCAGAGCAGGCAGCCCTGCTTCGCCATGGTCGGCGGTGTACTCTGAGTAGGTCAGGGCCGTCAGGGCAGGGTTCAAAGAAATTAGTGGAGGAGGACGAAAGGTGGCGGCCCGAGGGTGCTAGGCGGAACCTTAAATAGGTTTGGGGAGGGCCAGAGCTTGCTCTGCATTCCCTAGCGGAGAGGAGGAGGCAGCCCAGGTTGGCCATTTTTTCCAATCAGCGAGGTAGGTGATGGGTTAGGGTTCAAACGAACCACCTCGATGAGGCGAAGCCAGATCACTTGAAATTGCGAGAAACCGTTAACCAGCATGAGAGAACGATAGGAAGAAGCTAGGGAGTCAGGACTGTTCCTAGACTCGCGACCTGCTGGAGGTAGAGGACGAGGCGGATTCCATTGGATCATGGGTCAAACTAATCAGAACTGTTGGATGTCGCTGAAGGTGAAAGGGGGCGCGTGATAGATGCATTGAAGCCAAATCATAGCGTTACAGAATCATTAAAATGAAATTGATTAAATGTTAAAGTTACACTTTATTAAAAGCTTATAAAATGGATTTGAAGGGTCAAATGAAGTCCAAATGACACCAAATTTTAACCACATGTTCACATTAAAGTGTAACATCATACTATATAATTATATTTCATATTTAAGCTCACTAAGGCTCATAACTCATATGTTGTCCATTATTACATGTATTAATATATTAAAAGAGGTGAAATAATATGGAAAACTAATTAATTGAAATATGGGAGTAATATTTCGAGGCAATCATCTCCTAATTATTTCAAGAGAAATAACTCACCATATTATCCCATTTTCACACATTTTATCCACTTAAGAGGAGAGAGAAAATAAAGAGGTTAATATACTCATAATTAATTCAAATGCACATTATTACTAATATATTTATCCAAAAAGCTCCAAATTAATATTATCTACTTATATCCATCCTTAAAGACCAAATTAAATTATTAACCTTCACTTATCTCCTTAATTGGGTTATTTGTGCAAACACCCCTTCATTAACATAAATGAGGGAACAAGGTAATTTTAAACATTGAATTGTGCTCAAATTGCACAAGGGGTCCAAAAACAATATAAAACAAGGGAAATTTATGAAAAGGGTCCAAATGGACTAGAAGACCAAGAAAAGTTCAAAAGTGGGTAAATTGTAGGAAAGACCCTGAGATTTAGTATGTTACAGCACACCACCCCTTAAAGAGGATTTCGTCCCTGAAATCACAACAAGAGGAAAGAGAGGGTGGGTGTGCAACTTCCCAACCTTAAATACTAGGTTATAACCCTTAATCTAGGGTACAACACAAAATCTACATAAGTCAGGTGTTACTATGGTTTCCACAAAACCTATAGCCTTTTATCAAACTCAAATTAACATTTTTGCCTTATTAACATAATCTCGATCATGAAGAGGTATCATATTTATTATACTATCACTTGTGCCACATTTTATTCAAAACAATTATATCTCAATATTATATCATATATATTTCCCTCATCAAGGGTTTTAAGCACAATTAGGGTTTATTACGCCATTTCAACATTAATTAATGTATTAGGTCAAAAACCTTAATAACATGAATTCATTTTCCATTATCCTTTTAAAACTATCATGTAAAATTATCACAAATTATTTTATAGAAAAAGTTAATATTATCCAACAAGTTATTAAGCCTATACTAATTCCAAATAATGTTCATATTGCACATTGTCATATCATCTTTCATACTCATATTAATGACATAATTAATCATTGTCATCCATTACACTACATATTATAAATTATACATATTTTAATTCACATTAGGCTTTTATGAATATTTATGTGAATCCAATTATTCATAATCATATTTGAGTGATTATATGCATTTTAGTGAATAGGATGTAACCCATTAAATATTAATGAATTAATTCATATATCAAGTTATGATGAGGTATTCATTAGAGAACAAGGTGATATACCTTATATATATTGATAACTTTGTGACTATAATCCATTTATATATATCAAGGTATATTATGTGATGATGACACCTAATTTCACTAATGTATTATGAAAAGCATTAAGGATATATATATGTATGTATATGTTGTCAAAGCTAGATGATTACATATTAGGGTTTAGGTCAACATGATCATTACATGTTAAACCATCCTTAGGGTGCATTATCCATACACATTTTACCATTAGGGTGGCAGAGTCAACATTATGTATATTCACCATTAGTAATGAGTAACTCATTATTATGTGCATTCAAGAATATGTGAAGGTTCAAGCATATGAACTATCTCTATATGACTTACTACATATTCATGTGTGTATAAACAAACAAGTTGAATTACAAGTATAATGTGTTTGGTAAATTCTTGTTCACATAAGTTATTATGTACATATGTCCACATAGATAGGGTTTCTAACTCCAAAGGTATTTGATTTTGCTTTTAATTTGGATTGCATCCCCCTAAAAAGGGATTTCGTCCTAGAAATCAGATTTGCAAAACCAAATAGGGTACCAACACCATTACCCTCACTCCACCCCTTAAAAGAGTCAACTAAGTCAAACTAAGCTAAGGGTAAAAGGGTACATAAAACTCAACACTAAAAGGATTTACTAACCAAGCTTTAGGATGTAACATAGGGTACACTAACCCTAAACATAGGAGTATAAGGTATTTAAGGATGATTTTTGTGTAAGAGATCAAATCTTCACTTATGGTTTTCCTAAAGGTATTCAACAATTAGGCAACATGCCCAAAGATAGACTATTTCGAGCTGTCTGTATCAGATCAGGCCAGGCCAGGTCGTATGAGCTCAGGAGTCCTCATTACCAAGCTAGTGGGGCAGAGGAAAATATTTCCAGCCCCCAAGATCTGACCCTTTCTAGACACCATCACTTCAACTTATTGCTCTAGTAGCTTCTCAATAGATAATTCACCAAAAAATTGACAAATTTTATTTTTAATTATGAAATTATTATGATCCTAAATTAAACTTTCATGCTAGGTCAACTATAATATGAAAAACTAACTAAAGAAACTATATATGATAAGGTTTCTATCTAGGAGACAATTTGAATTAGTCAAGAATCTGACTACCTTGATGCTCTGATACCATGCTGTAAAGACCAAGTCTCTACCATAAACCATGGCAACCAAAATCATCAATTGTGTAGCAGCGGAAATTTAAATCTTGACTTTATTCAAAATGAATAAAGAGTACATTACAAATTTTTCCCAAAAGGGGTACATATTTATACAAAGAACTAGGATCTAGGAAGAGGAAGACTTAGACTAATACAACATTGTCTTCAAACAAAACAACTTATAACATAAAAGCAACTATGATCATGCAAGCTATATATTCCTTTTTTCTTCTTGTCCTATCCTTAGCCTTAGGTTCATCACGCTTCCATGAACACTCTGATCCTAGCCTGGATGGTTGGGGTCATCCAGCAAGAGAAAGATAAAAGTACGTGCTAATAAAAAGATAAAGGCAATCATAAAGCTAAGAATTTCATAACAAAAGATTCCACTAAGGAATTTCAAGAAGTGAGAGGCAAATGAGTAGATAAGATTTTAGAAAACTGCCACATTTCAATATCAACAAATATCACCTTTGCATGAGTATAAATTATGACTCAAAATCATCTCAATGTAGGGTGAGGCACCCATCGGACCTCACCAATGGTAGGGGGACTAAAACCCCAGTGCCTATAAAGTGGCAGGGGGACTAAAACCCTAGTGCCTAATATATAAAATGGCAGGGGGACTAAAACCCCAGTGCCCAGCAGGGGGACTAAAACCCCAGTGCCCTATGGGTGGTTTGTACTCATGTACACTACATTGTCAAATGGCCAATAACTATATCATGCATGAACATTCACTTGGTAGTAGAGTGAAAAGTATAACAAGATTGCAACATAGCATTGGGAATAAAGCCCAAGAAATAAATAAATAGGCCATCATAGGCAACAACAATATCCAAGAACTCCAAGAAATAAAGGATCCAACAAAGCAACAACATTATACAATGTTTCCAAATATTTCAAAAGGATGAGCCAACACTGGCCAAGACAAGATTAAATATTTCACATAAGTGAGCCACAAATGCAATTGATTCATCAAAGAAGTAAAAGAGCCAAAAATGCATTTAGGAGAATAACAAGGCTAGCACAATAATGATTGTGGGGTTGAAAAAGACCCAACTGAGAGATTAGGATTGTTTGCACAATAATCATTCACATAGATTTCACATTCATCATGGATGTCACTTACTAAAATAGACTTCACATAAAAAATAGGGTGCACATACATAGGGACCACATACCTTAGTTTTCGTTCATTACCATCACATTCACCAAGTTGATTGTATCACCATTTCATATTTCCCTAGTTACATTATTACACATGTATTAATATATATAAAGACATAAAGTATAGGAAAAACCCTATTTTTCTACCTTGAAAACCAAAAATCAATTTGTGACTCAAAACCTTGACCAAACGATTATTCATATTCTCCTGATTAATAAAACATATTTTATTTTACAAATTGGAGTTAAAATGAATTAATTATGTATTTTAGAAAATTTTATATACTTAAAAGGAATTCAAAGCAAACTTCGAAAAAGGAATCATAATTTGGACTCAAAAACTTCCAAATCGAATTCTACATTAAAAATCCTTTCCATTGACTATTTATTTGCATTTTTCTGACATGGGAATGATTTATTATGAATTAAATCATCTCAGCCAATCAGAATGCAAGAAAAATCCACGTGGGCTAAAAAGCTTGCGCCAAGGGCGATGAGCAGAGGGCGAAATTACCAAAATACCCTTGTGGTTTAAATAGGTCTATCTCATTCACAGGGGCACGCTAGTCATTAGAGGACTGAGAAGGCTAGACATCAAGAGGAGCCAATTGATCGACCGGTGGCCCAACCGATTGATTGGAGGAGTCCATGCATTGCTTGAATTATCGACCAGTCGACAGATCCAAGAGACCAACCGACTGGCCAAGAGGCCCATAGATTGACTCAAAAGTTGAGTCGATTGACTTGGACGGGTTCCATCACATATTTTCTTCAACAACAGGTTGCCAGATATGATGTGGACCTTAGGTGGTAGTAATTCCTTATGGCTCTAAGGAATTATATTAGTATGGCCATAACCATCGCTTGTGTTTTATAATTGCATGTTTCATTTGTGGATATAGTATGTATATGATACATATAATTGTGTGTTGATTGGATATGTATATGTATCTATTTAAATATAAAATCATTCAATCAAGTATTAAGTCTTACATGCTTTCCATAAGCAACACACATGAAAATCTTGATCGACTATGTGTGGGCACACCAAGTGTTGTGGGTTGTCCATCTCATGGAAGTGTGATGGTAGTCATGTGGGCTAGCCAAGAAGGATGCATTACTATTATGTTGGCTTTTGGGTTAAACTTAACTAGGTGAATTTAATGAGATTAAGTGCCTAGAATCATGCAAATGACTATGTCAAGGAGTTTCACATACCATCTATCTAAGAATTGCATGAGATGCAATTGGCAGAACTTGCATACCTTAATAATTGGTTATAGATGTTGGTATACATGCCTAGAGAGACAATCATAATATGATTGTAATAGCATAACATGTAAATGATTTGATTATTAATAAAGGAAAGCTTCCAATTTATTATGTTTTTTCAATTTTGAGATAATTAATTAACATAATAAATGTCTAGAGAATGATATTACTCAATGACATATGTCTTCAAGTATGTGACTTGGAAGATTGAGATAATATAGATGTTAAGAGTATATACATTCTCAATATGTCCCTAATCAGTTGTTACCGTGGAAGGTAGATAGACAACAATAACACATAAGATCAAAGTGTGAGTTGGTTGATGACAACATCTCATAGTCATGATATGGTGATATCAAAACAAGCACACAAATACATGTTAGAAATAGTGTATCAGACAAACCCACCATGAGACTGACACATTGAAACCATTACCATGGTAATTATAGTCAGCTCTCACAGTTATGGTGGTGTTTGTGGTTCTTGGACCTGAAATCCTAGGTTTTTGGGATAACCCTATTTGTTTTGCCTAAGTAAGTGTCTTAGAACTTTAATCTAATCCTTTGAGGTGTTTTGCAATCATGTGACACACATATGTTTCAAGTTTGGTCCTGGTTGAATGTTATTTCAACAATGTTTGTTTGTTTTGGACCAAAGTGCAATTTACCCAAGATGAGGGGTTATCTTGCAATATATCACATGATGAGTGTACCCTTGTGGTTTATCATCATGAGAGAGAGATATTGATGCTATGAGGAACCTTTTGGAAAGCCTAAGTATCAAGTTCAGCATGTGTGGTTGATGCTTGTGCTTTATGTGCTAGTTTTGGTGTAAATTGCAATTTACCAACGTGAAGGGTTAACATGCAATTTACCATATCTAGAGTGTTCCCTCTCTCATTTGACATCGTCTAGAGGAGAGAGAGAGATAGAAGGGTGCCTTATTTGTATCTTGGTTTTATGGTAACACCTTGGTGATGTGAGGAGCACATCAGTAAGGAGTGTTTTGCTTTTAGAGGTGTTATCTCGGGTTAGAGAACCTTAGAGAGGTTGCCATATTAGTTTGTGAGTGTGTAGGGTTGTTCCCTATCGGCTTATGAGTGTGTAGAGTTGTGCCCTATCAGTTTGTGAGTGTGTTGGGTTTTTCCATATCGGTTGGTGGGTGTGTGGGGTTTAGGCATATCGACCATGATCTTGGAAGACGACCAAGAGGACAAGATCTAGCTTGGAAAACATCACCATGTCTTGCATGTTGTTGCATGTGGCCCCTTTCTTGTATACAAGTGTCATCTAGACTCTTAAGGTGATCACACCTCTCCTTTAATCTCTCTTCCTTCCCTCAAGTATATAACCCCCTCCTTCTTTACACAAGCAAACCCTTTTGTCCATTCTTGTTCCTCTCCTCTTAGTGGACGAGCTTGGGAGATTAAGGAGCTAAAAGAAGTATCCATGAATCTTGGGAGGTTGAGTTCCTTAGTCATCGTGATTCTTGGTTCAACTTTAATCTTGGTGAGTTATGTTTCTTTGATGTCCATTCCTTTGAGCTCTCTTCCTCATCTTCTTTTCCCCCTCTTGACCATGGATCATACCTTAGATGAAGGATGACTAGGACATGGTTCTCTCTCCTTCTTTCCTTAATTCTTGATCTATCATAACCATGGCATTTTCTTCTTATTTCTTGAAGTGATGTTGAGATCGAGTTGGGACTCTTGATGGGCTATCTTCCACCTTGAGAACATGTGCTTTGGAGCTTTGATCATGAAGCTTGAAATCTTGATGGAGACCTTCTTGAGGAGGGTTATATAACTCTTAGCCTTCTTTTTTATTTTTCAATCTTTCATGTGCTTATGTTTTTTTTCATCTCTAGATCATTTATCTCATATATGGTAGAAATAGTAATGGATTTGAGAATTGTTTTGATGGAGAAATCTCATTTGGTTTGTTGTTCATACCTTACAACTTCTTACAATGATAGTAGGTGGACTAGCCACTGAGTTTCCTAAGGTTGAAGATGACAAAGTTTACACATAAGTGGTGAGTGGTTGTCACAACTCATGATGCTTAAATCGACAAACTTTGTGACAAGTCATCATGGCTTGGAGAGGCTTAGTTCGACATGCTTTGTGGGTGCTAAACCGATATGATGGCTAGACTGACATGCCTTGATGAGGTTAACCTATTATGCCGTAAGAGGTGCCTAAACCGATATACTTTGAGGAACTAACTCATCATGCCATAGAGGGGCTTACACCTATATGTTGCTAAACTGATGGGTTTTGATGGTGCTACCTGACATGTCCTAGATGGGGTTAGACTGATATGTCTTGCTAGCCCATCATGACTAGGAAGATGTCTTGTGTGAACTGGTCTTCTTTGAGTGCCAAACTGTGATACCCTTAGTGTGCAAGAGGTCGAAATGCCCTAAACCTAACCCTACGAACCCATCATACCTTGTGTTTCCTGTCATACCTTGTGTTACCCATCATACCTTGCGTTGGACGTCATACCTTGTGTTACCTGTAATACCTTGTGTTGCCCATCACACTTTCAAAAGGAGCTAAATTGATACATCCCTTGTGTGGTTAATTTGACACTTCAAGTGTAGCTAACCATCACACCTTGTGTGTAGTGAACCTGACATGCTTGGACAAAATTGTAATGACCCTGACCTGGGTTATGAGGTAACCCTATTTGTTTTGGTTAAGTAAGTTTCTTAGAACTTTAATATAATCCTCTAAGGTGTCTTGCTATCATGTGACACACGTATTAAAGTGTCACATGATAGCAAGACACCTTAGAGGATTATATTAAAGTTCTAAGAAACTTAGCCAAAACAATTAGGGTTACCTCATAACCCAGGTCAGGGTCATTACAAAAATGGTCTAAACTAATACACCAAAAATGGTCTAAACCAAAAATGGTCTAAAACTTAGAGGCCACACCCAAACTTGGAACATAACTGTATCACATGATAGCAAAACACCTTAGATGATTATATTAAAGTTCCAAGCAACTTACTTAGCCAAAACAAATAGGGTTACCTCATAACCCAGGTCAGGGTTATTACAAAAATGGTCTAAACCAATACACCATAAGGTAGTCTAAATCAATACCCTTGGATGACCTTTCCCAGAATGCCAAAATGTGGTTAAGTCGACACATGTGGGAGAGGTGAAACTGACATCACATGAAGAGAGTTGAAGGGTATGCTTGGATACCCAATGATGTACACATATGAGCAATACATAATATAGAAGAGTGTTTTTTTGGATGATATATGATTAATCTTAACTACTCCTCCTAAAGCTAGTGCATCATAGGATGATGCTACTGTGAGTGGTCCATCCTTAACTAAAGAGCTTATCCCTAAACTCTTCAAAAATGTGGGAAGTAATGCATGAAGGGTTCAATGGTTGAATATCCATATGCTAACCTTAATCATGGAAGGAGATGACCCTTGTGCTCATCTTAATGAAAGATTATAATCCATGACAAGTGCTTACTATATTTCCTTTTCATACAATCTTAAATTGCGGAATGAAGTTAATGACACAACTATGTGAATATATATATATATATATATATATATATATATATATATATATATATATATATATATATATATATATATATATATATATCGGTGGTGATAAGCCTTATTGGAATAAAAGGGGACACCATTTGTGTAGAAATCATATAAACAAGTCTAATAACCTAATAAGTGCCTTGTGTATAGTTTGAAGTGAAACCCTCTAGTTATGTAATCTAAGGTTTGACTTCCCTCAGTATGATATGTGGTTAATAATTTGTAAGAAGTAATAACATATGAGTCACATAATGATGAAATGCCATAGTGGTGCAATGGTCAACATGCTTATGTAATGCACTGTTGTAACCCACACAGAACTTAATAGTGATGATACCCATATGCATTTAGGCAGCGAGTAGTAGCTCAGGTGGTCGCAGCACGGGACCTCTCATGAAGGGTCCTGGGTTCGAATTCCCCTGGTGGTGCTGTTCAGAATTGTTTCTCCCATAGCACAGCCAACCTCTACGTGACTTAATGGGCTGCACTCCTTATGAGATGGGGTTGAGATCCCCAAGTTGGGCTCGACGTAAGCCTTACGAGTCTCCTAGGTTACCAAAAAACCCATATGCATTTACGAAAGGGTGATACCTGGTACTAATGATATAGTGAGTGAGTCATATCTAAGTAATGTTGTTCAACCTAAATTAGTCTCTGAAAGGTGGGAATTGGTGTGATTAGGGTTTGGTGATGTGACCATGAGGTAAAACCCTAATCGACTATATGTGGAAAGAATTGACCCTAATTCTAAGGGAAGGTCATATTATTATATGTGTATAAGTAGAAATCATGATATTGTACTGTCTCACTTAATTGCATAACTTTAACCCAGTGGGTTAATTGGGTGTTATAACTTGCGAGTACAATGAAGATGGTCAAGTAATATTAAGTATGGAGTCTTGACGGAAAATATTAAGTATGGAGTAAATGAAGGTGGAAACGGACGCTATGGAGGTAGTCTGCGCATGCAAAAGCTCGAAGGCGAGAAGGGATTACTTGGGAGTCTTGACGGATGATATTCTTTCTCTTTGTAGTTTGTTTTCTTTTTGTAGTTTAAATCATGTCAGTCGTAGGTGCAACAGGGCAGCCCACGAGGTGGCCAATTCGGCTCGTCGGGGTCAAGTAGATAGGTTTTCTTCCTTCCAGTCTTTTCCTTCGAGTCTGATGTCCTTTGTAGAACTTGATTTGGTTTATTAGTTTGGTTTTATGCGGGGAGCCCCAATCATAGGGCTTCCCGCCCTCCCTCAAAAAAAAAGTAATATTAAGTATAGGCTATGAACCTTCATAAGAGAACACCGAAAGTATGAATAGGTGAATGTGTATACTTGGTTAATAATTCTTAGCCTTATACACTCCAACTTATGGGAGGTAGAGCATGTTAGATATTTGAGGTAGAATGATGCTTGGGGACCTTATGTGAAATTAGCATGAATCCTAATCCTAAATTTGAGATCTTATGATGAATTTCTTGCTTTAGTTAAAGGTGTTTAATGTTCTTTAACATATTCTCTCTCTAAACATAATGTCTAATGGTTGCTATGGCAAGTACATGTTATATGGCATGAGTGATGTGACATGAGTAATACATATATGCTCGATGAGGCACGGCGAGAGATAACCATGAATCACAAGTGTGATGTGATGGGTCTTAGGACTTGGTAAGGGCTTAGTGCCTGGTTGAGGTGACATCCTCTGGCACTATAATGAGGGATTGATATCCCATGACAAAAAATGTTGATGATGATAGCCGTGGGCTGGTAGTGATACAATGTTATGAGATGATGAGAATTAGTTTATAGTTTAATGTATGATATCTATTGTTGTAATACTATGCCCTTTATTTTAAAGGATTTGTTTGTGGTTTATATGTTGTAACTTGATTGATGCTCAAAGACACTTTAATTGGTCTAAGTAATCAAGTGGAATTGAATCATGTAGTTTTCCCTATGCCATAGATCTATTCAGTGTCAGCATTTGTTGGATGGTGAAATGAGTAACTCCTACGAGAAACTTAGAGCGCATACTATTGAGTATGTAGGGATGGCTTGCTACCCTAATATCATGAAATTGAGGGTGACTTTAGCCATGTCTGAGCCTCAGATCATGCCTCAGGATATGTGACACATGATTGGATGTGGGCCATATCCTGGAAAGAATGCAGCTTCGGGTCGTAGCTTAGTATTGTTATGTTTATGAGTTTTTACAGGATTGGCTACTGGCCATACCCTAGAAGAGACCGGCTGTGGGCCGTAGCTCAGTTTTTTTAGTGATGTGACCTGTACCAAGGAAAGCTAGGTTTGCAAAGATGGACTATATGTTGTTCGAAGCAGTTGACTGGTGATGTCACTGCATGTTCACTCATACTGCCCGAGGAAGGTGAGGTCATGGATTCCATATCTTTGACTAGACCTTGTATGGCATCAATTTCAACTTAGTAGTGGTCGGTTGAATTTGGGTGGTACAACTCAAATCCTCAGGGCATAATAAATATTTAATCATTCATGTAGTGTGCATGTATAGGATCAAAAATGGAAACATTGGATGAAGCCTTGTCTTGCTTTTATAATGTTTAACTTATACTAGTTATACATATTCTTCATATTTCTTTTTAAATAATTAGTTGTTCTATTACTCATTGGCAAGTGCATATTATTGTTCTATTTACTTCATCCCTGAGATATATCTCATTTAGTTGATTTTGTTCAATCTACTCAGTATGTTAATCTATCTACTTAGTTATTTGTGATAATAATAGAGTTGGTGGAGAGTGATATCTCTCACTGGGACTATTGTCTCACCCTGTTGGCTAAATATATTTTCAGGTGGACATGCATGCTGAGTTAAAGATAATGTGGTTGAGGACATAATACGAGGAGAAACTACACCAGGTAAAACATGGTAAATGGATAGTGTCTAGTAATAGAGTCCTATGAGTCGGCCCTATACACTTAGGTCCTTGGGGGAGTTCCCGATGTGTTTTGTAGACATGATGAACAATACGTGGTTTCTGGCTTGTGTTCCTTTGGTGGTATGAATATGCATGTGGAATTGTTATCTTATGTAATCAGATGATTGGGAAATAATGATGTATCACTCTGAATATGTGTTATGAAATGCAAGTGTTGAGTCTTTTGTAAGAAATCTTAGCTCATGGTGCTTGTTGAAAATTGGTTTTAATTTACTGTGATTTTTGGTAATCCACTGCTAATGGTTGACCGTAGTTTAAGTTTTGAGTAATCTCGCTTTGTGTGATGAAGGGTATCACATTTGGTGGTATCATAGCTCTAGGTTCACTAAGTCTACAGGGACACTAGGACTAGGATTTGGATGGTGTCTAAGATAAGAACATGATATACAATATGGTGCATACTTTCTAATATCAGTACCTGAGTGCCCTAGCCAGGTATTCAAATGTTGAAGAAAAGGTAAGTATGAAACTCTTAGATTAATTTCTCTTTGATTATGTAATCAAGTAATCATTTTAGAACAATCTAAAGAGCAGAACAATCAGAAATCATGAAGTTAATACCTCCATCATACTATGAAAAGAGATAAGAATTGCACATAATTCACTAAAACTCAAATGTTTGGTGATTGAAAGAAAAAGATACAAGCCCATGAAACCTAAATCTAAGTGTGAATATGATAAGAAAAGTTCATGAAGCTGTAATTTTAAGAAATGTATGAAGAAAAAGAAAGATGAATATGTGCTAATAAAGTAAGTCAAGGTATACAATTACAATAAGGTGAATAAAATTCCTAAAACAAGGATGAACTAAGAAGACAAATAAGCAAGAATGATAAATAAATAAGATGGAACCTGAGTTAATCTCAGACCAACTCATGAATATGAAAGGATGTAAAGTGCAATCCTCTTGATATGTGAATGGAAACAAGGAAGATGATCCCTACTTAATAAAGAATGTGTAATGAATAATGATCCTTTCATGTGACAAAGAAGAAAATTGTAGTAAGACAAGGAAATGTTCATGAACATGAAGAGAAATAATCAAAGAAAGAGTAATGGCATGTAGTCATCCTTAAAGATCCTATGCTTGTGGCAAGGAAACCTAGGTGAATACAAATTAAGATGACACATGAATAGTTGAAAACTCATGAAATAATCAAAGAAAGTGATAATCTATTCACCTTGATAAGAAAACCCTGGGTGACGATGTGGTAATAAGAGAAGCATGTTCCCTAGTATTCTTTTCTTTCAAGGATGTGACAGTCAAGTGGGTCTTATGTCACTTGATGTGCATGGTTTAGAAGTGATCTTAAGATGGATACTATAGTAAGTATCAGTTGGTCTTAGGTTTTGTTCCAAGATTGGGATACATGTGATAGGAGATGTCTCAGGATAAAGAAAGATCCTTTTGACATGTTTGTTTTTGGTAAAAACAATAGAAGATGGGTGCGAGAGGAATATGATGTGTTTCTGACATATGTGATGGATACCAAGGTAATGAATCCTAGTATCCAAGTAGTGCCAATTATATGGGAAAGTGAGATCATGTTTCTTGATAGAATGATTAGGTGTTCGGCTACCTAGAAAGGTTGACTTTGGGATCAAAAAGGTTACAAGTACCTAACCTATTGTAAGGATTTCACATATTTGGGGGTTATGATCTACATAAATATAACATCGACAAGGATGCATAAGTTGAAGAGACCGTTGCAAGATCTGTTTGGGTAAAGTTCATCAAGCTCGGTATAATCCCTTGGAGTGCCCTGATGCGATGATTTTGAGTCGCATTTATAGACCTTTTTCATATGTGTTTTGTGCTTTAATTACTCATTTTTATGGATAATATTGCATAATTCACTCATTTCGGCCTTTTCCATCATTCTATGTCAAATCCCCTTTGTTTTACCAGTTTGAGCATTATTTATCATATTATCATAATTTGTGTGGATTTATTTGGTCTTGTTTTGGAATTTCAGGAAAAACAAGTATCTGCTTCCGTCGATACCATCGACGGAAGTCGATACCATAGACCAAGCCACAGGTTGCCAGCCGAAAGGAGCAGAGCAGAGTCGATATCATTGACCCAAGTCGATGCCATCGACGCATGGAGGCTACAGCGTCGCTAAAAGACAACAACCGACGCTAAAGAGAGTCGATACCATCAACACAAGTCGATGGTATCGAGATGATCACAAGCACTCAGACGAAAAGAAAAGAAGGCTGCCGCTAATACGCTGGGTCGATACCATCGACCCGCGTCGATGGTATCGACGCCGGCAGATATGCGTTGGATTCGTTTTGATCTCGATCGGACGGCTGGAGTTATTTGACGACCTAATTAGGGACTTATACCTAATGACGGCCGCCCAGGGGAGAGGAGGATCTTATTTTTTCATTGCACGAGTGCCGAGGAAGGGGAGAAAGGAGAACGGAGGCCAGAGGCTCATCCCAGGTGATTCGGACGCTGCCGAAGACGAATTCCACCACCGATAGGTGGGGAAGCTCGTATTCTACGCCAAGGATCTACCGGTTCTTCTTCGTTCAGGGGTTTTCCCACTTGTTTCACATTTTTCTTATGAATTCCCCTATTTCTACCATGTATTCGTGTGAGATGAACATGAGAGGCTAAAACCCTCCATCTTTAGGACCGGGAGTAGCCCGGGAATGCATTGTATGACAATTTTATATTGATAATTCATATTTTCTCTCTTAAATCCGTGGTATAGTTTCATTTTCTCCATATATATTGTTATGCTTGATCACCATAATAATAATCCAATGCCCTTAATCACTTCGACAGAAGGATTAACGGTTGAAAAGAGACGAAACCTACATTAATCGATAAATCCCTTGACAAAGGAGGTGTAAAATTAATGGTGGAAACTGAGAGACCGTTTGTAATGCGCTTAGTTTAGGGGAATGATTACTACGACGGTGGAATCAACCTAAACCTAAGTAGTGAATTACACCACGACAGTGGGTAATTCTGTTTTCAGGCCACTACCCGGATAGAGAGAGAAGAGTGAGGAATTATATAAACTTAATACAATGTTGACCCGCGGTGAAACCACAATCCTAAAGATACTCTTTTGAATTGATTAAATTAATCTTTAATCGATTGTTTTCTTTGTTTCATTTTGTTTTCTTTTTAATTTCGACAACAAACCCTATTTTGTCATTCGGCCTAGCTGATTGCGATTAGTTAGTAGGAGTCTCCAATAATTCACGTATCCCTGAGTTCGACTCGGGCCTCACAAAGGCCTATATTACTCGACACATATACTTGCATTTAAGCGCGTAGTAAAATACACGTCAAGTTTTTGGCGCCGTTGCCGGGGATATGGCGAATTGTTGGCACTTCGAGTGCTAAGAGCGGCCACTCTAGGCCACATTTTTTATTTTATTTTGAAACAATTTTAAATATTCTTAAATATCTCTATATTTGTGTTTACTCATTCAAAGCATAGTACTGAACCCCGATTTTCTTATTGTAGGTACTTTGCATGGTGCATACACGTAGTACAGACTACGACAATCGCACACCCGAGGTTCCACCTCTGGGACCTGAGGACGAGGAGTACTACGAGCAAGAGCACCAAAGCGATATAGATTCTGAATCTGAGCAAGAGCAAGCAGAAGAAATGGCCGAACCACAGACGATATGGGAGAAGATCAAAGCGTCTTCTTCATCAGCTTCAAAGGGGCCTATAAAGAAGCAGGCGGTCAACATACCAACATATAAGATCGATCCGGCATTGATCAACTTGGTAAAATCAAATGCATTTCACAGGATGAAGAATGAGGACCCAATTGCACACATTAGCCAGTTCGTGGAGAACTGTGACATGGTGAAGATCGACCGATTCCCACAAGATGCTTGGTACCTCAAGTTATTCTAAAGTTCCTTGGCAGGAGCGGCAAGAGAGTGGCTCCATAACCTCGATGACGAATTTGTTCAGTCTTGGGATCATATGGTGGAAGTTTTCTTCGAGAGGTTTTTCCCTCCTGAGAAGACCAACGACATGATTAGGAAGATTCACAATTTCACCCAACAGGCGGGTGAGACATATTCGGAGACCTGGGAGCGATTCCAGGTTATGTTGAGGAGGTGCCCACATCATGGGCTGGACAGGGAAACGCAAGTGAAAATCTTTTATTTTGCTCTCTCCGAGCACGATAGAAGTAATCTTGATTCAGCCGGATCCGGATTCTTTCTGAATAATACGGATACCAGATGTTGGGAGATATTAAAGAACATGGCTAGGAAACAGTCATGGGGCGACAGAGGTGCAGTGGAACAGGTCAAGGCTGCTGGTGAATCCAGAATAGTTAGGGAGCTAAACGATAAGTTAGATCTTCTAGCTAAGAAGCTGCTAACTAAGGAAGATGCATCTGAAGATGAGGAGGCCCAAGTGAAATTCATGCAACAACAGGGCTATAGAAACAATGACTATGCATGGAGGAAGGATAAAAAGTTTTCATGGAAGGATCCAAATAATTTTCTGCAGGATCCGGATGCCAAGCCACAGCCAAGAGTCGAGGATAAGAACACTAAACTACTGAGTCAAATGGTACAGCAAAACCAAGAGATGATGGCCATGTTTGGTAAGCAATTGCAATCTCAAGGTGATATTCTAACCAAGTTTGGGCAGACGCTGCAAAGCCATGGAGCACAAATGCGGGCATTAGAAACCACTGTGGCACAGATTTCGAGTGAAGTGGCGGCCATCAAGCACGCCAATCAACAGAAACCAGCAGAGAATGCGAACGTGGCCCAAGCACATCATCAGGTTAAGTACATGTCTGTGGTAAGAAATGAGGAATCTCAGGTGCAAGAAGTTGTAGAAGAAAGAAAAATGATATTCAATGTGAATGCAACACCGGCGATACCATATCCACGCACGTACTATGGATTGCCGGGCGGAAACCCTTTCTTAAGAAAATCACAAAGAGTTGTGAATATTGTATCTCCACCTAGGCAGGAAGAACAAGTGCAAGTTGTTTGTGCACATGTGGAGACATCTAAGGCGAGAGAGGAACCACAAAAAGCTGCTACTATTGAGGATGTCTCGCCAAAGCCCACGTCGGAGGGAGTGATTGAAGCAAGCTTAGGGGAGGTACCCCCAAAAAGCGCTTATGTGCCACCTCACAGGCGTGCTGATGCAGCTGATGTTTCAGATCCGGTCAGTTCTAAGTCAAAGAAAGAGCATCGTCATTTTAAGAAATTCCTAGAGATATTTCAAAAACTCCACATCAATATTCCATTAGTGGAGATGATTGAGAAAGTACCCGCTTATGGGAGGTTCATCAAGGAAATCATCACTAAGAAGAGGCGGATAAAAGACGGTGAAATTTATTGGATGAATGAGACGATGAGCTATATGATTCACGGGAATTCACCAAAGAAGAGAAGAGACCCAGGAGGTTTTTACATTCCGTGTTCAATAGGTGGTCAACATATCCCTAAAGCGTAATGTGATTCCGGCGCTAGCATAAATCTCATGCCTTTGGCTACATTTCAAAAGCTGGGGTTAAAAGAGATAAAGAAGTTGGCTGCAACAATTGAATTGGTGGATGGGTCTACCGTGAGACCCTACGGAGTATGTGAAGATGTCCTCGTCAAAGTGGATAGATTCATATTTCTGGTGGACTTTGTCGTCATGGATATGCCACCGCTCCAAAGCTGTGAAATTCTTCTAGGAAGGCCGTTTCAAGCAACGGCGGATGTCGTGACTGCCTTAGGCAGAGGGACTTTGTCCTTGGGTATTGGAGGAGATCGAGTTGAATTCAAATCACCGCATGATCCTCTAAGTGCAGTCTCCAATGTGAAAAGATGATGAGCTTCATACCGTCTAGACTAAGACGTTAAATAAGGGCGCTTGGTGGGAGGCAACCCAACCATTGGTACATTAGGATAGTTTAATTCTAGTCATAGATTGCTTTCATTTCGTTCAAATTCTAGTGTAAAGAAGATACCTTGATCCGTTTGTTTAATGTGCAGGAACAGGCAGGGTCGATACCATCGAAACACTGGTCGATGGTATCGACATAGGTTCAGGTTGACAGCTGCAGAAATCGCTCTGAGTCGATACTATCGACGCTCCCGTCGATGGTATCGACATACCTACAGGCAGGTTGCACAATAATGGTCGATGGTATCGACATGCCAGTCGATACCATCGAGATCTCTGGAGATTTTCAGAAGAAATCGACTCAGTGGAGTCGATACCATCGACGGGTCTGTCGATGGTATCGACATTTTCAAATGAAAAAGGCGGCGGTCGGACTCACGAGGCAGTTGCCCTAATCAGCGAGTCGATACCATCGACTTCCGTCGATGGTATCGACGGGCACACAGCAGTGTCGGTGTCAGTTATTAAAGATGGGGTTATTGGTCAAATGAAGTCACATCATCCAGAGCAAATCCAGACCCCACGACCCTGGCAGTACCCGCCTCCACCACCATCGGACTGATCTGGTATCTCTGTTCCACTCTTAAGTTTGTTTTTTACTATGAGGCCATAGTCGAATTCAAGCTTAGGGGGGTAGCTGGAACATCTCTATCTTTTCTTTTGTTGTTTTTAGTTTTTGCTTTGCTATTTGTTCTTGCATTTTTAGTTTTTGTTTAGGATCCACATCTATCTAGTGTAACTGTGGATGTCGTAAAAGTTGTCATCTTGCTGTTAATTCATGGGAAATTTAAGGGAATTTAAAAATTTTTGTGTCTTTTGGATAGCTTGACTTGGTTGTCCTTGGGGAACTTATCCTATGAAAATGATTGATTATGACAACTTTAAAACAATATGTCACACCTATACTCCCATTGACTCATGAAAAGTGGATAGTAACGGTTGTTTGAGCCTAACCTAACCAAATGGTAATGAGACCTTAATTGGATGTAAGAGAGAGAACCCTCCAAACCACTACACAGGTCAGTAAGGAGGGACACATAATATCTTTCTAAGGTTCAGTCATTTAATCTTGTGATCATTCCACGTCATTTTTCCATAATCCACCTAAGAATTGGAAGTAAAGTACAGTTTTAATTCCTTCTTGTGTGCATAGCATTTAGATAGGAATTGCATTGATATTTTCCATACTTTTGCATAAAAAGAGAAAAATATAGGGATTCATGCACATTACCTTTAGGTGCATGCCATGTAGTTGCACTCATGACTTTCATGATTATCATGCATAAAGTACACCATGTATCTCAATTTTTCCTCAAAAGTGATCTAAACTATTCCATACCTTCGAAATATTGCAAAGATTTCCAATCATGAAGAAAACAGCCCAATACATGTATCTCTAAGCAATTATGGATATGTGGGCTAAAAGAAAGAAAGAAAGAAAAAAGAGAAAAAAAATTTCCTGAAAATCTAAAAAAATTGAGAAAAGAAAAAAAAAGAAAGAGAATTTAGAAGAAAGTGGAATAAGAGGGAGAAAGGAACATGATATCACTCGCATTACAAGAAAATTGAGTACATGTGGCTTAATTATATTTCCATCTCATTTTGGGGTGGAAGGTTAGTGCACACATCATTTCACCCAATTTTAGGCATTAGGGCATTTCTAATGTGCATATGCATCATTTAGGACATTTTTGTTTTATGCATATTGAAATTGTGCAATACTTCCAAGTTCTTCCATGAAACACCCATTTCCATCCACTCGTTGCTCGGATTGGTAGGCCACCGTGAATTTCTCCTCACTAATGATTATCAGGAGAACTTCTTACATGTAGATGGTAGTTAGGGCGAGCAACGTAGTATAGGCGATCACAAGATGCACCAATGTTGAATCGACGAATTTTATTATGTTAACTGCCTTATGTGATAGTGTTCATCGGTTTTAAGGATAATTTCTCTTATTGATGATTATTGTCGCCCTTAGGGTAATTACTGTTCTGTGGTTAGAAAAGGCCGGTTTGGGAATGTTCAGTGGGAGTCACATGGGATGTTGGGTTGGTGTTGATTTTTAGTTGACATCTGCAATTCTATTCTAAGGACTAGCTGCTCGAGGGCGAGCAATGTTTAAGCTTAGGGGAGTTTGATGCGATAATTTTGAGTCGCATTTATAGACCTTTTTCATATGTGTTTTGTTCTCTAATTACTCATTTTTATGGATAATATTGCATAATTCACTCATTTCGGTCTTTGCCATCATTCTATGTCAAATCCCCTTTGTTTTACCAGTTTGAGCATTATTTATCATATTATCATAATTTGTGTGGATTTATTTGGTCTTGTTTTGGAATTTCAGGAAAAACAAGTATCTGCTTCCGTCGATACCATCGACGGAAGTCGATACCATCGACCAAGCCACAGGTTGTCAGCCGAGAGGAGCAGAGCAGAGTCGATATCATCGACCCAAGTCGATGCCATCGACGCATGGAGGCTACAGCGTCGCTAAACGACAACAACCGACGCTAAAGAGAGTCGATACCATCGACACAAGTCGATGGTATCGAGATGATCACAAGCACTCAGACGAAAAGAAAAGAAGGCTTCCGCTAATACGCTGGGTCGATACCATCGACCCGCGTCGATGGTATCGACGCCGGCAGATATGCGTTGGATTCATTTTGATCTCGATCGGATGGCTGGAGTTATTTGACGTCCTAATTAGGGACTTATACCTAATGACGGCCGCCCAGGGGAGAGGAGGATCTTATTTTTGCATTGCACGAGTGCCGAGGAAGGGGAGAAAGGAGAACGGAGGCCAGAGGCTCATCCCGGGTGATTCGGACGCTGCCGAAGACGAATTCCACCACCGATAGGCGGGGAAGCTCGTATTCTACGCCAAGGATCTACCGGTTCTTCTTCGTTCAGGGGTTTTCCCACTTGTTTCACGTTTTTCTTATGAATTCCCCTATTTCTACCATGTATTCGTGTGAGATGAACATGAGAGGCTAAAACCCTCCATCTTTAGGACCGGGAGTAGCCCGGGAATGCATTGTATGACAATTTTATATTGATAATTCATATTTTCTCTCTTAAATCCGTGGTATAGTTTCGTTTTCTCCATATATATTGTTATGCTTGATCACCATAATAATAATCTAATGCCCTTAATCACTTCGACAGAAGGATTAACGGTTGAAAAGAGACGAAACCTACATTAATCGATAAATCCCTTGACAAAGGAGGTGTAAAATTAATGGTGGAAACTGAGAGACCGTTTGTAATGCGCTTAGTTTAGGGGAATGATTACTACGACGGTGGAATCAACCTAAACCTAAGTAGTGAATTACACCACGACAGTGGGTAATTCTATTTTCAGGCCACTACCCGGATAGAGAGAGAAGAGTGAGGAATTATATAAAACTTAATACAATGTTGACCCACGGTGAAACCGCAATCCTAAAGATACTCTTTTGAATTGATTAAATTAATCTTTAATCGATTGTTTTCTTTGTTTCATTTTGTTTTCTTTTTAATTTCGACAACAAACCCTATTTTGTCATTCGGCCTAGCTGATTGCGATTAGTTAGTATGAGTCTCCAATAATTCACGTATCCCTGAGTTCGACTCGGGCCTCACAAAGGCCTATATTACTCGACGTGTATACTTGCGTTTAAGCGCGTAGTAAAATACACGTCATGCCCCTATCAGGCTTACAACTAAGAAAGTATCCAAGGAGGTTGTGCTTTGGCTATAGATGGATAAGTAGGGTTTCCACTCCCTATCTAGGTTAGTTAAGGATACATATAATATCTTGAGTTACCTATGAGATAGTGTTTCTTGGATAAGTGGCCTCTTCTTATGACAGGAGGATGTACAACTGAGAGTGAGAATTTCAACCCCGTCATAGTTCTCAATCATTTCATGGCCTCTCTCACCAACCTCACCATAAACTCACATCTTTATCATTGTCAGGGTCAAGTAGTTGAGAGGTGAGAAGGACATACGCGTATACATGGGTGTATGCACACACAAGAAAACATGCCCCATATATATATATATATATATATATATATATATATATATATATATATATATATATATATATATATATATATATATATATATATATATATATATATATATATATATATATATATATATATATATATATTAGTCAACTCATGTCATGTGAAGAAGATGGCTCCATACGGGTTACACTCTTTACTTTGAAAGATTAAATTATGATATAGTAAGGTATTTGAAATAGATCAATCAACTGGATAGTTGGTAAAAGTAAGACTAGTGTCGAGTCAATAGATTATAGTAGTATAGTAGAAGCATGACAGGTTTTGTAGTTCCAAGTGGATGATAGAATGTGTCCCTAGTCTTTCTCTAGAAGAGACATGCTAAGGTTTGAGGAGGGTTTGGAAAACTTATAGAATCAAGAATCTTACCATATGATGTTATGAGTTGGGGAGGTGATACATAAGAAAGAGTTGACACCTGAGTTGGATAAGTATGTATAGTGCTTCTATGGTTAAGAAAGTATCACCTAGAATCGGGTTGACTCTACAACTGATAATGGGAAGGATACGTTGAGTATGTGTCATGTGCAACAGAGATCCTATGTTAACCTTGGACACAGGAACAATATGTTGGTCAAAGTCTTGTGACATCACCCTAAAATCAAGGAACTATGTGGAAGTTTGAAGGTATGATGTATGAGTAGTATCTATCTCCTTTTGCTTGGGATTTTGGGGGGAAAATCCTTGCTAGGGGTTTATGACTTGTAAGGACCCTGACCTATTTTTTTGGGCTAACCCTGTCTGTTTTTCCTAATTAAGTTTCTTAGAAATTTCATCTAATCCTTTGATATGTTTTGTAATCATGTGACACACTTATATTTCAAGTTTGGTCCTAGTTGAATGTTGTTTGAGCAATGTTTGTTGTTTCAGACCAAAGTGCAATTTACCCAAGATGAGGGGATATCTTGCAATATATCACATGATGAGTGTACCCCTTGTGGTTTAGCATCATGAGAGAGAGAGAGTGATGCTATGAGGCTCCTTATGGAAAGCCTAAGTATCAAGTTGAGTATGTGTGATTGATGCTTGTGCTTTATGTGCTAGGTTTGGTGTAAATTGAAATTTACCAAAGTGAAGGGTTAACATGCAATTTACCATCTATAGAGTGTTCCCTCTCTCATTTGACATCATCTAAAGGAGAGAGAGAGAGATAGGTACCTTTTTTGGATCTTGGTTGTATGGTAACACCTTGGTGATGAGTAGGAGCACACGAGTAAGGAGAGTTTTTCTTTTAGAGGTGTTATCTCGAGTTAGAAAACCTTGGAGAGGCTTCCCTATCAATTTGTGAGTGTGTAGGGTTGTGCCCTATCAGTTTGTGAGTGTGTAGGGTTGTTCCCTATTGGTTTGTGACTGTGTTGGGTTTTTCCTTATCATTTAGTGGGTGTGTAGGGTTTTGGCATATCGGCCATGATCGTGGAAGGAGACCAAGATGACAAGGTCTAGTGTAAATACCTAATTCTTACAATCAAATATTTACAAAATTTGCATCAGAAAAAATAAAAAATCTTTTCTTTCATACAATTTTCTTGAGTACATGATGGTTTTTTTTCCATGCATATACATTGGATATTAAAACTTAGTAAATCTAATCTTCATCTTCTAATAGAGGGTTGTCTCGTGTAGTCTTTGTTACATCTTTTCTGGTCACCTATCCATGAGTTCGTAGAAGGAATAAAAACCACACATGGGCCCCAATAAGGGAAACCGAGGTCAGAAAAAGCTAGTACAAAATTGATATTTGGAAAGAAAAACAACATGAACCTATCTACAGAGAATTAATATGACAAAATGCAAGGGATGAGCAATATATGCAAGTATCAAAAGGTAGCAATGTATTTTCAAATTCAACAAAATCCAAATTTGAAACTAGTTATTCAATTTTCACTAGTTAGCACATGTCAATGTCTAGTTGTTGGGGAAGCCATATGTTCTCTCCTACGGAGAATGACAACACACCAATTGAAATTCTCAGTATACTGAGGGACACTATGTCCTTTAACTCTGCATAGAGGTGTGGAAGTAATTCCACTAAAATAGGGGCACTAACCTGCCCCTTTTCAACATTTAAACAATGTGCTACTATTTTCCAGGAATAAATATTGGTGGCCTTTCAAAAATATAGACTAAGGTACAAAAGAATTTTTGGCCAACCAACCTATCTAGTCATGCATGCAAACAAAAAGGAAAATAACTTTCCAATATAAATATAAATTTTGTACCTTTGTATGGTAAGTGTTCAACATGCAAAATTCCAAGTATGACTCCAAAGGACACTCAATAGAGAGAGAGATCTACAATTTTAGATAAATATTTGTCACTATATGGCTTGAAAATCAATTTTCATTTTTTTATTTGTGACTAAGATTTTCCATCCAGAAGTGTTATCCATATTTTCCATTATTCTCATCCATAGCTAGGTTATATGTACATATATATAATCAATATCAATCGAAGATGGCCTCTCCTGTTGCTCTTGATGCTAGGGAAATTCTAAAGGCGACTCAGGGGGCGACTGAGGAGGTGGCAGCAGTGGAAGATCCCAATGGCCAACCTGAAGGTGGGGTTGCTATGCGGAATGTAGGGTAGGCTAGAGGTCCAGGAAAAGGGGGAACTAAGGAATTTACCTTCTCTTCAGTCGTGTTGATTCGGAAGTGAGGATCTGGGTAGAAGTGGCTTCTCATAATCAAGGTATAGGTCCCACCAGTTTAGTCAAGAAGAACATGCAAATGTCAGAAGGGAAGCTTCTCTACTCTCAATCTATTGCTGAGAGGAATCTAAGCAGATGGGGGAAAACGGCGACAGGGTACATAGTCGGGATGAATCCACATTGGCCATCCTTGGTTAAGTACCTTGCTCATATTTGGAATGTTAAAGGTTCACTGGAGATTCGATATAGGGGGAGGGGGTTCTTCATACTGATGTTTTCAAACGAGGAGGACCTCCAGTCGGCTATTTATGGTGGTCTGTGGTTCATTGTAGGAAAGCCGTTGCTAATTGAAAATGGGAATGAGGGAAACCTATGGAGAAGCTGAAGTTGACAGAGATACCAATCTGGTTGAAAATCAATGATCTACCACTTGAGTTGTGGGATGATGAGATGTTTACCAATATTGGGTCGTTCCTGGGGAAGTCGATCAAAGTTGATAAACTCACGGCAGAATTTAGTAGACTAGAATTTGTGAGACTCCAATTTCTGATTCCAGCAGATTTTTATTTCACAAAGAATTGGAGATTCAGAGTGATGCTGGTCATATGGATAAAATTCTCTTTGACGATGAATGGCTCCCGATGAAATGTTCAGAGTGTGGCATGTTTGGTCATGAGCCTGGATTGTGCCTTGATAGGAAGAAAGTGGTTATTCATTCTAAGGAAGATAGAAGAAATGATAGAAGGATCTGGGTTCTCAAAGCTAAAGCACCTGAGAGGAATGTGGATGAGCATGAAGAATCTAATGGTGAAGTGTTTTGTGATGCTGTGGAGGTTGTTGCTGAGGATTCAGTGCTTGAAGAAATTCCCCTGTCAGAGTCGAATGATGTAGTGACTAAGATGGTGAAAGTTGCTGAGAAGGGGAAGGTTGTCTCCCCGGTCATTACTCTTGTGCCTTCGCATGAGTGGGAAACTCACAAAAGGAAATTGAACTCTCCTCCTCACATTCATACCAAACCCGTTTCTTTTTCTAAGCATATTCAGATTACTCCGAATAGGTTCATGTTACTGGAAAGTCTTAAGGATGGATCAAGTTGTTCTCAGGTTAGTAAGGATGTAGTTGGGAGTTCTTCCTTCCCTATACCAAATGATTATTCCTCTTTCCATATTTTCGTGGAATGTGAGAGGTATTCATAATAAGATCCCTTGCATTAAAAAAGAAATAAGGAAGTATAAGGCTGATATTTTCATCATTTTGGAGTCTAGAGTTGGGAAGAATAATGTTGGTTATATTGTGAACTATTTGTGGTCAGGTTATAGGTTCCTGGATAACTCAGAGTTCTACTCGTACACACATATAATTGTGATGTGGTCCAATCCATTAGTTTTCATTTCTAAAGAAGATGAAAGTGAACAATTCATACACTGTGATGTTAAGGTTGGGGATTCAAATTTTATGTTGTCAGTTGTGTATGGGGCCAATGGTGATGCTGATAGAACTTGACTCTAGAGTTCTCTTAAACATGTGAATAGTGGTGGTTTACCTTGGTGTCTCCAAGGAGATTTTAATGTTGTCAGGTTGAATTCTGAAAAAGTTGGTAAACAGCCCCCATCATGCAAAAGTATGGAGGAATTTAATACATTCCTGGTGGATACTAGACTCTTTGAAGTTTCCTTTAAGGGCCATTTTTTCACTTGGGATAGTAAAAGAAAATCAGGAAAGAGTACTTTTTCCAGGATAGATGGATGTTTCTTTGATATTTCCTTTATGGATCTATTTCTGTCTTTGTGGGGAGAAGTCATTCCTAATCTCACTAGTGATCATAGCCTCTTAATTCTTCATTTGGTTTCTATTAAAAGAGTTAAAGCACCTTTCCACTTTATTAATTTATGGGTTTCCCAAGTTGGGTTTAAGGAGGTCATCCGCAAGGCCTGGTTTTCTGATGTTGGGAGGGGAGCTCCTATGTTATTGCTTTATAGGAAATTCAATGTGATGTCAGTCGAGCTGGTGAAATGGAACATGGAGGTTGTTGGGAACTTCTCATCTATTAGAAGCTATTGTGATCTCTTTATAAAGATAGGTGGATAGGCATCCAGAGAATAAAGAGATTCAGCTGAAGCTTATTGATGCTAGGAAATCAGCCCACACTGCTCTTAATGTGGAGGAAAGTTTTGCTAGACAAAAATCTCAGGCTATTTGGCTGAAGGAGGGTAATGAAAACACTAAGTTTTTCTATGTTGCTCTCCATTCTAGAAGAATTCACAATAACATCTTTATTTTACATAATGTTGATTTTGTGCTTAAAGACCAAGATGATATTACAAATCAAATTGTGGAGTATTATTTAGGTGTCTTCAATTCTGCTGCAAATGTCAGGGTCAATTAGAATGATGACTGGGAAATTCCTAAGATTTCTTTATATCAATATGATGAGTTAAGGAAGGTGGTGACTAGAGAGGAGATTGAAAAGGTAGTCAAAAATTATAATGGGGACAAAGCCCCTGGGCCTGATGGCTTGAATGCCTATTTCTTTCAGTCCTGTTGGGATGTGATTGGGGATGATGTGGTCAAAGCTATTCTAAGTTTCTTTGAAAATCATAAATTGCTAGGTGAATGTAATAAATCGTTTATAGTCCTTATTCCCAAACTTTCTAGAGCTTATGTTCTTAAGGACTTCAGGCTGGTCTCTCCATGTAATGTTATGTATAAAATAATAACCAAAATCATGGCTAATCGACTTAGTGATGTCATGCCTTCTCTTATAGATTTGAATCAAGCTGCTTTTGTCAAAAGAAGGAATATTGGAGATGCAATTTTACTAGCTAATGAATTGCTAAGTTCGTTTCCCAAGGTCGGAGTTGAAAAGCTATGTGTGAAGGTGGATTTTTCGAAGTCCTATGATACTATAAGAAGAGATTACGTGTTGTTCATTTTGAGGAAGATGGGGTTTCCATTGTGCTGGCTGAAGTGGATTTCTGTGTGCTTTGAGACTGCCTCTTTCCAAGTTTTGGTCAATGTCTCTCCTTCTAATTCTTTCTAGGCTAGTAATGGAGTTAGGCAAGGGGACCCCCTTTCCCCATACCTCTTTGTTATGGCTATGCAGGGCCTGTCTTCTTTGTTCAATTGTTATGTGAGGGAAAATCAGATCTCTCCTTTGAAGGCCTCTGCTGATTTTGGTGTTTCCCATATCATTTTGCAGATGACCTTTTGGTCTTTGCCAAGGTTAATTACTCAGTCTATTGTTCATATTGTTAATCAGTTTGAGGTGATTTTAGGGCTGAGACTAAACAAAATGAAGAGTCAGGTGTTCTTTAGTAAAGGTGTGGCTAATACTAAAGAGTTGAGTGATGTGCTACAAATCCCTCATTGTATGTTGCTTGTTCGTTATTTGGGTTTGCCTCTTTTTACTAGGAGATTGACAAAAACTTTGTGTGTGCCCATTCTGGACAAGTTGAGGTAGAAGTTGGATGCATGGAAATGTAATTTGTTGTCCTTTGCAGGGAGAGTAGAACTTATTATATCTACCTTGGGTTCTTATCATATGTTCTGGTCAGCAACTTTTCCCCTTCCAAAAAGTGTAACATTGGAGATTAATAAGTTTACGAGAGACTTCCTTTGGAATGACATTGAGAAGAAGAAGCATATACATATTGTATCATGGAAAACTATTTGTGCTCCTCAGTCTGAAGGAGGTCTGGGCATCAGGCTGGTTGATGATTGGTCCAGAGCTGGGATGATTAAAAATCTTTGGGATGTTGCTAGTAATAAGGAATCACTATGGATTAAATGGGTCCATGAGAGGTACATCAAAAAAGCCTCGGTGTGGGCTGTGGAGAGTAATGCTAATTCTTCATGGCTCTGGAAGAGGGTGCTAAAGTATAGAGATATGCTACAAACTAATATTGGTTTCTGCCTGGGTGATGGTAGTAAGTTTTTGCTGCGGAAGGATCTGTGGCTCACCAGCAAGAAAACTCTATTGGATACATGTGATGATCAAGTGATGATAAGATATGGGAAAGGAGAGTTTTGCAAGGTTGAGTACTATTGGTCTAAGTGCAGATGGTGTTTCTCTGATATACGGGGCAATGATCGGGTTGTTAAAGTCCTGAATGGAGTAGTTAGCTCTAACTTTGTAGGAAATGACATGAACAAATATAGGGGCACTAGTACATAACCGGCCTTTAGTGTCGGTTATTTAAGGCCTTTAGTGTCAGTTTCTAAGTGACACCTATGTGGGCGCCGCTAAAAGCACAACCTTTACGCGTCAGTTCTCAAACCGATGCCACAACCCTTAGCGTGCCACCGAAAATGCACCGAAAACATGCCAGCAGGGGGTATAGGCGTCAGTTATCCACTTTGAAACTGACACTGAATCACCCGCTTACACAGCCGTGCTGGCCAGCACGGCCGTAGTGTCTGGTCTCATTAGGGAAATCGACGTCGGTTACTAGTATGGAAACCGACATTGTAACCATATATCATCGGTTTTATTACAGATATCCGACATGTATTTTAAGTCTGGTCTGCTGCCACGGCCGTGTTGGTCAGCACGGCCGTGGTGTAGGGAAATCGACGTCGGTACTAGTATGGAAACCGACATTGTAACCGTATGCCGTCGGTTTTATACAAATAACCGACACATATGATTTGAATTTTTTTCTATCAGTCTGCAGACCTGCTATGGCTGGTCGCAGGATGAGAAACCTGCAGTTTAGTTATGAACTACAGGTTTTACGACATCCATTGATATCAGCCAACAACAGGCCACAAACCTGCAAAATTAACATGATGGACAAATTATTATATATGTGATTCACACTCATGTATAAGAAATTTATATCATATTATTTTTTCATCACATGCATGTAGAAACCAGTAGGAACCTACAGTTCCATTTATTTCATCTCTTTTCACATTCAGACACATGTAGAAACATTCATGTATTGATGATTTTCACACACATATGACAATTCATAAAAATTCATTCACATTCATACAAAATTAATTATGAGAACAAATTTATTTTATTCATCATCATCATTGTCAGCGTCATCAAAATCATATTGAAAAATTCCCACTCTTTGCAGGACTTTTGCCCAATCTTCTCTTACAGCATCTAATTCATCTCTCGTATAGGGAGCATGTACATCGAAACGCTTTGCACCTGTGTTGAAGTCCTCAGTTTTAAAGACCTAAAAAGAGAATGATGTACATACATAATTATAATGATATATAATAAGATTCATATATTTCATATTATCTAACGAGACTATGTATAATACCTGTTGTATGTTATCGATTTCCAATATAGCATGTTTGATGATTAGGTCCATAAATCGCATCACATAGTAGGCACATGCCCAGCCGTTTTCTTGTGTAGCACACTATAAATTGAAACATACAAATATTCAAAAATACAAATAAGCACACTTCACATAAATAATATATACATTGGAGTCAGGAAATTACTTTCACATTCTTCCAAATGAGTGTCAGACTTTTTTTCCTGGGGACCTTTCCTCCAGCTTTTTTATACTCTTGTAAAGCCCTATATATGTTAATGTAACACATTAAATTGCATAATTAAATAGTAATGCAGTAACATATTTTAACAGATATAAAAACATAAAATATTTCTCACGAGAATAATGGCCTTTTGATTGCATGTCCATATACATCCAACTCACTCCCCGCAAGATCTAGATAATAGACGGTGAATGTCTTGGGGACAATAACTAATAACTCCCAATGCTTAGAACTACAGGTAAGAAAGTAGAAAATTAATAACTCAATATCCGCAATAAAAATGTAATTTGCTTAAGTCTAAATTACAAGCAAAGTAAACTTACTCGACATTGAATGGAGCTATTATCACCGTCTTATTATTTTTACCAAAATATTCAAAAGCATCACAGCAGTATGAAGTAACTAAACCAGGGTCTGTATCTACAAGACTAATCAAAGATGGAACCAAAAATCCCACATGGGAAAACCCAAAATCTTTACATATCCTGTATAAGTGGTTGCAAAACATGTATTATGTATGCATTAATATATAAGAAACCAGATTGCCGTATATAAAACAAGGTATATGGATGTATAAACCAGATTGTCGTATGCATTAATCTCACCATATCCACAGCTCTATCATAGATGTGTTCAGCCATTCATACTTAAACAACTCCAAAATATCTTATATAAATATGTTGTTTCCGAATGTTTGACCTGCATTAACATGTATCTAGAACTTCTATTACGTATGCATTAATACATATGCTAAACTTGTATAAACAGATTGTTATTGTATGATTTACCTGCAACATTCTCCGGAATAGTAACATTTATAGGGCAATTTAGATTATGTTTGCTGATCCATACTGCCACACTCCTACAATTAGGACCTATCGAGGCGTGTAGGTCCCCTGGAAGCCAACTTGGTAGTCGAGGAGGTGGAGGTCGAGATGTAGCGGGTCTCATCTTTTTGACCAGTATATATAATTTCATATCAATCGACTCGTATATATACACACTAACAAATTAAAGTAATAGAAATTTATCATACAATATCAGTATAGAGGACATCTACTTCGGGCCACAGTATCACTCCTCCTACTGCCTCACTAAGTGTTTCAGCATCTGGGTGTGCATGCGGTAGTGCAAGATTCGTCCAACCAATGAGTATATGTATGGGGCTCACACGTACCATGCCATCTGGTACTGGACTCCCATGAAACATGCACCCTTTAAGGGGTGGGTAATCTGATGCATATGCAATGATATATCCTTCACTTTGTAGTCGACATGGCTTCAACCCCTACAAATTTACGTAATTAAAGAATGTTATATGGATATATATACAAACATATCATCTTAAATAGACTAGCTATTATATATGCCATAAAAATACTTACAGAGGATGTGCTAGGTGGGTCTATAGGATTACTCCCAACCTCTGCAGTATGAGGAGTTGGAGAAGAGAGGTTCGCCACTGGTACTGTCTGACTGGCAGTCTGAGGTGCCTGCGACTTGTGAAATGCTTCATGGAGTCTTTTTTTCAATTAAGGAATCTACCTATACATGGATAAAAGAAATGCTAGTTGTTGATTATTGAATTCCCTTTTGCAATAACGTTCTAAAATAAGAATAAGTTACCTCAGCTTGTGAAAGTCCCGCTTTTAGGACAGGTTTATGCTGGGATGGCCCAAAGAACGCTTTGATGCCCACACCAGCGCCTGCACCCCTTACACGTCCAGGATGCTCTGGGTTACCCAGAGAAACTGTCAGTTCATCCCTTGTGCCCTGAGGGATGAACTTGCCTTCCTTCCTCTGCTCGTGCAACTCCCACTAAGCACCATCAACAAAAATTCATAAGTAAACATAACAATAATCAATATAGATTGCTCTAAGAGTTTGATTTTTACCATTTTTGCAGCCGCCTCAGCAGTTGCAGGCTTCAGTATCTCTCCCTTCTTGTTTTTCCTCCCAGCTATCCACATAACATGATGAGACAGAGGTGCGGGAGCAGCAGTAGAGGACTCTACAGTCTCCTGAGTAGTAGTAGGCTGAGTAGACTCAGCCTATAGTCTTTGGCGAACGCTTGCATATCCTCTTGGACCCATTGTGTGGTCGTGCACATTCAGTGCACGCCTTTCTCATTGAGCATCGCTCTTAGCCTAGTTAGTTAGCACGTTGATTTGGTTAGTAACACTAAAGGTTAATCTTGAATAGGTGAATACATAAAAATGTATATTAATTAAATTGGGAGTGGTGGCACTTAATACCTTGAATTCATCTGTTTTTCTTTGGGTAAAAAACTCCTCCCAGTCTTTGGGGTCCAAATAGTTCCATTGTTGTGTGGCTTCCTTCTTCCTATATTTATTTTTCAAAGAGAATACAAACAAAAATTATTAGTGTAAAGTTAGTGAAATATTGATCAATGTCTAGAATTGGAATCTATCAAGAACCTATTCTCAGCATCGCGTATGTAATCTCAGGTGAGATTGGTCCTATAGTTCCTTAGGACCCTCCCACAACGTTCCATCACACATTTACGATGTAGCTTTTCATCCAGATCAAATATGCTCTGCAAATTAAATAGAATATATTGCTATTAACTAGTATCCTAAAAATTAGTAATCTACGCCAATGAAGTGGCACCCTAGTGGTAAAATTGATGATCTAAGACCGAGAGGTCATGAGTTCAAACCCAGGTGATGGGATGAATGAATCACCAATTTTTTTTAAAAAAATTAGTAATCTACACAAATAGAATTACAAATAATAATAACTCACGCATAGTTCCTTCCATATGCGGTCTTTCTTCTCCTTAGGAACTCTATGCCATGACTCTAGGATAACACTGCAATGGCTGCGAGTAAGAACCCCAAGATATGAAACAAATGAGTTGCGGTTCACTCCATATGGATTTCCTGCCTGATCAAAATCCACAGCCAATTTGGGTCCATTGGCCCTTTGCTGTATTAACTTGTTCATCATTGTGATGCCCCTCACTTTCTCAATTTTCTTTTACTGCTCATCAAGTGTTGTAATTTCTTCAGGGGGTACATCACCAACCTAAAATTTGATAAAAAACACACTTACATAATATAATTATAAATGAACATATAGGGATATATTCTTAAAACTTACATTGTCAGGCGGTGCAAGCACGTCCTCACCCTCATGGTGATCATCAGCACGGTCCTGATCAGCCATCTGATACACGTATTAATACTTACACTTCAACAATTCATCACATTTGCAACATTATATACAAGTTCTAGCTTTATCACTCATACTCGTCTTAATACTAAACTTCTAGGGTTTTCAAGAAGTCATCCTTTGTTCAACATCATAAGAATTACATAATTTAGTAATCCATCAACACAACCCTAAATAGGAAATATTGCCACCTCACACTGATCCTTATGTATATATCATATTCAATTTCAGTAAGACTCAACAAACACTTGTATAATTCATTCTAATACAATTCAAATATGATTTTATAATGTCAATTCAATTCCCAAGCATATTGACCATTGACCTGATTTTTAGGCAATATTCACATGAAATAGCATAGTCATATATCCATAGAATTTCCCATGGATCGTCAATCAATATAGTATGCAACATGGCCGGTCGAGTTAATCTAGGGAATACTCAACCGCCACTCCTCTCTATAGAGTTCAAACATCATTAAAAAAATCGGCCGTCAAACAAGTCAAAAAATTCTTCCAACTAATATCTAATTTCTCCAAACCATGTACAAATTTCAACTAAATCCTAGTTGTATATAAAATGCTGAAAATCATTTAGTACACGACTATACTGATCAAATTTTGTAGCTTAAAACTACCTAGAATCTACATATCAAAACTTTTGAGTGATTGAAGTAGTGAAGATGTAGCTCAAAACTACCTAGAATTCTAAAACTTTAACCGAAACAGGATAAATAAATATAAAAGGTTATGCATAGATAAGCACATGAAGAACTTGTAATGCAATATCCCACCCCCAAATCCCCCACATTAACCCTGAATTGATATGTGAGTATGTTGTAAACGTGAGTAATATTGTGTAGAACAAAATGCAGTTTGTCATAGAACAATGCAGGTCAGGGGAAAACCTGATAATGGGCGTGCAGGGTGCTTCAACTGGCGGCTCTTCTAGCAGCTCGAAGAGGCGGCCCTGCTGGCTGCTTCAAGCGGCGACATTGTTGGCTCCGTGCAGGCGGCAGTGCTGCTCCGTGCGGGCGGCGCTGCTGCTCCTTGCCGGCGACGTTGCTGTGGGCGGCAGTGCTCCTCCGTGCGGGCGGCGTTGCTTCTCTGGTCGGGCGGTCGCCGGCAGCGGCTGGCAGAAGCAGAGGTGGCGAGTGGCGGCAGTGTCAGAGGCGGAGGCGGAGGCGGTGTCGGAGGCGGAGGTGCGGGACAGCAACAGAATCGTCGGAGCAAAGGGAATCGTCGGAGGAAAAACCCTGATCAGCGGAAATGAATGAAACAGAAGAGGAAGAGGTTGTCGCGCTGTTAAGTTAACTATAGGTGTCGGTTGCTAACACAAACCGACAATACAGCCTTTAAGTGTCGGTTTGCAATCAACCACCGACACTAAAGGGAGGTGAAAATTTTCGTGGTTATTCGCGCGAAAATACAATGGCGTCAGTTATTGTCCCAAAACCGACGATAAAAAGTGAGCAAATTTCTGTCTCGCATAAAACCTTTAGTTGTCGGTTCCTCTCTTAAAAATCGACGATGTATGTCAATTTTTGGAGGCAATTTTTTTCGCTGGAAATTTTGGTTTTGGCGGTTACTTTTTGGTGTCGGTTTCTTATTAAGGAACTGACACTGAATAAAAGTGATACCCGTGTCTGGTCGCCCTTCACAGATTGATGTCGGCTTATTTTATACACCGACGTTGTATATTTTAGGTGTCGGTTTATTATTACAACCGACACCAGCAAAAGTGACGTTATAAGTCATTTCTGTAGTAGTAACAGCAATAAGATCAAGTTGAAGAACGGTTGGGAAGTCGTTAGGAAGAGAAATAATCAAGTCCCATGGTTGAAATGGACTTGGGGGAAAGATGTTCCTAGAAACTGGGCTTTTTTTAAGAAATTTTTTTTCTGTATCGGCTGCCTACTGTTGACTACCTGAAGAGAGTGGGTTTCCATTTGGCTTCTCGTTGTAGCCTGTGTCGAAGTGATGCATAATCTTAAGATCATATGTTCTTTTCGTGTTCCTTCAATGCGGTTGTGTGGGGGTTTTACAGTAATGTGTATGGTGCAAGGCCGATTTGTTTGTCAGATCTGGAGAAGCTTACTGGTGAGAAGATGTTGGCGGCTATAACTGTAGTATTTCAAATTTGGTTGGAAAGGAACTTGAGACTGTTCGATGGCCGAGATAGCTGTGCTAAAGTTCTTTGGAAGAGGAGTTATATGGATACTAAAAGTCTGTGATTATATGGTTTCTTATAGTTGAGGTTTATAGGCTAGCTCTGTATATAGTTTTCTTTTTCCCAGGCTTCTTGCTTTGGGGTTTGGTTTCTTTTTTCTTTCATCCTTTGGCACTCAGCCTTGGGTCTGTTTTGTATAGTTTTCGCTTTTGGTGCTAATAGAAGGGTAACATTTCGTTTACATCAAAATAAAATATCACATATCAATCACAATTCTCTCGATTGATACTAAACTATTATTTTATCTTACACGAACATAATTCCATTTAGTCACTAAGACCTATTATGTTTATTTACCAATATGCCCTTATTAGGGATATTTAGTGTTTAATACGTCATACCTTAATATAAACTAGTCGTATGTGTAGATCCCAAATATGACCCCAAACAAGTTGGGTTTAGATGAATTATAACAAAGTAATTTCATACATTATTTCACCAACACATCATATGAACTAATTTTGTAATAATTCATGTTTGTCCATATATATATATATATATATATATATATATATATATATATATATATATATATATATATATATATATATATATATATATATATATATATATGCCATGACATATCAATGTCTTTAAATTAAACCGATTAAGATAATAATAATTTGTTAATCCATATTCCATTCTTAATAAACAACATGCATGTATCTAGGGTTATGATGTATATATATATGATTCAAGCATGATGATTTCACTAAATGGGTGATATTATCCTAATTACTTAGATAATTATAAAACATGTGATTTAATTTTTAGTCTATATGATTTCCAAGTTCATCTTTGTGGATATCGATATAATTTTACATGCCATGTGACCATTTATACTATGTAATCTAGTAAGTAGCTACTGTCGTGCATGCTAAGATTAATTTTGTCTTTGTGCAAGACTAAGTCCCATTTTTCCACTTTCCAGATTTAGCAAATTACTCAATGTTCTAATTTCAATTGTTTTTAAGAGAGATACTGCACTGTCACCTTGGTTCTTGATGATTAGCTCTTGGAAGTTGGTTTCACATCTTGTTCTAAGCTTCTTTAGACCAGACGGGAGGTGGTTTCCAGAGGTCTCTCCATTAGTATTCGTTTTCTAATGACCAAGATGGAGACCTTCTAATCTTTCACTCAACAAGGATCCTTGTTGGCCACTGTGGTGGTGTACAGAGGAGGTTTCCAGACTGCAAACCAAGTACCGGTTGTGGTTTGGAGTGTCTAGGTTTCAAGACAATGACCTTTGGTTTATTGGATAAGAACTGTAAAGACCAGAGTGAGAAGAAGTCGTGGAATCAGGTTTATCTAATAATGTTTTCCCGATACCACTCCTAGCACTTCAGAGACAACTCCTCATCGGATATCATGGACGGTTCTATTAGCTTTGGTGGTCCAGTAGGGGCGTCGGAGCTTTAGTTTGACAGACCCTTGAGCGTCGTCCTTGAGTGTGGCTAGGTGGTCGGGGTCTGCTTAGTCATCGACGATGGAGGAACTTGTATAGGTAGCGGTAGGTCATTGCTGGCGAGGGGGTGTCAAATATATAGTTTCTGCAGGTCTGAGTCTCCAACACCCAGATCTGTGCAGAGGACGGAACTCCATGATGGTGGAGGCGTAGGATATAGCAAACTGGGGGCCGATGGCAGTGAGGATAGTAGAGGAGGCAGCGCTGGCGAGAGTTTGGTATTGTTTGCTTCGACCGTCGATCACCGTCGAATCAGATGGTGACTGTGGTCCCAACGCTTGCAGTGGAAGGGAACACCAGGGCGGCTGGTGAGGTTGCAGGAGACGACTTTGCAATGGAGAAGCTGAGTTGCAGGTTGCGGCAGCCGGGGTTTGGTGATCGAAGGTGGCAGGGTCTGACCGTCAGTTGTAGCCGCTGCAAACGGACGACGATGCTTCCTCGAGATTATGCTGGCACAGGGCAAAAAGCTTGAGAGGGTGTCGCGTTTCATCTGTAGGTTGACTGGAGGAAGGAAGGGAAGTCACGTATTATAGCTGCCACGGCGCCGGCGGTGGCCATTGGTTTCGCTGGAGTTGAGCTAGCCTCAAGTGCTGCTATGACGGCGACCATTTCATATGATTAGGGTTACGCTAGGTATGTTTATAAACAGAGAGGATTGAGGCGTTGAGGTGTGGGTTATAGGGATTCAATTATACATTGTGCAGACCTAGGGGTGATGGTCACGATCTCGCAGGGATTGATCTCCCATAATTCTCAAGTAACTGTAGAGGAGTATTAGGGATGAATTAGTGAGTTCGTACATACTAGCCAAATCAAGTACATTATAAATAGTAATAACTATTTATTTACCAATAAATAAAACTCATAAACGGAGGTTTTAAATGCTCAAACATTTTGACCATGAGTTAGCACCTCATTAACTTAATTATTAAAAATGTTAATCTCCTATATTAAAGATAAATTTGTTCAATTATGTTCCAAGAAAATATTCCAAAGTTAGTATCAATAAATTAAATTGTATGTTTCTTTTAATATTTCCAAGCCATTAGTTGATATAATAGGTGTATTATTGGACCACAAGGTCTACTCCAAGTATTAGAGTACAAGGCCTTTATATTGAGATAAATAATATCATGAAGATAAATGAAAGGACTATTTTGTAAATGTTTCTCAATTGAGACAAACTAACCTATTAGGCACAATAAATTGAATGAGGAGGAAGACTAGCATACAAGAACAGGTCAGAATAATCACATGAGAGTTTGAATAAGCATCCATTTGTAATTTTAGCTCAAATTTTGGGGAAATTGCAAATTATAGCTCAAAATTAAATATATTGCCAAAATTCAGTATGTTACATCTAGCCTAGACCATATCACCATGTCTTGCATGTTGTTTCATGAGGCCCCTTTCTCATGGACAAGTGTCACACCTAGACTCTTAAGGTGATGACACCTCTCCTTTGATCTCTCTTCCTTTCCTCAAGTATATAACCCCCTCCTTCTTCACATAAGTAAACCCATTCATCCATTCTTGTTCCTCACCTCTTAGTGGAGAAGCTTGGGAGCTTAAGGATCTAGAAGAAATCTCCATGGATCTTGGGAGGCCGAGTTCCTTGCTCATGGTGATTCTTGGTTCAACTTCCATCATGGTGAGTTATGTTTCTTTGATGATCATTCCTTTGAGCTCTCTTCCTCATCTTATTCTTCCCCTCACGACCATGGTGTTGGGTTTTAAGGGAGGCAGAGAAGGCAGCGGAAACAAAAATTTTCTCCTCCCCAAACCCAGAATAAGGAAACGCGTCAACGTCTATACAATAGGAAAGGATGGTTTGTGGAATCATACCTTGTCCTGAGGCTTGATCGATGACAATACCTCGCGGCTTGCGCGGTCTTCACCTCCGGTCTTGGATGGTGTCTGTGCAGCTCCTGGTCGCACCGGGACTGACAACTCCTGGTCTCACCGGGACTGTCGGGATTGACAACTTTCCTCCAAGCGGCAAAAATCTCCCGCCTCTGAAGTAGTCTACACGGACCATCTGGAACTCCAATGTCCTTGTCTCACAAGGAATTGGAAGGAGTCGCACCCTCTTGTCGGCATACTAGTCACCGACACACTCTCCTGCCACCAGTCGCTTTCTGCAGTTGTCTTTCCCTTGTTGTGCCTCCCTTATCGGGTAGCACTTGCTCAGGCTCTCTCTCGGTTGCCAAAAACAGAGAGAACGAAAACTTTATAGAGCAATTGGTTTCATTGTGTTGTTCTTTGAGAAGCCCCCAATACCCCTATATATAGGAGGGTCATGGCACAGGGTTCTCCATCTCGGGCAATGCAGGACTACATCAGGAGTAGAAGGGTTCGAGATTTTCCACAAAAACAACCAACTGCGTGACCTGAACTGATCGTTTCATTACTGAAACGGTCAGTTGGGGACCTGAGCCAGTCAGTTGACACCTCAACCGATCAGTTGGGACCCATGATACGGCAGGTTCACTTTTGAACCGGTCAGTTCATGGTCCTGATCAGTTCCCGATTGACTTTTCTTCTTTTGTTTCTAATTGGTATCAAATACCAATCCTTGTTCCAATCAAATTGGTAAAGTGAAATGAAACGAAATTTCTCACCAATCCTACTTTTCCAACTTGCTCGGTTGCAACAGTTGAACTGATTGTTTCAACACTTGAAGTAATCATTTCACCCTGTCCATGAGCCGATCGACTCACCACCTGAGCCGATCGGTTCACCAAGCTGAGTCGATCAGTTCATCACATGAGCCAATCGGTTGGGAGTGCAGATTGTGCAGAATCAGTCAATTGCAGTTTCAATCAATCCGATACTCCAATCAATGTGTCCAACACCTTGAACATTATGACATTGAGGTATCAATTAATTGAGTGTTTAATTAAACTACTAAACTCCTTTAGTAATCAATCTAAACATTGTTTGTGGACAAAACTCCTCTTCCAGGTTAAATCCTATGTGTGTGACCCTGCAGGTCCATTTCACGTTGGCAGTGAAAGTCCATAACACTTATGACTTCACAAGCAAAGAGTGGTTCCTAGTCACACATCACTGCTACCCAAGTGAAATAGAAAGTTGGAGAACAACTTTCAATCCTACAATCCGTGAATGGTGTTACAGTGAATGTATAATTCCTTTGTCAATGATATCCGGAATGAACTCGAGGCATGGAACACTCATCCTGTCAACATTCATTCACTTTCTTGATCTCAAAGTAGATTGGAAGATATATGTATGACATCAATATCACATACTGATTCACACATGTGTGCATGCCTTTCTCAATCCTGCTCATCAAGTGGCCATGGATATCAAACTCCCTCAGGAGGGACAAATCCCATATCTATCACTCACCCCTCAAAAGCCCCATGTGTCAAAGCCACCCAATCGTCACCTTTATAACAACCCATGTTTCAGGACTGCGTTTGATGATGTCAAAGTGTGCCCAATGACATGTGTTGAGTGTAGTGATTTCAGGTCAAAGAATCACACTCACCACCATCACTGTGAGTACTGACTGTGACTACCATGTCATGGTTCCATGTGTCAGACTCACGGTGGGTCTTTCTGGTACACTTGTTCTCTAACAAGTACCTATGTGTTTGGTTTGATATCTCTATATCATGACTAATTAGATTCTATCATCAAGCAACACCACAATCTAGTCTTGTGTGTCATTGCTATCTATCTACCTTCCACAATGACATCCGACTAGGGACATAACAAGAATGTACAAACTCTTAGCATCTGTATGATCTCATCGTTCAGGTCCTTAACCTGAAAGCATACGTCATTGAGTACTGTCATTCTCTAGACATTCAATCTGTTCTATCACTATCTAATATGACTGAACCAGAAAGAATTGGAAGCTTGCCTTTGATGTTTATCAAATCAATCTTAATGTATCCCACCAATCATCCCATGATTGGCTCTCAGGGAATACATACCAACAGACTCCCACTTGCACTGTGAGCCAATCACCCGTGAATCATATTCATAGTGATCTTCAAACATGTCCCACATGTTACTCTACTCTAGTGCGATCATAGTGAGTAATGGCAACACTTGCCAAAGTCAGTATAAATTGCATGTCTCTCATCTCTTCATTGTACATCACACGTATGAGATGGAGTTGCCGTAATATGCGATCTAGTATTCCTTTGCTAACCTTTAGCCACATTGCATGATCAAGGATTCCATACTTGTCATCAATGGGCAGAATATCTATAAGTTCATCTCATGAACTTCCAGATCCATATAGTATCCACTGTTGTTCTCTAACACATAGATACTCGGCACTTCCTTTTAAATGATTTTATTGGAACACTTCCAATTATCAACAAACTTTCACTTTTATATATCCTATATATATTTTGCGATTAATTTTCTGTCCTTTTGGAAGTTCGCATCAATGTAACTCTTTACATTGAACTCCTCCTTATCTCCATAAAACTAGTACTTCACAAGTACTTATCAAGTTCTCATGGTATTCCAGTAACCCTTACTGGAAGTAGATAGACATCCACTCGTCATGTTCCACATACAAGTTTTACAGGATGAGCACATCATATTGCCATGTCATACATACAAGATGATGAATGCATTTTGTTCTTGCCATGTAAGATAATGGGATGATTACATACATAATAGATCCACATCTATTCTTAGTGTTCCCATTCTTCATAAGAATTGGACACTTGGCCTTGGGATACTAACTCCATGTAACATGGACAAGTTTTCTCCCACTTAATCTGTGCATACTGAACCCTTCAGTACAGATTGTCAATGTATGTTTTCTCTTTTCAGGTCAAGAGGTTTTCAAGAACTATCTCTATAGATCTCTATTCCTATCACATAGGAAACATCTCTATCTTCCTTAAAGATAATTTCCACTTTTAGATTTCCATTCTAGAACATTTCCATTTCACATCAACATGTGGAATGTGAACACGCTCCCACTAAATCACAGATCCCTTCTTTATCTTTGACATATTAGTTAAACCCTTTGACTATATCATCAAAGTAAAGATCCAATTCTGAGTTGCTTGTACTCAATCAATCACATTGATTAGTCCATTGTAACTTATAGACTTCATTTGCATTAGTGGATTCATAAACCTTATAGGTTGTGTCACGTACACATCCTTGTTTTATTCCTCATAGGAATGTGATTTTAGTATCCATATGCCAAATGTATCAGTCATTAAGTTGCAATCAACAAGCATCATCCTTCTCAAAATGTTATCCATGTTTCTTAACACTTAAGATTCATTTGCACTTGTGGATTTCATCCAATGGGTGCTACCATCAAGTTCATACCTTATGGTTCACATGGATGTCATTTAGGATGTAATGGTCATATACCATAACTCAAAATTTGGTTCCTCATATTCATCTAGATATTTGACTCATCACATGAACAACTCATCACATAGATAATTGAGGTGTAAGGGTATAAGAATTCACAACCCTTGTGATTCTTAATTTCTTTTATTAGTGAGGGGTATTCTTTTATTAAGAAGAATTCAGTTATTTGATAATCATTCTCTAACTCCTTAGAATATGATTCCTTCTTGATTTAGACATCACCATGCCTTAATCACGAGTTCACTATGATACACTATCATAATCACTCATAAGGATCTCAAACATTTGGTCCAAGTATTTCATTCATTGATCTCATCAAGAATTAACACTTTACCAAATTTGCACTTCATCTATGATAATCTTGAACACTTCAAGATATTCATATTGGTATTTCTCTAAACACCATTTGAAGTATTAGCATTTGTTCCAATAGGTATGTAAATACATCACATGTATCATACCTAATAGGATAATCATTCTCCCACTACCTTTAGTGAAGATTGATTAATCATGTCCAAGATATTCATGTCTCTTATTGGTTCTCTAACCAAAAGAGTCTAGATTTATCCATCACATGGAAACTAGAAATGAATTTCTCATGATTTATGTTAATTTGATTGTTTGAGTTATCTATAACTTTTAGGTATCATTTTATCTTATGCATATCAAATACCATAAGATAAATAATGCATTGCCACAAAGATCATATCTTTTAGAAATTAAAACATCTCTTTATTGATTGCCATTATTGTCATACAATATGCAAAAATAAAGTGTTTCTATCTATTAGCAAATATGAAATAGTAGTTCATAACTGTATTACATGCCTTTTAGGCTGAAAATAAACTAAAGTACTCCTATCTATGACGGCAACACTTGCCCCATTTATTGAGTGCTTTACACTTTACATCTTGGTATCATATACCTCAAAAGTGTTACAAGTTTACTTTCATGACACCTTTAAGTAGTGACATTTGTCTCCTCCTTCTTCTTTTGTTCTTCTAGATAGAGAGGACAATTCCTTTTCCAATGTCCTGGCTTTTGACAATGGTGGCAATTGCCTTTCTTGTCATGCCTCCCTTGGCCTTGAGAGCTGAAGACGACTTGGGCTCCTGGCTAGCATCAGAACCTTTCTTAGCTTTTCCCTTGCCCATGTGCTTGGACTTGCCTTTCTTGCTCGTGATCACCATCACAGACTTAGGATTGCCCTTCTTCATCTGTGTCTCGGCAGTCCTCAACATGCCCAACAACTCTGACAGTGGCCTATCAAAGTTTTTCATGTTGTAGTTCATCACAAACTGACTGTAGGATTCTGGCAACAATTGCAGTATCAGGTCAGTAGCCAACTCTTGGCTCAGTGGAAATCCCACTCTTGTCAGGTTCTCCACATACCCAATCATCTTGAGTGTGTGAGGACCAACTGGATCTCCTTCTGTCATGACACACTTGAACAGTGCCCTTGAGACATCGTATCTCTCTTACCGTGCTTGATCTTCATACATATTCCTGAGATGTTGAATCATCTCAATGACACCCATGTTCTCATGTTGTCTTTGCAACTCATGGTTCATAGAGCACAACATCAAGCACTTTGCATCAATGGAATCATCAGAATGCTTCTTGTAAGCATCCCTTTCTGTCTTTGGTGCATTAGGAGCAAGTTCCTCTGGAATTGGAGTATCCAGGACATAGAGCTTTCACTCTTGAGTGAAAACAATTATCAATGTCCTATACCAGTCATGGAAGTTTGTCCCATTTATCATGTCCTTTTCAAGGACCGATCGCAAAGAAAAGTGATTGTTGTTTGTTGTCATTTTTACTACAAAAGGAAATATGCAATTTTAGTCCAAAAACTCATTTTTGACTTTTTTGATTGATTTGAAAAGTATACGATATAATTAGGCCTTTAATTAATTATCGCTCCCACTATTTTAGTTCAAATTGATAGCCCTTACCATCAACTCAGAAGATTGCAGCGTACAACCTTCTAGTGGGCAAGATCCTGAAATCCTCTAAGTCCTGAACTAGCTTGGGTTGTCAACCACAACTTAGATCTCTCAGGTAGGCAACTCTTGCCAATTGCATCATATGAAACTCTTGATAAGATGTCATATGCAACTCCTTGCCATGATCATCTCCATGCCTCAAGGTTCTAGATCCTATCTAGGTCACCTTGTTAAGTCCGGCCCAAAGAAAACACGATGAATATGCACCCTGCTTGGGCAGACCCACATATCCATCCTTCACGCTTCCACGAGATAGATGGTGCACCACGCTTGGGCGTGCCCACACTTGGTCAATCAAGATTTTCATGTGTGTCGCATTTGGAAGGCATCTAAAACTTAATATTTAATGAGGGATTTGGTTTTATATACATATACATATCCAATCACCATAATATATAGTACGTATCATATACATGCTATATCCCACAGAAAACATGTGAAATGATAAAAGAGATGATTATGACCATCCTAATGTGATTCCTCGAGCCAAGAGGAATCAAGTCATCTAGGTCTACATCACACATGCAACCAGTACAAGATGGACGTTGTACTTTGCCTTTAATGGGTTTGATCATTCCTTTGAGCTCTCTTCCTCATCTTCTTCTTCCCCTCACGACCATGGTGTTGGGTTTTAAGGGAGGCAAAGAAGGCAGCAGAAACAAAAATTTTCTCCTCCCCAAACCCAAAACAAGGAAACATGTCAACGTCTATACAATAGGAAAGGATGGTTTGTGGAATCATACCTTGTCCCGAGGCTTGCTCGGCGACAATACCTCGCAGCTTGCATGGTCTTCACCTCCGGTCTTGGACGGTGTCTGTGCAGCTCCTGGTTGCATCGGCACTGACAACTCCTAGTCTCACTGGGACTGTCGGGATTGACAGCTGTCCTCCGAGTGGCAGAAATCTCCCACCTCTGAAGTAGTCCACACAGACCACCTGGAACTCCAATGTCATTGTCTCACAAGGAATTAGAAGGAGTCACACCCTCATGTCGGCATACTAGTCACCGACACACTTTCCTACCACCAGTCACTTTCTGTAGTTGTCTTTCCCTTGTTGTGCCTCCCTTATCGGCTAGCACTTTCTCAGGCTCTCTCTCGGTTGCCAAAACCAGAGAGAACGAAAACTTTACAGAGCAACTGGTTGCACTGTTTTGTTCTTTGAGAAGCCCCCAATACCCATATATATATAGGAGGGTCATGGGACAGGGTTCTCCATCCCGAGCAATGCGGGACTAAATCAAGAGTAGAAGGGTTCGAGATTTTCCATAAAACAACCAACTGCGTGACCTGAACTGATCATTTCATTACTGAAACGGTCGGTTGGGGACCTGAGCCGGTCGGTTGACACCTCAACCGATCAGTTGGGACCCATGAAACGGTCGGTTCACTTCTAAACCGGTCGGTTCGTGGTCCTGATCAGTTCCCGAATGACTTTTCTTCTTTTGTTTCTAACTGGTATCAAATACCAATCCTTGTTCCAATCAAATTGGGCAAGTGAAACGAAAGGAAATTTCTCACCAATCCTACTTTTCCAACTTGCTCGGCTGCAACAGTTGAACTGATCGTTTCAACACTTGAAGCAATCATTTCACCCTATCCATGAGCCGATCAACTCACCACCTGTGCCGATCGGTTCACCAAGCTGAGCCGATTGGTTCATCACATGAGCTGATCGATTGGGAGTGCAGATTGTGCAGAATCAGTCAATTGCAGTTTCAATCAATCTGATACTCCAATCAATGTATCCAACACCTTGAACATTATGACATTGAGCTATCAATTAATTGAGTGTTTAACTGAACTACTAAACCCCTTTAGTAATCAATCTAAACATTGTTTGTGGACAAAACTCCTCTTCCAGGTTAAATCCTATGTGTGTGACCATGTAGGTCCATTTCACGTTGGCAGTGAAAGTCCATAACACTTATGACTTCACAAGCAAAGAGCGGTGCCTAGTCACACATCAGTGCTACCCAAGTGAAATAGAAAGTTGGATAACAACTTTCAATCCTACAATCCGTGAATGGTGTTACTGTGAATGTATAATTCCTTTGTCACTGATATCCTGAATGAACTCGAGGCATGGAAAACTCATCCTGTCAACATTCATTCACTTTTTTGATCTCAAAGTAGATTGGAAGAGATGTGTATGACATCAATATCACATACTGATTCACACATGCATGCACACCTTTCTCAATCCTACTCATCAAGTGGCCATGGATATCAAACTCCCTCAGGAGGGACAAATCCCATATCTATCACTCACCCCTCAAAAGCCCCGTGTGTCAAAGCCACCCAATCGTCACCTTTATAACAACCCATGTTTCAGGACTGCGTTTGATGATGTCAAAGTGTGCCCAACGACATGTGTTGAGTGTAGTGATTTCAGGTCAAAGAATCACACTCACCACCATCACTGTGAGTATTGATTGTGACTACCATGTCATGGTTCCATGTGTCAAACTCATAGTGGGTATGTCCGGTACACTTGTTCTCTAACAAGTACCTATGTGTTTGGTTTGATATCTCTATATCATGACTAATGAGATTATGTCATCAACCAACACCACAATCTAGTCGTGTGTGTCATTGCTGTCTATCTACCTTCCACAATGACATCCGACTAGGGACATAACAAGAATGTACAAACTCTTAGCATCTGTATGATCTCATTGTTCAGGTCCTTAACCTAAAAGCATACATAATTGAGTACTGTCATTCTCTAGATATTCAATCTATTCTATCACTATCTCATATGACTAAACCAGAAAGAATTGGAAGCTTGCCTTTGATGTTTATCAAATCTATCTTAATGTATCCCATCAATCATCCCATGATTGGCTCTCAGGGCATACATACCTACACATGGATCATATTTGGATGAAGGATGACTAGGGTGTGGTTCTCTCTCCTTCTTTCCTTACTTCTTGAGCTATCATAACCATGACATCTTCTTCTTCTTTCTTGAGGCAATGTTGAGATCGAGTTGGGAATCTTGATGGGATATCTTCCACCTTGAGAACGTGTGCCTTGGAGATTTGATCATGAAGCTTGAACTCTTGATGGAGACCTTCTTGAGGTGTGTTATATAACTCTTAGCCTTCTTTGTTATTTTCACTCTTTCATGTGCTTATGTTATTCTTCATCTCTAGATTATTTATTTCTTATATGGTGGTAGTAGTAGTAATGGATTTGAGAACTATTTTGATGGAGAAATCTCATTTGGTTTGTTGTCCATACCTTGCATCTTCTTGCAATGATAGTAGGTGGACTAGTGTCCGAGTTTCCTAAGGTTGAAGATGACAAAGTCGACACACAAGTAGTGAGTGGTCGTCATGACTCATGATGCTTAAACTGACACACTATGTGACAAGTCATCATGACTTAGAGAGGCTTAGGTCGACATGCTTTTTGGGTGCCAAAATGATATGATGGCTAGACCGAAATGCCTTGATGAGGTTAACCCGTTATGCCCAAGTAGGTGCCTAAACCAATATACTTTGCGGAAATAACTCATCATGCCCTAGAGGGGCTTAGACCTATATGTTGCTAAACTGATGGGCTTTGATGGTGCTACCCGACATGCCCTAGACAGGGTTAGATTGCTATGTCTTGCTAGCCCATCATGCCCATGAGGACATCTTGTGTGAACTGGTCTACTTTGAGTGCCAAACTGTGACGCCCTTAGTGTGTAAGAGGCTGACATGCCCTAGACCTAACCCTAACAACCGATCATACCTGGTGTTGCCTGTCATACCTTGTGTTACCCGTCATACCTTGTATTGCTCATCATACTTGTGTTGCCTGTCATACTTTCTAAAGGACCTAAATCGATACACCCCTTGTGTGGTTAATCCAACACTTTAAGTGTAGCTAAACCATCACACCTTATGTGTAGTGAAACCAACTTTCTTGTACAAAATGGTCTAAACCGATACACCACAAGGTATTCTAAACAGATACCCTTGGATGAGATTGCCCGTCACACCAAAATGTGGTCAAACCGACACATGTGGGAGTGGTGAAACTGACATCACATGATGAGGGTTGAAGGGTATGATTGGATACCCAATGATGTACACATATGAGCAATATATAATATAGAAGAGTGTTGTTTTGGATGATGTATGGTTAATCTTAATTGCTCCTCCTAAAGATAGTACATCATAGGATGATGTTACTGTGAGTGGTCCATCCTTACATAAAGAGACTTGCCCTAAACTCTTCAACAATGTGGGGAGTAATGGATGCACGGTTCAATGGTTGAATATCCATACATTAATCTTAATAATGGAAGGAGATGACCCTGGTGGTCATCTTAATGAAAGATTATAATCCATGAAAAATGCTTACAATATTTACTTTTCATATAATCATGACTTGTGGAATGAAGTTAATGACACAACTATATGATTATATATATATATATATGAGGGTGGTGGTAAGCCTTGTTGGAATAAAAGGGGACAACATTTGCATAGAAATCATATAAACAAGTCAAACAACCTAATAAGTGCCTTGTGGATAGTTTGAAGTGAAACCCTATAGTTATGTAATCTAAGGGTTGAGTTCCCTCAGTATCATATGTGGTTAATGATTTGTAAGAAGTAATAACGTATGGGTCACATAATGATGAAACATCATAGTGGTGGAATAGTCAACATGCTTATGTAATGCACTGTTGTAACCCACATATAACTTAATAATGATGGTACCCATATGTATTTATGAAAGGGTTTGTACTCTCTCACTCTCTTAATTGCATAACTTTAATCTAGTGGGTTAATTGGGTGTTATAACTTATGAGTACTATGAATATGGTCAAATAATATTAAGCATTGTCTATGAACCTTCATAAGGGAACCCGGGAAATATGAATATGTGAATGTGCATACTTGGTTAAATTGTCCAATTCTTAGCCTTATACACTCTAACTAATGGGAGGTAGTGCATGTCAGAGATTTGAGTTAGAATGATGCTTGGGTACCTTATGTGAAATCAACATGAAGCCTAATCCTAAATTAGAGATCTTATGATGCATTTCTTACTTTAGTTAAAGGTGTTTAATGTACTTTAACATATTCTCTCTCTGAACACAATGGCTAATGGTTTCTATGGCAAGGACATGTGATGTGGCATGAGTAATACATATATGCTCAATGAGGCATGATGAGATAACCATGAATCACAAGTGTGATGTGATGGGTCTTAGGACCTGGTAAGGGCTTAGTTCCTAGTTGAGGTGATATCCTCTAGTAATAGAATGAGGGATTGATATATTATGATAAAATGTTGACGATGATAGCCTTGTGGCTAGCAGTGATATGATGAGAATCAATTTATAGTTTAAACTATGATATCTACTGTTGTAATAATATGCCCTTTCTTTTGAAGGATTTGTTAGTGGTTTATATGTTTTAACTTTATTGATGCTAAAAGACACTTTAATTGGTCTAAGTAATCAAGTGGAATTGAATCATGTATTTAACATGTGCCATACATCCATTCAGTGTCATCATTTGTTGGATAGTGAAATCAGTAACTCCTACGGGAAACTCGGAGCGCATACTGTTGAGTATGTGGGGACAACTTAGTACCCTAATACCAAGCAATCGAGGGTGACGTCGGCCATGTGTGAGCCTCAGATCATGCCTTAGGATATGTGACACAGAGATTGGTTGTGGGCCATACCCTAGAAAGAATGTGACTACATGACGTAGCTCAGTAATGTTATATTTATGAGTTTTCACAGGATTGGATGTGGGCCACACCCTAGAAGAGTGTGGTTGCAGGTTGTAGCTCAATTTCACTAGTGTTGTGACATGTACCAAGGTGGGCTAGGTTTGCCCAGATGGAATATATGTCGTTGGAAGTAGTTGACTTGTGATTTCAATGCATGTTCACTCGAATTGACCGAGGAAGGTGAGGTCATGGGTTCTGACTCTTCAACTAGACCTTGTAGTGCACTGATTTTGACTTAGCAGTGGTCGATTGGATTTGGGTGGTACAAATCAAATCCTTAGGGCATAATAAATACATAATCACCCGTGTAGTGTGCATGTATAGGATCAAACACAAAAGCATTGGATGAAGCCTTCTCTTGCTTTTATACTATTTAGCTTATAAAAGTTATACATGTTCTTCATATTTCTTTTTAAATAATCAGTTGTTCTATTACTCATTGGCAAGTGCATATTACTGCTCTATTTACTTCATCCCTAAGATATATGTCATTTAGTTAATTTTGTTCAATCTTCTTAGTATGTTATCAATCAACTTAGTTATTTATGATAATAATAGAGTTGGCAGAGAGTTATATCTCTTATTGGGACAGTTGTCTCACCGAGTTGGTTACATATATTTTTAGGTGGACGTGCATGATGAGTTAAAGATCATGTGGTTGAGGACTTAATACAAGGAGAAACTACACCTAGTAAAACATGGTATGTGGATAGTCTCTAGTAATAGAGTCCTATGTGTCGGCCATGTACACTCAGGTCCTTGGGGGTGTTCTCAATCTGTTTTGTAGACATGATGAACGATACGTGGTTTTTGGCTTGTGTGCCTTTGGTGGTATGAATACGCATGTGGAACTATTATCCTATGTAATCTGATTATTGGAAAATAATGATGTAGCACTCTGAATATATATGTTATGAAATGTAAGTGTTGATTCTTGTATAAGAAATCTCAGGTCATGTTGCTTGTTGCAAATCGGTTTTAATTTCCTGCAATTTTTTGTAGTCTGTTGTTAATGGTTGATCATGGTTTAAGTTTTGAGTAATATCACTTTGTGTGATAAAGGTTGTCACACTTGATATGCTTCAACATCATCAAACACAATCATGAAACATGGGTTGTCATAAAGGTGATGATTAGGTGAGTGTGACACATGGGTACTGACTGTGAGTGATAGAGATGAGATTTGTCCCTCCTATGGGAGTATGATATCCAAGGCCACTTGAGTCAGCGAGACTGAGAAATACATGTCCATGTACATGTGAGTAAATATATGATATTGATCTTACCCATATCTCGTACAGTCCGCTATAGCAAGAAACATAGATTGAATATTAGAGAGCATGACAAATCCAGTCCTCAAGTTCAATATGGATATCGGTGACAAAGAAACTATACAAACACTATAACACCATGTAAAGATTGTAGGTTGAAGTTGTTATCCAACGTTCCATTTGCATGGTTAGCAATGATGTGTGACTAGGCACTTCTCATTGCTGATGATGTCATAAGTTGTTATGGACATTTACTACCAACATAATATGGGATATAGGGTCACACACATAGGAACTCACCTAGAAGAGGAGTTTGATTATGAATAATGATTGGATTGATTACTAAAGTGTTTAGGTATTCAGTTCACACAACTAATCAATTTACTAGACTGCCAAACAATCAATTCAAGTGTTGAGGTAGCCGTTTGGAGTGTCAAGTTGATTATATTGTCATTGGTTGGACTTCATCCTAATGCGGGTTGTGAGATGCCCATCTCGCTTGTACGAGATGACCATTTCATGTGGTGTCAGATGATCATCTCCTCTACACCAAATGGATGGTTCAGGGGTGTAATTTTATTGCATCAAGGATTGGTTTCGACGTCATGTTATACATCAATTGGAATTGAATTATCGAAACATCTACAAAACTTACAAAGTACCAAGCGACCATCTAGGCTATTCCATACGACCGTATGGCATTCTAGATGACCGTCTTGGCTTCTGCAGACTGTATAATATCCAAAATAGTTGCAAAATTCAAGATCTTTTCTTCCCTTCCACTCCTGTATAGACTGGAAACCCAGACCCAAACCCTACCTTTAAATAGAGGCATACTAGGGGCTTCCCAAAACATAACATAGACAATTGAGAATCAGTTGCTCTAACAATTATTGTTATCTTTGGTTTTGGTAACAAAGAAAGCTCAAGCAAGTCCTACCTGACTAGGGAGGGATAAAAAGGGAGAGAAACAAGTGAGGATCATTATTGTGGGGGAACAGGTTGGTGACTAGTACATGAACGGGAGGGATAACTCCTTCATGTCCATTCTAGCAGGATGATAGGAGTTCTAGTTGGTTTGTGTGGACTTATCTACAGGTGAGGTGGCCTTTGCCCATCACTAAGGAGGACGACGTCAGCCATCAGTTTGTGATGAGAGGAGTTGTTGTAGATGGCGACATTCGAGTCTATTGTCTGTGGAGGAGCAGACGGATGAGTCCTAGTGCAACCAGGAGACACTACTATAGTAATGGTCTATAGTGTCAATTTTTTAAATCCTGTAGCGTCACTTTTTAACCAACTCCTAAGTGGTCGTCGCTATATAATTTGATCTATAGGGTCGGTTTTTTTAACCAAAGAAAACCGACCTTATATAGTAAAATCCGACCCAATAGGCTTTAAAAAACTGACACAAGCCAGAAAAGAAACTGCATCCGAGGCTGTAAGATCGATTATTCATACAAAAACTGACCCTACAGAGGCAGTTATTTCAAAAATCCAACCCAGTAGGGTAGCTGATCCCTATGTTTTTAAGGTCAGTTGTTACCTAAAAACCGACCCAACAGACATATTGTAAGGTCGGTTTTAAGCAAAGAAGCAACCCAAAAGACTAGCTTGCTAATCCAATAAAACTTCTAAGGTCGGTTATTCCTTAAAAACCACCTCTATAATTTATCTGTAAGGACAGTTATCCTCAAAATACCGACCCAAGAAGTTACAAAAACTAAGTTGTTGATCCTAGATACTATAAGGTTGGTTTTTTCTTAAAACCCAACTCTAGAGATCTACAATGTTGGTTATTTAAAATAACTGACCATATATGTTAAAACGACCCAAAAGACTAGCTTGCTTATCCAACAGAACTTCTAAGGTCGGTTATTCATTAAAAACCGACCCTATAATTTATTTGTAAGGACGGTTATCCTAAAAAAACCGACCCAAGAAGTTACAAAAAATAAGCTACTAATCCTAGATCCTATAAGGTCAGTTTTTTTCTTAAAACTTGACCCTAGAGATCTCCAAGGTCGGTTATTTAAAATAACTGACCCTAGAGGTTGTAATTTGTTTTAAAAAAATTCTACATAACAGAATACAAATCTACAGATCAAAACTTACAATAGAAAGTAGACTTGCAAATGATGCTAGCTAGAAATTCATTCCAAAGCCACATTTGCTAGCTTTTATGTCCATTTTCACTATCAATTTCCAAACCACACATTCATAACAAAAATGATTCTTATATATATTCAGTTGAGACATTCATACACATAGCACATCATAACATTCACAAAATGATAGATTACAAGTCTGAGATGATATTAAAAATTAATGTCAGATAAAAATGTAAATTTAAAAGAGTTCCAAAACCACATACATAAATGGAGATGACATATGCATTCAATCCAATGCTATATTGACTTCATTCAGAAAAGCAACTGACCACTCTTCTGAGAATTCATTTAAGTCCTCAGGTGTGTAAGGCTGAGTTGTAAAGATCTACAACAGAAAATGCACATGCTAATATTTTATAAAATGACTCAACTCACTTGTAAATTTATGATGCTATTCTTTATTACCTCATCTATAGTCTGAATGTCATGCGATGCTTGTTTGACAATAGATTGCATATATTTCATTACATAGTAGCCACAAGCCCAACCATTATTTTGTATAGGACACTACAAATAATGAATTATACTTAATGTTAGTAAACTACTATAAACAAAGTTGAGATAAGACTATAAGAGTTGACATATAAGAGTTGAAAATTAATACATATAATACTAAGCAGTTGTCAAAGTAGCTACCTTGACATTTTTCAAAGTCAATGCCATTAATTTTGTGGGTATTTGTCTTCCACCTTCATGAAAAACCTTTATACCCCTATCAATTAAATGGTAGTTGGTAAAATAGAAATTGTAAATAGAAATATCATGTTGAAGCATAACAAATGACTAAATTTATGCTTACTCCATAGTTGGCAATTTCAGTTTGTGGCCCCTTACTATTTTTCCCAATGGGTCAAGATAATAGAGAGTCATCAATTTTGGGACAACCACCAATAATTCCCGATGTCTAGATCTGAGTAAGAATAAAACAAACATTAAAATAAAGAAATTTATTCATTATTAAAATAATATTGAATAATTATACTTACTGGACATTAAAAGGAATTAGAATAATTTCTTTTCCCACACTAGCAAAATATTTGAATCCAGTAGAGAAGTACTCATTCACATCCTCAATATGTGTCTCCACCTGAATAGTGACTGAAGGAACTAAGAATCCAACATTCTTTATATCAAAGTTTTTGGCCTCAGTATATAAGTGGTTGTATAACATTTGTAATTATTTTCATATATAGAAATAAGTTAAAAATGTGTATTGGAATTTTCTATATTGATATATCCTTACCTTATCCATACTTCTAATATAGAAGTATTTAGCCAATCATACCGAAACAACTCTATAATATCATTAAAAAAATATAATTGTCAAAGTCCCTCCCAGTTGCATCTTTTGTTAAATTGACCAACATTTGTAGTCCTGAGCTTTGGTTGGCTAAGTATTGACACAAACATTTAAATTTACTTCCCAACTCGTCGAATGTGGATTTTGGAATAAAATATGTCTTGGGCATAGGAGGACGACTAGTAGAATTTTTTCTTTTTGGTTTGCAAACCTGTTAATTAATATACATACTTATATTACACGAGTTCATATATGTAGTCAAATATGAAAAACATGGTAGAATTCAGGTATACCTTGTCATTGATAATCAAGTGTCTAGGCAAACCCACCATAGCACCTGCTGCTTCTTCAACTATACTATCTTCATGATTAGGTATGGGTAGTGGTTTGTCCCCCATTCCGTCATACACAAGATGGATGGACACACGGAAAATGTCATCAGTAATTGGTTGGCAATGCAATGTATCACCAAGGTTGTATACCTTTCCCACTGCCACATCATTATATTCTGGAACCTCCACTACAAGTTTACAGTTCATACCAACCTAGAATTGAAATAATATAAGTTATATATAAAGTGGTAAACTAGATACCTACTACAACTATATATATATATATATATATCATACTAATAACACAACATATAGAACAAACTTAACACAAATTGTTGTGTTGGGTCATTGGGAGTGCTCCCACGACCTTCTACAGCTAGAGCATGGGCTTGTACCTCATCATTTGAGAGATGCATAGTTTGAATAGGATGAGAAGGTTGAGTAGGCTGAAATGAAGACATTATTTCTTTTACATTTTTTGCTACTAATGCTTCAACTTTCTCCTGTATAAGACCTCATGTACGTATTTTAGATTGTGAAGGGACAAAATAAGACTTGATTCCTATGCCAGCTCCTAATCCCCTAACACATCCAAGATGCTCCTCCGTACCAAGAGCAACTGATAGTTCATCCATGCGGCCAGTTGGGATGAACTTTCCTTCCTTCCTTTGCTCATGGAGATCAATCTATTCATAGTTAATAAAAATATTAAATCATAATATCAATTAGATATAAATAAATCAACATTTGTGGGAGTTACTCTTTACTTAGTTGGGATAAACCTACCATCTTTTGTGCCACCTCCTTAGTTGCAGGGTTGACAATTTCACCTACTCGATTCTTTCTAGAATCAATCCACTACAAGTGTCGGGGTGGACGCTTAGCTTGAGTTGTACTAGACTCTTCTCCAGAAGAGAGTTGCTTCTCTTGTAGTTGGAGGCGGAAGGCATAACCATGGGGCCCCAAGCGATAGTCATGCACATTTTTGGCATGTATTTCCTTTTGGGCCTCACGAATAGCCTGATCATTTAAAATGAGGTATTGCAATTTATACTTGGCAAACATATATAAAAAAATTCACCTTCTTAATTGTATAAATAGATTCATACAATACATCACAATCTTTATTACCTGAAACTCTTCCGATTTCCTAGATGCAACAAATCTTTCCCACACCTCAGGATCTATAAATATATATATATTTGTTGCTTTCTTCTTTTGTTTAGGATTATCTATAAATTCCCTTTTGAGATATGTCCTAAAAGCCTTCCATCGTACACCACAACATTGTAGCACTTTTTTCTTATGATTTTTTTATTTAGATGAAAAACACCCTATACATACAAAAGAAGCAATAATGTTATTTTAACAAGGATATGTATTTTCAAGCAAACTAAATTAGGATCAATAAAAAAACATATTAAAATAATATCACTTCAACTCACAGATATATCTTTCCATAGGAGGTCTTTTAAGGCATTAGCAACATCATGCCAATTCTCTATATCTATTGCCACCTTACTACGTGTGGTCGCCCCTACGTAATGCTTGAAAGCACTAGCATGTTCCCCAATAGGTTTTCCTGTGACATCAAACTGGATTGGCAATTTCGCCCCTTTGGTCCTCAGCTCCTGCAGCCTACGCATCAATGTGGGACCTCTACATTTCTTAGTATCACCACTACCATTGTTACAACCCTATTTTTGGGTTCAAATAGTGAGAAATGTAATTTCTCATATTAAAGATAATTGAACAAATAATGATATGATTTGTTTTGAATAAATGGATTCCCTTCACAATAGCCTTGATTGGTTGCTTTGTGGGCTTTATGGGCTATTGGGCCCAATAACAAGGAAATTCAATTAGTAAATGGATAATTGAATTTTTAAGAAAAGAAATATGTAGAAACCTCTAGAAGGCAAATCAAAAGGGGATTTCGTGCCTCTTGGGTTCCTTGGATTCCAAGGAGTCTAGAGTAGCAAAAAAAGAAAGCAATGAGGAAAGAAAAGATTAATTAAATATTTCTTTGTGAAGAAAGAAATTGAAAATAAGGGTAACATGTTGGAAATAAGTGGAAAAAGGTATAATTGAATGATCCTTTGTGGAATTTCGTGTTCCAAGAATTCCTAATGATAAAAGGAATACCAAATGAGGAAAATAAAAGGGAAACAAAGAGAAATTCTCAAAAAGATATTTTATTGAGAAATAAACAAGATAATGTGAAATAATGCATAATGATGCATCTAGAAGGATAATAAGTATTCAATAAAAAGAATTTCGAAATAATGGAGTGGCGTGGGATCCAAGGAGTCCCAATAAAGGGGAAAGAAGGAGAAAAAGCAAATAAAGTCGAATAAGAGGACAATATGATGCATAATTAATTTATTTCATGGTTTTCTTAAAGAAGTAGTATTTTCTACTAAAGAAACCCATATTTTTGTGCCAATGGGACAAAAGACAAATACAAAGAGAGTGAAAGAAATAATTTTCATATTTCTAAGTACCCATGAGATAAGGAATATCAAGGGAGAAAAAGGAGAGAGAGAACATTGCTTCTCTTTGAAGAAATTTACTTCCTACTTTGAAAAGGACTCTTGGACTCGTGGATAACCCACCTAGGGTTTCGTATCTTCCTCTATAAAAGGATAGGACCTCTGGGGCGAGCCCGAGGACATCCCTGCATCCCTTCCTCTCTCATCCCCCTCTTCCTCTGCACCCTTTTTCGTTCAAAACCCTAGCAGGGTAAAGCAAGGTGATCCTGGTGCAACAAAGAGACCAAGTGGGACGAAGATGGAGGTTGGACGTGCCCCGAGGTCAGAGAAAGACCTAGCCAGCATCGCCATGACCTAGATAGCTCGCCCTAGCCGCAGCATGGCTGTACATGGAGGCAACTTCTTGTGGGAAACCTGACCTATCTCGGCCATCTTGGTCATGTTTTAAGAGCTCTCTGAGTGCGCCCAGGTGCGGTAGGGGTAGGGCTCTAGTCGGACGTGCTGATCGGACCTTGAGAGAGGGAGGAGAAACCCCCACGAGCAGCTTAGGTCGACGGCAGCGAGCCCTCGTGAGGTTGAAGATGACCACAAGAAGGTTGGACGGAAATGCCCTCTGCGGGCTGTGGAAGGAAATCACTTAACTGAGGGTAAAGAAGTAAAATCAAAATGTTCTCCAAAGCAACGTTGTATGGCTGAGATGATGTGGCACAATCTCATTGGCTGTGCTAAGTGTTTTATTGCAAAAATCATATCTCATGATTCGTAACTCAGATTAAAACAAGCTTTATATGAAAATTGATCCTCAGAATGAGAGGAACCCAAAGAAATTATGTTTGAAGCATGATTATAATTGCAATCCGAAAAGTTATGAAAGTAATCATATTTAATGCTTTAATTCTTAAGGAACCCTATTTTGAAATAAATAAAGTGTTTGATAGGGTTTAATGGATCATTAGAGTTGATGTTAACATGTTGCATGTAAAAAGGTACATTATGTTCAAAAAGGGAGAACTTTGCAAATGATTAGTCTAATTTAGAGTTGATATGCATAAATATACTTGAAATGAGAAAAGTACATAAAGTTATCATCTTTAAATGATTTAATTAAGGAAAGACCCTTAGATTTGATGATAGATGGATTTAATGTTGTTCAATGGATAATTCTGGTCGATAATAACCTATTGTTGATAAATGTGAAGATGGAATCCAAAAAGATGATCTTTTTATAAAATTGGCTTAATTTAGGGTTTCGTGCATGAATATGCATTAATGATCTTAAAAACCCTAATTTAGGGGAATATGTCTTTTAATTGTTTTAAAATGTTCAAATCCCTGAATAAATAAGGATATGATGAACCCAAGTCAATTTGGGCATAAAAAACTATTAAAATGGATAGTTGAGCAATTAAGGAGTATTTTAGGGTTTGTTAACCTAAAGGGATAAAGTTTGAGAAATCGATCTAAGAAACCCTAATGAATATCAATGAAACCTTAATGCAGATTAGAAACCCTAGAAAGAGAATCCAAGTCAATAAAGTAGATTCTTGATAAAGTGTGTAATAAATAGAGTACATATTCTTTTCAGGAATTATGTGATGATTGAATTACTTGCTTGGATCTGTTGATTGGCTTGATTGTATATACATGAAGTATATGTTCAATAATCTGCATGACTCATCAAGTCAGGTATGTGGTTACGCTTATGAATAATCGCTCTAGTTTCACGATGATTCCCGAAGTTTTAATCAGTTGCGTGAGAATAACTGTTGGATGTTTATTTATTTCATGCAACTTTAAAGTGACTATGATTATCACTATAAATGTGCGTATATAACTGACTAGATCCGGGTCCACCTCTATTGCTTTGAAAAGGCTAAGAAAAAGGGGTAATCCTAGAGCACGGTCTAGGTTACTGAGATTTAGAAACTGGGCTACCTACGTGTAGTGCCATGAGACTCATTAACCTACCATGAGTTAAGGAGTGGGCTACTTACGAGTAATGCCATGTGACTCAACCCAAGAAATTGGTTCACTTATAGGTGAATCATGAGGGGTTTAATGGGGATAACATAGAGGATAGGGTACTCTTGGATTGCGGAGTTATATCTAAAATGTAATCTTGGCTGTTAAATGATTAATTGAATGATTACATTGTTAACATATTTACATAATTATTGTTTCCCCCACATACCAGCTTCGGCTGACTGACGTTTTGTTTGTCGGCGTTTTAGGTACAAGCCAAAAGGACAAATAGTAAATCATTATATTGTGAAATACATGAAGTAAAATACACGGAGGATTAGTTAGAGTAGAATCCTTAAGTGGATAGAAGTTTAGAGATCCAAGTTTTCAAAAAGGTATGCAAAAATTTATTTTCTTACAGCTTTCAGTATAGTATGTTAAAATTTGATAATTATTCTTTGTTAATTGCCGAACCTTTGATCCGAAAGTCATGGGTGCGGCTTCGACCTCTCGATCTCCCTTAATTGGGGGTTACCGGGAGGTGGGGTCGTAACATTTAGTATCAGAGCTTGGGTTCCTCAGTTAACCATTAATAATTATTAGATTTTTCAAACTCCATAGAACCCAAGGGAGTTATTAGAGGATTATCCGAAAGATAGAGGTGTCTAGAAAAGGATCACGACCGGGGGCTGGCAATATTTTCCTCTGCACCGCTAGTCGGAATACGAGGACTCTTGGATCCGTGTGACTGCCTGGCCAAGGTCTTAGGGTATGAATCGGAATAAGATACATTTAGGACATCTCATCTTATTCATCCCTTCTCACCACAAAATTTTGATAAGGACCAAAAGGATTAGGGTTTTCTTTCTTCTCCTCACCCTCTTGAGGTATGGGTAAGGTTAATAAGGTCTAAGAAATCCTCCATCAAATTAATGAAAAGTATGTAAATAAGATGTCATGGACATAAGCTTAATAGATTAAGCGCAAACTAAAGGATAGATACATGCTTAGGTCATATGACATAAGTTGTCATGACCTCAGATGAGACCTAAGGCTAAACCTTCTTGTAAGGAGGATAGATAAAGAGCGTTAGTCTTGGAGATGGAGATCTCCATTACAAGTAGGGACCTGGCCCATCCTCTAAAGGATGATGTTAACCCTAACCCTAAGTGCAGGTTAGAGAGAGAGATGGCATGATGAGTAAACCAGGTGTTTGGATGGACATACCTTGGACAACGTATGAGAGGTTGGATGACTGAGTACCTTTGGCCACCCAACCCTGGAAAGGGGTTGTGTAGGTCAGGACGAAGGATAGCTCCTTCCTTAATAAGGATAGAGGAGAACCTATGGAAACCCCACGAGCTGATATGAGCATGGCATACCCAGTAGGCATCAGTGGTGCGAGCAATAGGTTTAAACCCTGACCGAGGGAGTTTGATGGATAGCTTATGTGATAAGTATAAGGGGTTATGGATAACCTTGAACAAACATAAGTTGACCATAAGCTTCCTGTAGCTAGGGGCATGCTTTTGAGGATGACCCTTCACAAAGATAGGACCTCTAATGGTGAGGTTGGATGTAGGGTTATCTCTAGAGAGAGCCAGAAACCCAGCAAGAAGGTTGGAAGCCTAAAACATCGAGATGTGAGGAATAATGGATGATAGTAGTTGCCTCCTGATCGATCCCTAGAAGTTGATGATATCTTGGTTGCCTTTAGAGGGACCAAACCCTAGAGAGAGAATATGAAGCTTTGGGTACCCATGTGCCTACGGTATAGGTGTTTACATTCTGAGAAAGGAAGAAGATGTTCTGTATACCCTGAAGTGATTTGTAACAAGTTATGAGGCCTTGTACCTTATGGTTTGTCCTTGAGGAGGATCCAACTCTAAGTGTTGCTCGAGTTGAAGGATGACAGGAAGTGCATGTTATGCCTTTTGCAAGCTTGATTCATGGTTAAGAGATAAAGCGTGCAGTTGGACACCTAAAAGTGAACCTAGGGTTCCTAGGCCTAAGAGGTGAAGTGGTATACCTAATGCTCATTATTAAGTTGTTATAGTTTCTAGCATGGTACGCCTCATGAATAAAGGAAAAGGGAAGTCCCTTAAGTTTAAGGTATGTGTAATGAACCCCTCATAGCTAGGTTATTGATAAAGGAAGGTATGATCTTGATCCAGCATTAAGGGAAGAGGACAAGTATGACCTAGCATGGTTCAGTAGGTGATCTGTTTATGCCTTAATAGCTTGCTAGGGTTAAGTAGGCTCATGTGGATATAAACCCTAGACCTAAGAGCTTTTGTGACCTGGTGTCAGGGGATAGTTTTCCTCCCATCCTAGGAGAGGGACCCCTTAGGTAGGGGGTATACCAGTTTTGGTTAGTTTAAGGTAACCTAATGAGGTCTCTTAGGATCTTGAGAAGCTAAGTGAAAAGTACATGGTATGAGAATGAACCCGTAGGCCCGTAGATATCCATCTCTAAGTGCATGCAGATATGTTACCTTGGAGGCAACCGGTATAGGGCTTGACAAAGGTAGGCAGGTTGCCATGATCCCGATGAAAGGATGAAAGTCAGCCCATGCATGTAGAAAGAGAACATGTACTATGATGGAGAATCCTAAGTCTATCCTAGGGTCATGTAGGGATAAGACCGATGAAAGTAGGAGTTGCCTAATTCCCCAGTTGCACATGACCATAGGGTCGGGAGGTAATAGCTATCATTGTCTGAGGGCCATGGGTTAGGAGATTGATCACCTTCATGAACTCATGGGACCCAAAGGGCAGATGAGTAGGGCACTCTCTTGATGCATGAGGGAAGAGGGATGACCCCAAAAGAGTCGGTACCCTATAGACCTAGAGGAGATGACCAAGGATATAAACCTCAGTAGGTTTAAGATTAGTTTGATATCATGATGTTTGTGATGTAGAGACATATGTGGCATGTTGCAACTTAGATATAAAGGTGTACTGGCAAGGTGGGATGTACCATCTCTACTCTTGGAAGAGGAAGAACTCTATATTTGGACTGTAGCCAAATGCTTATTTCCTCTTGTTATGGGGGTGAGAGATAGGACATTACGCATGCCATACACCAAGGATAAGAGATGATGTAGGTTGGAACGTCGCCACGAGAAATAGGGATAGAGAAGATAACCTACCCTGGTAAAGTGAATGATACATGGATGGTTTGTTAACACTAAGAGGAATGAGGTAGTCACCTTATGAGGATGTTTTCATCCTGAGCTATGTGGAACTTACAAGTTATACCAGGTTGAGCTTGATCACCATGATGATGAAATCAGGGAGTGTTCTTAATGAAGATAGACATAGAGTTTGATATGATAAGTGAAATACATGGAAGTGTATGTCTTCAATGTTACCTAATACCTAAGGATGTAAAGTGGTAATGGGTGCTCGGGTTGAGATACATCTGACTTGTTTGACTAGAAGCTAGAAGAGGATTGTTTGGCTAACCCTATGTTTGGAAAGGAGAGGTGTTTGGATAACACTCAGATGTAACAAGATACATTGAAAAGTTAAGAGTTGTTTGGTTATCCAATCTAGTCCTTGATACGATGAAAGGATGGTGGTAGAACCTCAGATGCACTCTTTTGATAGGAAGCTGATGAAACCCTGATAAGAGTGGTTTAGGGTTTCCAAGGAATCGATCTTGAGGAATCATGACATACAGGAAATCATGATTGAAGATCAACATACACCATGGTACTACCAAGATAGTAAGTGACAATAGCACTTTGGATGCTTAAGATGAGGCTGCATGTGGTATGTTGCCATACACGACAGAAGGTGAAGGGTGAACACCGGTTACACAGTGCATCGATATGAGGGATAAAGAGTCCCCGAGAGAGAAAGGGAGTTCAGCACTATGGATGTTGAAAGTCTCCCCTGGATCAAGGACGGGCGAGATGCAATATGGGTTATGGTAGTTCGCCTTACCTAGACGACATGAGAAAGAAAGAGTTCTGTCAAGGGATAGATCTAGTTGAACTACCCATGAGAGAGAGATGGTTCAACTACACCATGATGTGAGTTCAAAGGTTCTTGAGTTTGACCTAGAGGTTCACTTCCATAAAGTGGAAGTAAGTGCATGAAGAACTTAATGTTAGTGTAGTTTATCACCCCTAACTAATAGGTTAGTATGATCCAGACTAAAGGGTCTGATGAGAGCATATGTGCTCGTTCAGGGTGATAGCTAAAGACAGTTCCTATCCTATGAAAGATGTGATGATGACCACCATAGTCAGTATCGGGATTCTAAGAAGCTCTTAAGGGAGGTTGTGTTGGTCACCACTTCAGTAAGGTGATGTTGGCGAAAGGACCACATGATGATTAGAAAAGGACCACAGTGCATGAAGACGAAAGTCACTTCAATCATGCAATGGCTGAAAGGAGCCTAGAGACGACAAGAGTCATGAGAAGATCCAAAGTAGACTAACATGCAGTGCACTGTGGGAGAATATAATGTGAGAATCCGACCCCTCTGAGCTGCAGCTGAGAAAGTTGAGTCCCCGATACATGGGTCCATTAGAGATGGATGGGTGGAGATGGTTAGGTTTTGACCCTACCCCTCAGGATAGAGTAATGTGAGATGTTTTCCATGTGTCCCATTTAGAGCACTATGTGAGGTACCCCGATCATGTGCTGAGAAATGAACCTAGTGAGCCCCAAGGGAGGCTGAAATGGCCTGAGTCACCTGTGTAGTTTCTAGACGCCAGGATGAAAGAACTCAGAGAAAAGAATATGTGATGATAAAGGTTCTTTGGATGTGTCATGAGTACATGAAAGCCACATAGGGACCAATGATGGACATGGGAAAGTCTTATCCTGAATTGTTTGTTTGTTTGATAGAATTTTGAGGACAAAATTCCTATAAGAGGGGAAGGATGTTACAACCCTATTTTTGGGTTCAAATACTGAGAAATGTAATTTCTCATATTAAAGATAATTGAAAAAATAATGATATGATTTGTTTTGAATAAATGGATTCCCTTCACAATAGCCTTGAGTGGTTGCTTTCTGGGCTTTATTGGCTATTGGGCCCAATAACAAGGAAATTCAATTAGTAAATGGATAATTGAATTTTTAAGAAAAGAAATATGTAGAAACCTCTAGAAGGCAAATCAAAAGGGGATTTCGTGCCTCTTGGGTTCCTTGGATTCCAAGGAGTCTAGAGTAGCAAACAAAGAAAGCAATGAGGAAAGAAAATATTAATTAAATATTTCTTTGTGAAGAAAGAAATTGAAAATAAGGGTAACATGTTGGAAATAAGTGGAAAAAGGTATAATTGAATGATCCTTTGTGGAATTTCGTGTTCCAAGAATTCCTAATGATAAAAGGAATACCAAATGAGGAAAATAAAAGGGAAATAAAGAGAAATTCTCAAAAAGAGATATTTTAATGAGAAATAAACAAGATAATGTGAAATAATGCATAATGATGCATCTAGAAGGATAATAAGTATCCAATAAAAAGAATTTCAAAATAATGGAGTGGCTTGGGATCCAAGGAGTCCCAATAAAGGGGAAAGAAGGAGAAAAAATAGATAAAGTCGAATAAGAGGACAATATGATGCATAATTAATTTATTTCATGGTTTTCTTAAAGAAGTAGTATTTTCTACTAAAGGAACCCATATTTTCGTGCCAATGGGACAAAAGACAAATAAAAAGAGAGTGAAAGAAATAATTTTCATATTTCTAAGTACCCATGAGATAAGGAATATCAAGAGAGAAAAAGGAGAGAGAGAACATTGCTTCTCTTCGAAGAAATTTACTTCCTACTTTGAACAGGACTCTTGGACTCGTGGATAACCCACCTAGGGTTTCGTATCCTCCTCTATAAAAGGATAGGACCTCTGGGGCGAGCCCAAGGACATCCCTGCATCCCTTCCTCTCTCATCCCCCTCTTCCTCTGCACCCTTTTTCATTCAAAACCCTAGCAGGGTAAAGCAAGGTGATCCTGGCACAGCAAAGAGACAAAGTGGGATGAAGATGGAGGCGGGACGTGCCCCGAGGTCAGAGAAAGACCTAGCCAGCATCGCCATGACCTGGATAGCCCGCCCTAGCCGCAGCATGGTTGTACATGGCGGCAGCTTCTTGCAGGAAACCTGACCTATCTCAGCCATCTTGGTCGTGTTTTAAGATCTCTCTGAGTCCGCCCTGGTGCGGCAGGGGTAGGGCTCTGGTCGGACGTGCTGATCGGACCTTGAAAGAGGGAGGAGCAACCCCCACGAGCAGCTTAGGTTGACGACAGCGAGCCCTCGTGAGGTTGAAGATGACCACAAGAAGGTTGGACGGAAATGCCCTCCGTGGGCTGTGGAAGGAAATCACTTAACCGAGGGTAAAGAAGTAAAATCAAAATGTTCTCCAAAGCAACGTTGTATGGCTGAGATGACGTGGCGCAATCTCATTGGTTGTGCTAAGTGTTTTATTGCAAAAATCATATCTCATGATTCGTAACTCGGATTAAAACAAGCTTTATATGAAAATTGATCCTCAGAATGAGAGGAACCCAAAGAAATTATGTTTGAAGCCGTATTCTAATTGCAATCCGAAAAGTAATGAAAGTAATCATCTTTAATGCATTAATTCTTAGGGAACCCTATTTTGAAATAAAAAAAGTGTTTGATAGGGTTTAATGGATCATTAGAGTTGATGTTAACCTGTTGCATGTAAAAAGGTACATTATGTTAAAAAAGGGAGAACTTTGCAAATGATTAGTCTAATTTAGAGTTGATATGCATAAATATACTTGAAATGAGAAAAGTACATAAAGTTATCATCTTTAAATGATTTAATTAAGGAAAGACCCTTATATTTGATGATAGATGGATTTAATGTTGTTCAATGGATAACTCAAGTCGATAATAACCTATTGTTGATAAATGTGAAGATGGAATCCAAAAAGATGATCTTTTTATAAAATTGGCTTAACTTAGGGTTTCGTGCATGAATATGCATTAATGAGCTTAAAAACCCTAATTTAGGGGAATATGTCTTTTAATTGTTTTAAAATGTTCAAATCCCTGAATAAATAAGGATATGATGAACCCAAGTCAATTTGGGCATAAAAAACTATTAAAATGGATAGTTGAGCAATTAAGGAGTATTTTAGGGTTTGTTAACCTAAAATGGATAAAGTTCTAGAAATCGATCTAAGAAACCCTAATGAATATCAATGAAACCTTAATGCATATTAGAAACCCTAGAAAGATAATCCAAGTCAACAAATAGATTCTTGATAAAGTGTGTAATAAATAGAGTACATATTCTTTTCAGGAATTATGTGATGATTGAATTACTTGCTTGGATCTGTTGACTGGCTTGATTGTATATACATGAAGTATATGTTCAATAATCTGCATGACTCATCAAGTCAGGTATGTGGTTACGCTTATGAATAATTGCTCTAGTTTCACGGCTATTCCCGAAGTTTTAATCGATTGCATGAAAATAACTGTTGGATGTTTATTTATTTCATGCAACTTTAAAGTGACTATGATTATCACTATAAATGTGTGTATATAAATGACTAGATCTGGGTCCACCTCTATTGCTTTGAAAAGGCTAAGAAAAAGGGGTAATCCTAGAGCAAGGTCTAGGTTACCGAGAGTTAGAAACTGGGCTACCTACGTGTAGTGCCATGAGACTCATTAGCCTACCATGAGTTAAGGAGTGGGCTACTTACGAGTAGTGCCATGTGACTCAACCCTAGAAATTGGTTCACTTATAGGTGAATCATGAGGGGTTTAATGGGGATAACATAGAGGATAGGGTACTCTTGGATCGTAGAGTTATATCTAAAATGTAATCTTTGCTGTTAAATGATTAATTGAATGATTACATTGTTAACATATTTACATAATTATTGTTTCCCCCACATACCAGCTTCGGCTGACCGACGTTTTGTTTGTCGGCGTTTTAGGTACAAGCCAAAAGGACAAAAATTAAATCATCATATTGTGAAATACATGAAGTAAAATACAAGGAGGATTAGTTAGAGTAGAATCCTTAAGTGGATAGAAGTTTAGAGATCCAAGTTTTCAAAAAGGTATGCAAAAATTTATTTTCTTACAGCTTTTAGTATAGTATGTTAAAATTTGATAATTATTTTTGGTTAATTGCCGAACCTTTGATCCGGAAGTCATGGGTGCGGCTTCGACCTCTTCATCTCCCTTAATTGGGGGTTATCATGAGGTGGGGTCGTAACAACCATCCTCAAGGTGCTCATGCTCAAAATGTTCATCTTCACTTGCCATTTTAGAACAACCTTCAAGTATACATGATAAAAGAAACATAAGAGTGATAATAAAAGAAAAAGTGGTTGAATGATATATGATGTATATTTAAAATATTACGTTCTTGAATGATAATAAAATAAATAACTCAAAGAATACATGCCTCTAGTATTGGTTGAGTTGTTAGTCAAGTAAAATTCCTTCAGCATGGTCTTGACGTTTATAGTATTCATCGGTGTTAACTTCAACATTTACACTTGGCAAACCAACTGAGAATGGGTTGGAATCATCATACTTTTCGTAGTATTCTTCTTCATTTATAGGATCTACAGTAAACTATCTTTTTCCATGAAGAACAATAGACTAATTTTTATTTGTCGGGTCATCAATTTAGAATACTTGTTTTGCTTGGTCTGCCATGGTGAATGGTTCATCTTTCTCACCAATCTTTTCAAAATTTACCAATGTGAAACCCAACTCACCTACTAAAACTCTTTTGTTTTTATCAACCCAATTACACCTAAAGATAGGAACTCTAAGATTTGTATAGTCCAATTCCCATATGTCCTCAATGACGCCATAATACGACATCTCAGCTTCGCGTGGTCTTTTATCTTTCGTACTAGCAAAATACAATTAACAAGCTTGAACAGTGACCCCACTATTTTGGACTACACTACTTTCATCTTGACGCTTTATGTAGTATAAAAATTTGTTTATGTCATATCCTTCATATGACATGACATCCATTTTTGGCTTAAAGGCGAGCCATTTTATGTTCTCAGCAACATTATTCGGTGATTCAGATAGTTGATTAAAGACTTTCTCTTCAAACCACCTAATAAATTTTTGATTATGCTCTCTTGCAAGCCACATTGAACTGGATTGCAGATGATTTCTCTTGATAAGATCATTGTGTTCTGTGATGTATCTACTAACTTCATAGATGATGTGTAAAATATACACATGTGCTTGTTCCCACAACTCACGAAGAATTCCTTTCACTCATGCTCCCAGAGTTCCTTTGCCACAATAAGATTAAGTGTGATGGGAATTTTTTATATCGCTAAAAGTTCATTGCAATTCAAAATATCATTGCAAAAGTCCATCATCTCCCTGACCACATAACCCTCAATAATACTCCCTTCAGGACGATAACGATTCTGAACATCACCTTTAAAAACACGCATGTAGCGTTCAAATGGATACATCCAATGTAAGAAAATTGAACCCAACATCTTCACCTCCCTTTTTATATGTAATACAAGATGAACCATGATATCAAAAAATGAAGGAGGAAATTACATTTCAAGCTGACACATGGTAACAATTACATCTTTTTGTAATTTATCGAGAGTATCAGGATGTATCACTTTGTTGCATGTTTTATTGAAGAAGAAACAGAGTCTTGTGATTGAAAACCTTACATGCTTCAGTAATATAGATCGAATAGCCACGGGTAAAATTTGTTGCATTAAGGTGTGACAATCGTGAGATTTGAGACCTATCAACTTCAGATCCTTCTTTGATACCAATCTACAAATATTAGAAGAGTATCTTTATGGAACTTTAATATTATACCAGCACTCACAAAAGGTCTTTTTCTCCTGCTTTGACAAAGTGTAATAAGCTGGTGGTAAATATATGAGGTGAGCCCTGATCTCCACTGATAATTCTTTTCTTATAACCATTAATTTTAAATCTTTTCTAGATTTGATGTCGTCTTTAGTCTTTTCCGGTATATTCAATAGTGTACCAATGATGCTATCACAAATATTTTTTTAAGCATGCATGACATCAATGCAGTGTCTAATTGACAAGAATCTCTAATAAGGAAGATCCCAGAATATTGACCTCTTCTTGTATAGAGATTTGTCACATGTGAGAGTACGACTACTTGAACTCTTTCCAAATTCATTAACAATATCTTTCACCATGTCATATATAACATTTCTTGGTATAGGTTTAGGAGCACTTCATTCCTCAGTTGATCCATTAAAGTTTTTTTGTTGCCTTCAAAAAGGATGCACTTGTGGGAGAAATCTCTGATGACCAAGATATACAATTTTACCACCATGTTTCAGTCAGATTGAATCAATATTTTCCTCACAAATAGGACATGCTTTTTATCCTTTTATACTATATCCAGACAAATTTCCATAATCTAGAAAGTCATTAATCGTGCAAAACAACATAGCACGCAAACTAAAGATCTCTTCACGTGAAGCATCATATGTCATAACACTTTCTTCCCATGCTTTCATTAGGTCATCAATTAGAGGTTGAAGGTAAATATCAATGTCATTTCCAGGTTGCTTGGGCCCTGATATCCATATTGACAACATGACATACTTATTTTTCATACACAACCAAGGAGGAAGATTGTATATAACAATCATAACATGCCAAGTGCTATGTTGGCTGCTTAATGTACCATAAGGATTCATTCCATCTGTACCGAGTCCAAGTCTTAAGTTTCTTGATTCTTTACCAGATTGAGTGTATAATAAATCAATTTTCTTCCATTGTGGTGAATGAGATGCATGTCGTATGATGCCATCATCATTGGCCTTTAACTCCCCATGCCAAGACAAATTTTGCACATCTTCAATATTAGCAAATAAGCATTGAAATCATGGTATTATTGGTAGATACCACATCACCTTGGCAGGAGAGCCATTTTTAGCCTTAGCTGAATTTTTGGTCTTGTACCTTGACGCACCGCATTTTGGACAATTTATCAAATTACTATAGTCCTTCTAAAATAACACACAATCATTTGGACATGCATGAATCTTCTTAGCCTCCATTCCCATGGGGCACATTATTTTCTTTGCTTGATATGTTGAAATTGGAATCTCGTTGCCTTCAGGAAGAATTTCCTTTAACAAAGACAATAGTGAACTGAAACTCTTATCGCTCCACTAGTTTTGAGCTTTAAGAGTATATAATTTCATCACAACACTCAACCTCGTGAACTTAGTACAACCCTTACATAATGGTTTTTCAGCATCATGGACAATATTTGCAAATAAAGAAGGAGGATCAATGACATTGTCCCGACAACTACGTAGCATCTCATCAACCATATCATCTTGAATCGATTCATCATTGACATTATCATCATTATATATATCATCTATGCTACAACTATTAGTATCAACATTTTCTAATCCATAATTAAATTTCTCTCCATGCCAATACCATTTGTTATAACCTTGTATGATCCCATTTGACACACTTTTTACGTGCGTAGAAACGCAAGTGTACGCGTCAATGTAATATAGGCCTTTGTGAGGCCTGAGTCAAACTTAGGGACATGTGAATTATCGGATACTACTACTAACTACTCACAATCAGCTAGATCGATTAAAAAGTTGGAGGTTGTTGTAAAATTAAAAGAAAATAAAATAAAACAAAACAAAGCAATCGATTAAATGTTTAGTTTAATCAATTCAAGTGGGAATCTTTAGGATTGCGGTTTCACCACGGGTTATCATTGTATGAATTTGTATATAGTCACTCAGATTCATCTCTCTATCCGGGTAGTGGCCTGATATCAGAATTGCCCACTGTCGTGGTACAATTCACTACCTATGTCTAGGTCGGTTCCACCGTCGTAGCAACCTATACCCTAAACTAGGTGCATTAGAGTCGATCTCACGGTATCCACCATTAACCTTACACCACCTTGTTCAAGGGATTTGTCAATTAATGTGAATTTCATCTCTTTTCAACCATTAATTCTTCTTTCAAAGTAATTAAGGGCATTAGGTTATTATTATGGTGATCATGCATAACAATATAATTGAGACAACGAAATCATACCACGGATTTAAGAGATAAATGATGAATTACTACGATAAAATCATCATACAACGATTTCCCGGGCTACTCCCGGTCCTAAAGATAAAGGGGATTAGCCCCGCATGTTCATCTCAAAGCAAAACATGGTAGAGAAAAGGGGAAACATGGAGAAAAGCATGATTGAATGGTGAAACCCCTGAACGGAGAAGATCCAATCGCTCTTTGGCATAGAATACGCGTTCTCCCACCTTTTGGTGGTGGAAATCATCTTCTTCGGCGTTTGGAACGGCTGGGGCGTGCTTCTGGGCTCTGTTCTTCTCTCCACCCTCTCTCGAGACATGTGCAGTGGCTAATGATGTGATAGATTGCTCTTGGCCGCCGTCATTAGGTATAATCTCCGAATTAGATCACCAAATTACCACAGCCATCATAATTAGATCAATCTGAAGCAAACAAGTGTCTGACGGTGTTGATACCATCGACGCGAGTCGATGGTATCGACCCTGCACTGTATCGGCTGGTCTTCTATTCTTTTCTTTGTCGCAACTGATGCCACCTCGATACCATCGACGCGGGTCGATGGTATCGACATTCATAGGTGTCAGCTTTGTCCTTTTACGTCATTGTAGCTCCACTCGTCGATGGTATCGACTTTTATGTCGATAGTATCGACTCTCTTTTCTGAAGCAACCTGATGTTATCTCGATACCATCGACTCTCCTGTCGATAGTATTGAGATTTTGCTACTCCTTCCGGCTGGCTGCCTGTAGTCAGGTCGATGGTATCGACCACTGTCGATGGTATCGACAGAAGCAGATACTTGTTTTTCCTGAAATTTCAACATGAAACCAAATAAGCCGAAACAAAACATATTCTTGTGATAATTTATGCTCAAAATACTGAAATAAAGGAGATTTGACATAGAGAAAGATCATAGACCAAAGTAGATGAATTATGCAATATTAACCACCAAAATGACCAATAGCTGCATAAAACACAAGTAAAATATGTCTCTAAATGTGACTCAAAGTCATCGCATCAAACTCCCCTAAGCTTGAACATTGCTCGCCCTCGAGCAACAAAACCTTAGAATAGAATTGCCAGAGTCAACCAAAGAACAAATCATCACAACAAACATTACCATATGATCCCCACCGGACATTCACATTCCGGCCCTCAATAACCACAGAATGATAATTACCCTAAAGGCGACAGTAATCATCCATAAAAGATTTCTACCTCAAAACTAATGAACATTATCACATAAGGAAGTTAACATAATAAAATTCGTCGGTTCAGACTCGGTGCATCTTGTGATCTCCTATACTACGTTGCTCACCCTAACTACCATCTACATGGAAGCAGCTCTCCTGATATTCACAAATGAGGAGAAAATCATAGTGGCTTACCAATTCGAGCAACGGGTGGATGAAATGGGTGGCTCATGGAAGAAATGGAAGCAGTATACGGTTTCAACATGCATAAAACAAAAATGCCCTAAATGATGCATTTGCACATGAACATGCCCTAACGCCTAAGATTGGGTGGAATGATGCATGCACTAACATCCCATCTCAAAATGAGATGGAATATCTAACTGAGCTACATCATGTACTTACTCATCTTAAAATGTGAATGAGACTATGTTCCTTTCTCCTTCTTATTCTACTTGCTTCTCAATAATTTATTTTTCTTTTTCTTTTTTTTCACTCTTTTTTTCTTAAGCCCTTATATCCATAATTGACAATGAATTATTTGTTGGGATCACTTTTTATGCATAGCTCAAATATTTGAAGCATTTATGAAGGTATGGAACAACTAATCACCCTTAGAGAAGAAATAAGTTACATGATGTGCTCTATGCATAGAAATTATGAATGCAACTAAATGACACGCACCTAAGGATAATGTGCATGTATAACTATTCTAATTTTCTTATTTTCATGTAAAACATGTGAAAGTGGTTGCAATGCAAAACCTATCTATATGAGATGCAATCAAAAAGATTAAAACCGTAAAGTACTTCCAATTCTTATGGTGGATTGTGAAAAACAATGAGGTGGAAAGATCACAAGACTAATTGACTGAACCTTTGAAAATTACTATGTGTCCCTCCTTACTGACCTATGTAATAGTTAAGAGGTTTCTCTCTCTTACTTCAAATTAGAGTCTCATTATCATTTGGTCAGTTTAGGCTCACACAACCAAATCCGTCCACTTTTCATAAATCATTAGGAATGTACAATTGCGATTTTCTATTTTAGAGTTGACAAAACCAATCATTTTCTTAAGTTATGTGCTCAAGGTTGAGCAACACAAGCTTGTGAACACTAAAAAAAAATTAATTTTCCCTTAACCCATGTACAAGAAAATGAGATGACACATGACTTAAGACATCCACAATTACACTAGATAGAATGTGGATCCTACAAACAAATTAAGATTGCAAAAAACTAAATGACAAGAAATAAAACAATAAAAACTAAAAATTGAGAAAATTAAAGGATATAGTTGTTCCAACACCCCCCCAAGCTTGAATTCGACTATGGCCTCATAGTCAAAAACAATCTTTAAGGTTGGAACAGAGATACCGATCACTATTTTGGCGGAGGCGGGTACTGTGGGGTAGTGGGGTCCCAGGATGGGTACTTTCCTTGAAAGCTAGGATCATACGGGGGCATAGGTGGAGGTTGTGGATACCCCCAAAGTAGTTTTGGCTCCAGTAATGATCATAAAAGGGTTGTTGCTGCATCTCCATCCTATGCAACCTGTCATGAATCTGTTGTTGGTTGTTGAGGAGGAGGCGCTCATTCTCGAAGATTGCCCTCTGATTGTCAAGTAACCGGTTTGTCGTCTCCTGAACACTGGTGTACACTGCTGTATGGTGCTGCTGCGTTTGTTGTATATCCTGCAGCATGGCATACATTCCTTGCATGGAATAGACATCCTTGCTTGGCTGTGAGGGCGGTGGTGGTGGCGGAGGCTGCGAAGATGAAGACGCACCCGGATGCATGCGAGGACGCTTCCTAGGTTCCACTCGTTCCCAAAGAGGAGTGTAGGCCTCCTCTTCCTCTTCAACCTTGTCGTCATTATTGTTGTCGTTGTCGTTGCCGCCGTCTTCATCAGAGTCAGCAATGGCTATGATTGGCCATCGAAAATGTTGAGTACCCTCGATATGGAAGACAGGATCGGGAAGCGAGCATTCTTGATATGCGTGGTTTACATGGCAATGAGCATATGTAAACCATCTCGAAGCAAGATAAGATTGGATCGGTGAAGATGCTGCAAATTAACCTTGCTTCTGCTGGAGAGAGGAGTAAGCTGCTGGAAATTCAACCCAAGGTAGGAGGCCAGCAGTGTAATGAGTCCTCCAAAGTGAATTGGAGCCTTTCGCGTACTCCGCTTTACAGCCAACACCCGCTGCAGAAAGAATGCTCCCCAGTTGCACTCTTGGCGCTTCAGTAGTTTATGCAAAAAAACAAGTCCGTCTCCTAGAATTTGCTAAGAGACATATCACCCCTAGCAAACAGGGTAGAACACAGCATCCGATGAAGAATCTGCCTGAACAGATGCTTGAAGTCTGCTACCGCCGCGTTGTGATAGCTTACAGATTTGCCCGGCGGCACCGTCACGAGCTCGGCGAAGATAGCATCATAATCTGTTCTGTTGTCTGGCTGTCGGTAGTCATTTTGCCCATGGTTCTAGTTGTAGATGGAGTTGAACTGGCAGAGGGTGAGAGTGTAGTCATTATTGTACAGCCGGAAAGAAATGTGGCCCGTTATCCACTCACAGTCCGTAGCAATGACGTCATTGGGCATGACACAGACGTCCAACGACGCCATGAATTCAGCCACCAGCTCCTTGTATGTCGGCCAGTCACTGAAGAACGGCTGGCCATCAGCATGGTATTCCATCTCGTCGGGCGTCCTGCTCGTGTGTCTCGCCTGCCCTTTCAAGACGTAGGTGAGATTAGTGTCGAACCCCAAGTTGCGGATCACCTCCCGGTCAACATAGCGGGTCGGCTCAATTTTCCTCTTCATGATCTCCTCATAGATCTTCTTGACCTCCACGGACAGATGGACAATCTGTGGGCGTGGGATCGATGTAGTCGGTGGAGGCACGAACTTCGGAATGTCCATCGGGTCGGCACGTGAAGAAGACGCACTAACAACATGCACCATGGTTGTGGAAGAAGGAGAAGTAGAGAAATAGCTCGGTGAAGATCGGAGAAGGAAATCTCTGCTCGATAAAGATCGTGCTCCTGGATGCTCGTCGCCGGGCTCAGATTGCTCTAGAATACGCTCGGCACAGGTGGAGAAGAATTGCTCTGGAGTTGTGACATTATATGACGACAATCCTTCTCATATATAGCCGTGGCCGACACTGCTTTATGCCCGTCGATACCATCAACGCGGGTCGATGGTATCGACACGGGTAGCACAATCCGTACTGCCGCTGGTATCGATGGTCGTCGATGGCTGGATTTGTGGGGCCCAGATCGCTGACGTGTCGATACTATCGACAGGTGTCGATGGTATCGACCCTTCCCCGAGATCGACTTTCTGGTTGCAGCGATCACCGTTGATCTCCTCTCGCGGATCGGTGATGTGGCGTGTCGATACTATCGACGCAAGTTGATAGTATCGACTTCCATTTAGGGCAACACCCTCGCGAGGCCCGGCCGTCGCCTTCTTTTTGAAACTGGGTCGATACCATCGATAGTCCTGTCGATGGTATCGACTTTACTGAGATGATTTCTTCTAAATATCTCCAGAGATCTCGCGAGTATCGACACCCATGTCGATACTATCAACCTCTGCTTGCGATCAGCCTGTTGGTATGTCAATACCATCGACGAGGCCGTCGATGGTATCGATGCAGTGTGATTTCTACATTCGCCAACCTGTACCCCGGTCGATACCATCGACACAAGGGTCGATGGTATCGACTCTGCCTCAGTCCTGCACAATGAGCAAACGATCATGGTATCTTTTTTACACTAAAAACAAAGTCAAAACAACTCAAACTACGAATGTGAAAGAAACTAAACTAAAGTACCGATGGCTGGGTTGCCTCCCAACAAGCGCCCTTATTTAACATCTTAGACTAGATGACATGAAGCTCATCATGCATCTAGAACTTTGGAGAGTGTGCCCAAGGGTTCGTGTGACAGTTTGAATTCCACGTGATCTTGGCCAATCCCCAAGGTCAATGTTCCTCTCCCTATGGCAGTGACCACATCGGTCGTTGCTTGAAACAGCCTACCCAATAGCATCTCGCAACTATTAAGTTGTGGCATGTCCATGATGATGAAATCCATCAGAAAGATGAACCTGTCCACCTTGACGAGTACATCCTCACACACTCCATATGGCTTTACAATGGACCCATCCGCTAACTCAATCGTTGCTGCTGATTTCTTCATTTCCTTCAACCCAAGCTTTTGAAATGTGGACAGTGGCATAAGATTAATGCTAGCGCCCGAATCACACTGTGCTCGTGGAAAATGTTGATCGCCTATAGAACATGGAATATAGAAGCTCCCTGGGTCTTTCCTCTTCGGTGGTAAATTCCCATGAATAACCGAGCTCACCATTTCATTCACTCGGCAAATATATGTGTCTTTAATCTGCCTCTTCTTGTTGATGATCTCTTTGATAAACCTCCCGTAGGCAGGAATCTTCTCTATCATCTCCACTAACGGAATATTGACATGGAGTTTTCTGAACATCTCCAAGAACTTCCTATAGTGTCGATGCTCTTTCTTCGGCCTCGGGCTGTCTAGACTAGACACAACTGCCTCAGTTAAACGCTTCTGAGGTGGCACATATGAGCTTTTTGGGGCAAGCTCTCCTAAGCTTGTTTCAATAACTCCCTCTGACGTAGACTTGGGTAAATCATCTTCACCAGGTGTAACTTGTAGTGGCACCTCTCTCGCAGTGGATGTATCTTCACCTTGACAAATGGCCTTCACCTGCTCTTCTTGCTTAGGTGCGGGCGCAACCATAATGTGCTCCTGGTGGGCTTTTCTGAATGGAGTGTGCCCGCCTGGTAGTCCATAATGACTGCGAGGATACAGTATTTCCGGTATAGCCTCTGTATCAAACATCATTTTACTTTTATCATGAGCCTCTTCCAATGGGGGTTCTGCCTCATTAATCACAGACATATATTTTACTTGATGATGTGCTTGAACAACATATGCATTCCCAACAAGTCTCTGCTGATTGGCATGCTTTATGGCCACCACTTCAGTTGAAATTTGAGTCACGGTCATCTCTAGAGCCCTCATTTGTGCTCCATGACTTTGTTTGCCCAAACTTGGTCAAAATATCACCCTGGGACTGCAGTTGCTTACTGAACATGCTCATCATCTCCTGATTTTGCTGCACCATTTGACTAAGTAACTCGGTGCTTTTATCTTCGGCTCTTGGTTGTGGCTTTGCATCAGGATCTTGTAGGAAGTTGCTTGGATCCTTCCATGAGAACTTCTTGTCCCTCCTCCAAGCATAATCATTATTTCTATAGCCATGTTGTTGCATAAATTTGACCTGGGCTTCCTCATCAGATGATGCATCTTCTTTGGCAAGAAATTTCTTGGCTATAAGATCTAGCTTGTCATTCAGCTCCTTGATGGCCCTGGACTCACCTACAACTTTAACTTGTTCTGGTGCATCCCTATCGCCCCAAGATTGTTTCTTTGCCATGTTTTTCACTATCTCCCAACACCTTGTATCTGTGTTGTTTAAGAAAAACCCTGAACCTGTTGAATCAAGGTTACTTCTATCATGCTCGGAAAGAGCAAAATAGAAGATTTTAACCTATTTTTCCTTATCCAGACCATGGTGTGGGCACCTCCTTAGCATAATCTGAAAGCGTTCCCACGTCTCCGAGTAGGTCTCTCCTGCCTTCTGAGTGAAATTGTGAATTTTTCTGATCAGATCGTTGGTCTTCTCAGGTGGGAAGAACCTTTCAAAGAAAACCTCCACCATATGGTTCCATGATTCCACATATTCGTCGTCGATATTGTGCAACCACTCTAATGCAATTCCTTCCAGATAACTTGGGAACAACTTTAGGTAGAGTACATCTTGCGGGAACCTGTCAATTTTGACCATGTCGCAATTTTCCACAAATTGGCTTATATGCATGACTGGGTCTTCATTCTTGAGCCCATGGAATGCATTAGACTTCACCAAGTTGATTAACGCATGATCAATCTTGTATGTTGGAATATTGATCGCCTACTTCTTGATTGGCCCCTTTGAAGAAGATGAAGAAGAAGCCTTGATCTTCTCCCATATTATTTATTCCTCTGCCATTTCTTCTTGTTCGGATTCTGAATCTGTTTCTTTCAAGTGGTCTTGATTGTAATCTTCCTCGTCGTCAGGTCCCGACAGTGGAACCTCTGGTGCCTGTTGCGTGTAGTCGGTACTACGCGTCTGCACCATACACAATACCTTCAAAATGGTAAATTAAGTTCAGTACCGTGCTAGACAACTACAAGATGCGAAAGATAAGCTATAAATTTTTTTGGAAAGATTTCAAAATAATAAAAAAAAAAGTGGCCTAGAGTGGCCGCTTGCAGCACTCACAGTGCCGACAATTGCCTTGGCCCCGGCAACGGTGCCAAAAACTTGACACGTTTTTTTACGTGCGTAGAAACGCAAGTGTACGCGTCAATGTAATATAGGCCTTTGTGAGGCCCGAGTCGAACTCAGGGACACATGAATTATCGGAGACTACTACTAACTACTTGCAATCAACTAGACCGATTAAAAAGTTGGAGGTTGTTGTAAAATTAAAATAAAATAAAATAAAACAAAACAAAGCAATCGATTAAATGTTTAGTTTAATCAATTCAAGTGGGAATCTTTAGGATTGCGGTTTCACCACGGGTTATCATTGTATGAATTTCTATATAGTCACTCATATTCATCTCTCTATCCGGGTAGTGGCCTGATGTCAGAATTGCCCACTGTCGTGGTACAATTCACTACTTATGTCTAGGTCGGTTCCACCGTCGTAGCAACCTATACCCTAAACTAGGTGCATTAGAGTCGATCTCACGGTATCCACCATTAACCTTACACCATCTTGTTCAAGGGATTTGTCAATTTATGTGAATTTCGTCTCTTTTCAACCATTAATTCTTCTTTCAAAGTAAATAAGGGCATTATGTTATTATTATGGTGATCAAGCATAATAATATAATTGAGACAACGAAATCATACCACAGATTTAAGAGATAAATGATGAATTACTATGATAAAATTGTCATACATTGATTTCCCGGGCTACTCCCGGTCCTAAAGATAAAGGGAATTAGCCCTGCATGTTCATCTCAAAGCAAAACATGGTAGAGAAAAGGGGAAACATGGCGAAAAACGTGATTGAGTGGTGAAACCCCTGAACGGAGAAGATCCAATCGCTCCTTGGCGTAGAATATGCGTTCTCCCGCCTTTTGGTGGTGGAAATCGTCTTCTTCGGCGTCCGGAACGGCTGGGGCGTGCTTCTGGGCTCCGTTCTTCTCTCCACCCTCTCTCGAGACGTGTGCAGTGGCTAATGACGTGATAGATTGCTCTTGGCCGCCGTCATTAGGTATAATCTCCAAATTAGGTCGCCAAATTACCACAGCCGTCGGATTTAGATCAATCTGAAGCAAACAAGTATCTGACGATGTCGATACCATCGACGCGAGTCGATGGTATCGACCCTGCACTGTATCGGCTGGTCTTCTTTTCTTTTGTTTGTCACAACTGATGCCACCTCGATACCATCGATGCGGGTCGATGGTATCAACATTCATAGGCATCGGTTTTGTCCTTTTACGTCGTTGTAGCTCCACTCGTCGATGGTATCGACTCTCTTTTCTGAAGCAACCTGATGTTATCTCGATACCATCGACTCTCTCGTCGATAGTATCGAGATTTTGCTACTCCTTGCGGCTGGCTTCCTGTGGTCAGGTCGATGGTATCGACGACTGTCGATGGTATCGACAGAAGCAGATACTTGTTTTTCCTAAAATTTCAACATGAAACCAAATAAGCCGAAACAAAACATATTCTTGTGATAATTTATGCTCAAAATACTGATATAATGGAGATTTGACATAGAGAAAGATCATAGACCAAAGTAGATGAATTATGCAATATTAATCACCAAAATGACCAATAGCTGCATAAAACACAAGTAAAATATGTTTCTAAATGCGACTCAAAATCATCGCATCACCATTGCATATGACATGATTCTTAATTTCCTCAACAGTATCAACTTTTAAATTGTTACCACAATTTCTACATGGACAATAGAACCTATCTGTAGGTAGTATCCTATGTTCCTTAGCAAATTTGATAAATTCATCAAGACCTTTGGCAAACTATGGACTGCAACGGTTCTTCATAGACATCCAACTTTGATCCATTTTCTAGATCACATTAAAAGTAATTATAAAAGTGTACCACATATCAAAACGGTAATTGTTGATACTATAAGTTGTAAGTTTTTATTGATAGGAAGTTAATTACTTTTATACTTAAGTGTACCACCTATCCCATTTTTGAATATTTAATCTCACTAGTAACTATATAATGTATGTTTAGTTTTCAAGAAAATTTCAGTAGCATTTCCCCTAAGTTCTCCAAGTACATCGATGTAAATAGCAAATAACCACCCACATATGTACCCAGAGAACAAATGAGGAAATACTACTAAAATTTTCTTCAAAACTAAACATACAGATGCACTTACATCCAAAGTGAGATTAAATATCCAAAAACAGCCCCAGACCAGGGAATATCCAAAATTTACTCCTAATGAGTAAATTTTGAACGAGTTTCTAAGTTGTACATAAATGTATTATTGTCATATTTATATATTAAATTAAACATCATGCATCGATGATCTCATGTATAAACCCTAAAGTGTCAATTTGAGACTACACAATGTCTACCCTCATATTTCTAGAATGTATACAATGATTACATATGTGATTGATAACAAAATGTAGATATGAAAGAATACATATTTTTATTATTTGTTGATTTACTAGTCAAATAAAATGAAAAAACAATGTAACTGAACTGAGTCGCGGAGACAAAAATGAGAGAAGACCGTGGGAAGTGGAAGGTGAGCAAGTGGCAAAGAGAAAGAGGATGACTGCCGAGCATCGGAGCTACTATGAGCAAGAGTATGACTGTCATGAATGACATGGGTAAATCAAGAATAATTCCATAGATAAACATAAATTATATGTACTGAATTGAGAAGAATCAATTAGGCGCTATTAACAAATATATTCATATAAATAAGTTAAACTAGATAGTTATATGAGTGAAATAAAATAGCTTATCAATTTGTTGTAAAATATTAATCTCATTCCCTATGTACAAGAGTAAAAAGGAAAATATAAATAGTGCAAACTGTTTATCCCAAGACTAAGATTGTTTTATAACCCCGTAAGAATAGGGAATGAAACAAGGATGACGTGCAGGCATCATTTATTGATGACATACTTTATAATATAGAGGCATTAGAGGAGAGTCACAGATTGGGGTAAGGGGTTTGGGGATTGATCATAGTATGGATGTGGTTCTGTGATATCAGATTTCAATTATCAACAATGTTGATAGTAACAAAGTAGGTTGGTGAAAAATGGATTTTAACCTGGGAATAATAGCTAGCTCTGCCTAGCTGGGCTTTGATAAGTCATCTTGGCATTTGAGCAGCCATCTGTTGGGCGTGGTATGCTATCTCATCTCCCCAACTACAACCATTCACTCTACACCAGCTTGTTCAGTCAATCACACACCCATCATCGTTATTCCCCAATCCAGCTAGCTAAGCGATGCCTTCTTCCTCTGTTCGCCTCGCACCATGGAAGGCCTCCAGAGTGAATTCTGCCCATCGAAACCCTCCTCCTCATTATCGTTGTCGGTACACTTGTGTTCCTATCCTCATCGGTGAACAAATGACCTTACCTCTACAGAGGCGCCTACATTAGGTCAAATATGAAAAAGAAGGCGGTGACCTTACCTCTGTGTTCGGGTGCTTTCGGGTGGCGGCGGCGGTGGTGAGGCTTTCCTCACAGGCACGACAGTAGGGGGTGGTATTTGAACCTACGCAGTAGCACTAGGTGCCCTTCTCTACTATCTCGAAAGCGGCAGCGTCAAAGATCCTTACGACGGTAGCTTCTTGCTAGCTTCACACGATCGCTAAATGAAAAACTAGGTTCTAGTAACACTTAGTAACCAGACCCCTAAGGTCGGTTCTAAGTAAAACACCGACCCAACATCTTAAGTGGTGCCCGGATAAGTCATGACTTTTAAAAAACTCCCTGGTCGGCCACCTCCTAGGGTTTCTTTGGGCGACAGTGATTTAGGGTCTCTCTCGCCACTGAGGCGATCTCTCTTATAGGTTTTCAGGTTCCCTCCACGCCATGGTGAATGACCTTGTGGAACGCTACGCATCACTTAGGGTTAGAGAAGAGGAGGAGACGGACATCCTAGATTTGAAGGAGACATTCACTGGCAATGAAAGTGTGCATATAGACCTTGTATTGGTCAGACAGCTGACGACGGATAGGCCGTTCAACTTTTCCATGTTCAAGCACACCATGACCAACGCCTAGTTGCTGAGGAGAGAAGCTAGCTTTAGGTAGATCTCCAACAATCTATTTGTCATTCAGTTCCTTCATTGGAAGGTCAAGGAGAAGGTAGTAGACGATGGTCCATGGAATTTTAATAATCACTTGCTCGTGGTCAGAGACATCAAGCCTGAGGACATCCCTGCCGAGATGACGCTTAACCAATGTCAATTCCGGATTCGATTATACAACATGTCGCTAGGTTATAGGTCAGAAGAGGCAATAAGGGTGGTAGCATCCAAGATTGGGAGGGTCTATGCGGTGGACATGAGAGACCTGGGCTGGGGGGCGTCATGCCATGCTAGGGTGGAGATCAAAATCTCCAAGCTTATATGCCAGAAACAAAAAATTAGAGATAGGGAGGGTAGGGTCGTGGAGATTGAAATCAGATACAAGCGGCTTGCAACCTTCTGCTACCTTTGTGGGGTGATTGGCCACCTCGAGAAAGACTGCAGGGATGAGGAGGGTGAGAAGGAGGACAGATTGGCTCCAAGGATGTGGGGGGCTTGGATTAAGGCGTCGCCGATGAAGAGTTGGAACATATCAATTAAAGAGGAACTCTTTGGGAGGGAGAGGGCCAGCAAGGAACTTAGTTTCATATCCAAGACGACGGCGTCAAGGTCCAAGTCCGATGGACGGATGTTCGGGGGTAGCGCTGATAGCGGTGGACACAACAGTCATAGATAGAACTATGAGGGCACAGAGGAGGTAGAGGAAACTGTGAACTCTACTTCTATGGAAGAGTTGGAAGGCATCTTCACTAAGAGGATGGATGGGGGCGAGATAGGGCTTTGGAAGGATAGGCCCATGTAGTAGGAGGAGGGGGATGACACCGGGCACATGAGCATATATCGGGTGAATGACTTGAGATCACCTCCTCAGGTGGTCAGAAAGGGAAGTGATGGCTCGGGACCGTCGCTGCACAAGCAACAGGTAGTGGACGGGACACCTCATGGAGAAGTTGAGCTTAATGTTGAAGCAGCTACGGAGGGACCTCGATATGTTCGGGGTGATATGTTGGATCCCCTGGGCACGGACATAAGCACATGGGCGAGGGAGGGAACAGGGGAGACGAAGGCTTGCGTCCGCATGGGCAAGTTGCAATACACCCGGGGGCTGTACAAAGTAGAAGGCAGAAGGAAGGAGGGTCGAAGGAAAAGAGGGGGAGAAGGTTCACAAGGTTTGGGACTCGTCAGGGGGTCATGGACAGTGATGGGAAGGGGAGATTGATGGATCTGGAGGGAGGGAAATGAAGGAGGTTGGTAATGGACAAAGTTCAGGTGGAGGTAGAAGGAGAAGGGGTGTTGGGGGTAAGCGTATGAGAATGGATGTTTAGATTGAACCAACTCACACTTTAGTAGCGGGCACTAGTGAGGTCCAGGCCCATGAAGAGCAATGAAAACCTTATGTTGGAACGTCTAGGGTTTGGGCAGCCCTGGGACGGTGGACTCTCTTAAGAGGCGGTGTTGGAGAGAGATGTCCGACTTAGTCTTCGTTATGGAGACTATGTGCAGAGGAGGAGACCAGGAGGCAGTAAGGAGGAAGTGTGGGTTCAACTCGGGTTTTAGTGTTGACAGTAGGGGAAGGGCGTGGGGTTTGGGGTTGTGGTGGAGAGGGGATGATGTCACGGTGAAGTCTTTCTCAGATCATCATATTAGTTTTGTCATGGGGGTTGAGGGTAGTCTAGAGTGATTCTGTTTTATGGGAATTTATGGATGGGCAGCCACACATGAATGACATCACACTTGGCAACTGATGGAGGATATTTGTGCTCAAACCAAATTTCCTATTGTGTTTGGTGGGGACTTGACGTGTATTTTACTACGCGTTAAAAACACAAGTATACGCGTCGAGTAGTACAGGCCTTTGTGAGGCCCAAGTCGAACACAGGGATACTCAGAAATTGTCGGAGACTCCTACTAACTATTTGTGATCAGCTAAGCCGAATAAAAAATTGGGGTATGTTGTCAAAATTAAAAGAAAATAAAAATAAAACAAAGCAAACAATCGATTAAAGGTTAATTTAATCAATTCAAAAAGAAATCTTTAGGATTGCGGTTTCACCGTGGGTATTCATTGTATTAGATTTTATATAATGCCTCACTCTTCTCTCTCTATCCGGGTAGTGGCTTGAAAATAGAATTGCCCACTGTTGTGGTACAATTCACTACTTAGGTTTAGGTCGGTTCCACCATCGTAGTAACCTATCCCCTAAACTAAGTGCATTACGAACAATCTCTCAGTATCCACCATTAATTTTACACCACCTTGTTCAAGGGATTTATCGATTAATGTAGGTTTTGTCTCTTTTCAGCCGTTGATCCTTCTGTCGAAGTGATTAAGGGCATTAGATTATTATTATGGTGATCAAGCATAACAATATATGGAGAAAACGAAGCTATACCATGGATTTAAGAGAGAAAATATGAATTACTATTATAAAACTGTCATACAATGAATTCCCGGGCTACTCCCAGTCCTAAAGAGGAGGGGATTAGCCCCGCATGTTCATCTCACACAAGTACATGGTAGAAATAGGGGAAATCATATGAAAAACGTGAATAGAAAGGGAAAACCCCTGAACGGAGAAGAACCGATTGATCCTTTGCGTAGAACACGTGCTTTCCCACCTCTCGGTGGTGAAATCCGTCTTCTTCGGCCTCTGGATCGACTGGTATGAACTTCTGGCCTCCGTTCTCCTCTCTACCGCTCCTCAGTACTCGTGCAATGGCTAATCCGATGCCCCTTGTCTCAGGCGGCCGTCCTTAGGTATAAGTCCCTAATTAGGTCGCTAATTAACTCCAGCCGTCCGATTGAGATCATTAGAAAACAAACTCATATCCTACGGCGTCGATACCATCGACGTGAGTCGATGGTATCGACCCGCTACAGTAGCGGCTGGCTGCAAACCCTTCCTTTGTCGTGCCCGACATCATCTCGATACCATCGACTCGGGTCGATGGTATCGACTCCCTTTTTGGTGTCGGTTCTGTCATTTTGCGACGCTGTAGCCTCCATGTGTCGATGGTATCGACTTGGTGTCGATACTATCGACTGCTTCTTTGCCAGTAATCTGAAGACGTCTCGATACCATCGACATCAACGTCGATGGTATCGACTCTTTGCTGCTCCTTTCGGCTGGCAACCTGCGGTCTTGTCGATGGTATCGACGGAAGCAAATACTTGTTTTTCTTGAAATTCAAAGACAAGATCAAATAAATCCACACAAATAATAATAATGTGATAATTAATGCTCAAAATGATAAAACTAAGGGGATTTGACATAAAATGATGGCAAAGACCAAAATGGATGAATTATGCGATATTAACCATAGAAATGACTAATTAAAGCATAAAATACATATAAAACAGGTCTATAATTGCGACTCAAAATCATCGCATCAAACTCCCCTAAGCTTGAATATTGCTCGCCCTCGAGCAACTCATCCTTAGAATAGAATTGCAAATGTCAATTGAAAAACAACAAACCAACCCAACATCCCATATGACTCCCATTGACCATTCACAAACCGGCCTTCTCTAACCACAGAATGGTAATTACCCTAAAGGCGACAGTAATCATCAATAAAAGAAATTAACCTCCTAACCGATGAACACTATCACATAAGGCAGTTAACATAATAAAACTCGCCAATTCAGCATTGGTGCATCTTGTGATCGCCTATACTACGTTGCTCGCCCTAACTACCATCTACATGGAAGCAGTTCTCCTGATATTCATTAGTGAGGAGAAATTCACGGTGGCCTACCAATCCGAGCAATGGGTGGATGAAGATGGGTGGCTCATGGAAGAACGTGGAAGTATTGTACAGTTTCAACATGCATATACAAGAATGTCCTACATGATGCACATGCACATTAGAAATGTCCTAATGCCTAAAATTGGGTGGAATGATGCATGCACTAACCATCCGCCTCAAAATAAGATGGATATCTAGTCAAACTACATCATGTACTCAATTATCCTGAAATGCAAGTGATATTACGTTCCTTTCTCCTTCTTATTTCACTTTCTTCTAAATTCTTTTTTTTTTCTTTTTTTATATTGCAGATTTTTAGCTTTTTTTTCAGCCCACATATTCATAATTGCTTAAAGATAATTTTATTGGGCTATTTTCTTCATACTCAGAAATGTTTGCACTATTTAGAAGGTATGGAACAATTTAATTCACCATTTGGGAAAAATTGAGATACATGATTTACTTTATGCATGAAAATCATGAATGCGACTACATGGCATGCACCTAAAGGTAATGTGCATGAATCACCATATATTTTTTTATGCAAACATATGGAAAATACCAATGCAAGTCCTATCTAAATGCTATGCACACAAAAAGGAATTAAAACTACACTTTACTTCCAATTCTTAGGTGGATTATAGAAAAATGAAGTGGAACGATCACAAGACTAGATGAGTGAACCTTAGAAAGATATTATGCGTCCCTCCTTACTGACATGTGTAGTAGTTTAGAGGGTTCTCTCTCTTACATCCAATTAAAGTCTCATTACCATTTGGTTAGGTTAGGCTCAAACAACCATTTCCGTCCACTTTCATGAATCATTAGGAGTATAGGTGTGAAATGTTGTTTTAAAGTTGACATAAGCAATCATTTTCATAGGATGTGTGCCCAATGTCAAAACAAAACAAGCTATCCAAAGACATAAAAATTTTCAAATTTCCCTTAAATTCCCCATGCACTAACAACAAGATGACACACTTTTACGACATCCACAATTACACTAGATAGCACGTGGATCCTACAAAAACTAAGATTGCAAGAAACAAATAACAAGAGATCCAAAAGCAATAACACTAAAAACTGAAAATAATAAAAGATAGAGCTGTTCCAACTACCCCCCTAAGCTTGAATTCGACTATGGCCTCATAGTCAAAAACAAACTTAAAGATTGGAACAGGGATACCCGATCACTCTTGTAGAGGTGGAGGCGGATACTGCGGCGTCGTGGGGTCCCAAGACGGGTATTGCCCCTGAAAGGTCGGATCATACTGGGGCATCAGAGGAGGCTGTGGATACCCCCCAAAATAATTCTGGCTCCAGTAATGATCGTAAAACGGCTGCTGCTGCTGCTCCATCCTATGCAGCCGATCATGGATGTTCTCTTGATTTGCGAAAAGAAGACGTTCATTCTCGAAGATCGCCTTGCATGGAATAAACATCCTCGCTCTACTGCGAGGGCTGTGGTGATGGAGGTGAAGGCCGTGATGATGATGATGCACCTGGATGCATCCGAGGACGCTTCCGGGGTGCTACTCGTGCTCGAAGAGGTGTGAATGCCTCTTCTGCCTCCTCTGCCTCGACGTCCTGTCCGTCGTCGCTGCCGTCATTGCCGCCTTCTTCATCATCGGAGTCGATGGCTATGATCGGCCATCTGAAGTGTTGTGCGCCCTCGATGTTGAAGATGGGATCCGGCAGCGTGCACTCCTCGTACACTTGATTTACGTGGCAATGCGCAAATGCCACGCCATCCCAGAGAAGAATTAGGTTGGCCCGGTGAAGATGTTGCAAGTTGACCTTGCTTCTCGTAGTAAGAGGAGTCAGCTGATCGAGATTCAAGCCCAAGTAGAGGGCTATCCTGGTGACTAGCCCGCCGAAATGAATCGGGGCTCTCCTCGTGCTCCTCTTCACCGCCAACACTCGGTGTAGAAAGAATGCACCCCAGTTGCATTCCTGTCTCATCAGGAGCTTGTATAGAAAGAAAAGATCAGGCTCCTGGAATTTGCTCAAAGCAATATCGCTTCGAGCAAAGATGGTTGAGCTCAGCATCCTGTGCAAGACCCGTGCAAACGGGTGCTCGAAGTCGGCTACCGCGGCGTTGTGGTAGCTCACCGACCTCCCATGTGGAACCGTCACCAACTCGGCGAAGATGGCGGCGTAGTTGGTGCGGTTATCTGGCCGGAGGTAGTCGTACTTAGAGCTGTTCCAGTTGAAGATGTCGTTGAACTGCTCCAGAGTGATGGTGTAGTCGTGGTTGTAGAGCCAGAAAGACACCCGGCCCTTCTCCCACTCACGGTCGCTGGCGGATATCTCGTTGGGCACGACATTGACGTCGAGGGACGCCATGAATTCTGCCACCAGTTCCTTATATGTCAGCCACTCGCCGAAGAAAGGTTGACCGTCCTCATGGCACTCCAGCTCATCGTGGCCACGACCCGTTTGGTGTGCTTGTCCTTTGAGCACGTAGTCCAAGTTTGCCTTGAAGCCAAGATCATGGAGCATCTCCGGATCCACATACCGGGTTGGCTCGATCTTGCGCTTCATGATTTCGTCGAAGATCTTCTTCACCTCCGCAGAAGGGTGGACAAGGCGAGGACGTGCCACCGATGATGGCGGTGGTGGCACGAACTCGGGAATGTCATCCAGATGAGCACGCGAGGAAGAAGCTCCAGCGGTACGCACCATGATGGCGAAGAGAAAAGGATTAGAAGGAGAGCTCAGAGAAGAATGGAGATATGAATCTCCGCTCGGGGAAGATCGTCGCTCGGTGATGTTGCTCTTCGCTCTTGGATAGCTCGGGGGAGTGCTCGGCGCCAAGGGAGGAGATCACTCTGAAGGTGTGATGTCAAATGACGTATTGGTTCTCCTTATATAGACTTGGTCGGCGCCACTGTTGACTCGTCGATACCATCGACGCGGGTCGATGGTATCGACACGTCTCGATGCTATCCGGCCCCCTCGCGAGTATCGACGGCTGACGATTGCTTGATCTTGAAACCCGGATTGCTGACGTGTCGATACCATCGACATAGGTCGATAGTATCGACGCTGCACCCAGATCGATGACGTGGACGCTGTGATCGCCGTCGATTTCTTTGCGCAGATCGGTGACATGGATGGTCGATACCATCGACAGATGTCGATAGTATCGACTTGGCTTCATTGCGACACCGTCACTTTGCACTTCAACCTGTAACCATGTCGATACCATCGACGAGGCTGTCGATGGTATCGAGTTGACTGAGAAAAATCAGTCTGAACTTCTCCAGAGATATCGATGGTATCGACAACCATGTCGATACTATCGACTTTGCTTGGCGACCTGCCTGTAGGTGTGTCGATACCATCGATGAGGCCGTCGATAGTATCGACACAGAATGAAATCTGCAGTCGTCAACCTGAACCCTTGTCGATACCATCGACGTGTGTGTCGATGGTATCGACTCTGCCTCAGCCTGCACAATGAACAAACGGATCAAGGTATCTTCTTTATACTAAAAATTGAACGAAAATAAAGCAACCTATGATTGTTAATAAACTATCCTAGTGTACCGATGGTTGGGTTGCCTCCCAACAAGCGCCCTTAGTTAACGTCTTAGGCTAGACGGTATGAAGCTCATCATCCTTTCACTTTGGGAACTAAGCTTAGAGGATCATGTGGTAATTTGAATTCAACTCGATCTCCTCCAATTCCCAAGGACAAAGTACCTCTCCCTAAGGCAGTCATGACATCCGCCGTTGCTTGAAACGGCCTTCCTAGAAGAATTTCACAGCTTTGGAGCGGTGGCATATCCATGACAACAAAATCCACCGGGAATATGAATCTATCCACTTTGATGAGAACATCCTCACACACACCATATGGTCTCACGATAGACCCATCTGCTAATTCAATTGTTGCGGCTGACTTCTTTATCTCTTTTAACCCTAGCTTTTGAAACGTCACCAGAGGAATGAGATTTATGCTGGCGCCTGAATCACATTGCACTTTAGGAAAATGTCGACCACCTATTGAGCAAGGAATGTAGAAGCCCCCTGGGTCTTTTCTCTTCTTTGGCAAACTCCTGTGAATCATAGAGCTCACCGTCTCATTCATCCTACAAATATCACTGTCTTTTATCCGCCTCTTCTTATTGATGATTTCCTTGATGAACTTCCCATAGGCGGGAACCTTCTCGATCATCTCCACTAATGGAATATTGATGTGGAGTTTTCGGAATATTTCCAAGAATTTCCTAAAATGACGATGCTCTTTCTTTGACTTCAGATTGTCCAGTTTTGAAACATCTGCTGCATCAGTACGCCTGTGAGGTGGCACATATGAGCTTTTCAGGGTCAACTCCCCTAAGCTTGCTTCAATCACTCCCTCTGACGTGGGCTTTGGCGAGACATCGTCAATAGTAACAGCTTGTTGTGGTTCCTCTCTCGCATTCGATGTCTCCACACATGCACAAACAACCTTCAATTGTTCTTTTTCTCTAGATGGAGATACAATATTCATAACTCGCTGTGATTTTCTAAAGAAAGGGTTTCCGCCCGGCAGTCCATAATAAGTGTGTGGATACGGTATCGCCGGTGACGCATGCGTATTAAACGTCATTTTTCTTTCCTCTTTAGCTTCTTGCACCTGAGATTCCTCCTCATTGCTTACCACAGAAATATACTTGACCTGATGGTGTGCTTGGGCCACGTTTGCATTCTCGGCCGGTTTCTGTTGATTGGCGTGCTTGATGGCTACCACTTCACTAGAAATATGTGCCACGGTGGTTTCTAATGCCCGCATTTGTGTTCCATGGCTTTGCAGCGTCTGTCCAAACTTGGTTAGAATATCACCTTGAGATTGCAATTGCTTGCCAAACATGGCCATCATCTCCTGGTTCTGCTGTACCATTTGACTCAGTAGTTCAGTATTCTTATCCGCTGCTCTAGGATGTGGCTTGGCATCCGGATCCTGCAAAAAATTATTCGGATCCTTCCATGAAAACTTTTTATCCTTCCTCCATGCGTAGTCATTGTTTCTATAGCCCTGTTATTGCATGAATTTCACTTGGGCTTCCTCATCCTCAGATGCATCTTCCTTAGATAGCAGCTTCTTGGCTAGAAGATCTAACTTATCGTTCAACTCCTTAACTACTCTGGATTTGCCAGCAGCTCTGACCTGCTCCACAGCACCTCTGTCACCCCATGACTGTTTCCTAGCCATGTTCTTTAATATCTCCCAACATCTGGTGTCTGTATTATTCAAAAAGAATCCAGATCCTGCAGAATCAAGGTTACTCCTATCGTGCTCGGAGAGAGCAAAATAGAAGATTTTCACTTGTGTTTCCTTATCCAGCCCATGATGTGGGCATCTCCTCAGCATGACCTGAAATCTCTCCCATGTCTCCGAATATGTCTCACCAGCCTGTTGAGTGAAATTATGAATTTTTCTGATCATGTCGTTGGTCTTCTCAGGAGGGAAAAACCTCTCAAAGAAGACCTCCACCATATGGTCCCAGGACTCCACAAATTCGTCATCTAGGTTGTGTAGCCATTCTTGTGCAATTCTCGCTAGCGAGCTCGGAAAGAGCTTCAAATAGAGTGCAGTCTGCGGAAATCGGTCAATTTTCACCATATCGCAGTTCTCCACGAATTGACTCAGGTGCGCAACGGGATCCTCATTTTTAAACCCGTGGAAAGCATTGGACTTAACCAAATTAATAAGAGCTGGATCAATCTTGTACGTTGGTATATTGATTGCTTGCTTCTTTATCGGCCCTTTAGAGGCAGATGCGGAAGAAGCTTTGATCTTCGCCCATATCGTTGGTTCTTCTGCCATCTCTTCGTGTTCGGATTCAGAATCTACCTCTTCTTGGTACTCTTGCTCGGAATGCTCCTCGTCCTCAGGTCCCGAAAACGGAACCTCGGGTGTGCGTTCCGCGTAGTCAGTATTGCGCGTCTGCACCATACACAGTACCTGAAATAAGAAAATTTGAGTTCAGTACTATGCTTAGACGAGTATAAACAATTATAGCCCAATGTAAAATTATTAGAAATTGAATGAAAAATAAAAAATTGTGGCCTAGAGTGGCCGCGCGTAGCGCTCGAAGTGCCAACAATTCGCCGTATCCCCGGCAATGGCGCCAAAAACTTGACGTGTATTTTACTATGTGCTAAAAACGCAAGTATACGCGTCGAGTAGTACAAGCCTTTGTGAGGCCCAAGTCGAACACATGGATACTCAGAAATTGTCAGAGACTCCTACTAACTATTTGCGATCAGTTAAGCCGAATAACAAATTGGGTTCTGTTGTCAAAATTAAACGAAAATAAAAATAAAACAAAGCAAACAATCGATTAAAGGTTAATTTAATCGATTCAAAAAGAAATCTTTAGGATTGCGGTTTCACCGCGGGTATTCATTGTATTAGATTTTATATAATGCCTCACTCTTCTCTCTCTATATGGGTAGTGGCCTGAAAACAGAATTAACCACTTTCGTGGTACAATTCACTACTTAGGTTTAGGTCGGTTCCACTGTCGTAGTAACCTATCCCCTAAACTAAGTGCATTACGAACGATCTCTCAGTATCCACCATTAATTTTACACCACCTTGTTCAAGGGATTTATCGATTAATGTAGGTTTCATCTCTTTTCAGTCGTTAATCCTTCTGTCGAAGTGATTAAGGGCATTAGATTATTATTATGGTGATCAAGCATAACAATATATGGAGAAAACGAAGCTATACCATGGATTTAAGAGAGAAAATATGAATTACTATTATAAAACTGTCATACAATGAATTCCCGGGCTACTCCCGGTCCTAAAGAGGAGGGGATTAGCCCCGCATGTTCATCTCACATAAGTACATGGTAGAAATAGGGGAAATCATATGAAAAATGTGAATAGAAAGGGAAAACCCCTGAACGGAGAAGAACCGATTGATCCTTTGCGTAGAACACGTGCTTTCCCGCCTCTCGGTGGTGAAATCCATCTTCTTCGGCCTCCAGATCGACTGTTATGAACTTCTAGCCTCCGTTCTCCTCTCTACCACTCCTCGGTACTCGTGCAATGGCTAATCTGATGCCCCTTGTCTCAGGCGGCCGTCCTTAGGTATAAGTCCCTAATTAGGTCGCTAATTAACTCCAGCCGTCCGATTGAGATCATTAGAAAACAAACTCATATCCTACGGCGTCGATACCATCGACGCGAGTCGATGGTATCGACCCGCTACAGTAGTGGCTGGCTGCAAACCCTTCCTTTGTCGCGCCCGACATCATCTCGATACCATCGACTCGGGTCAATGGTATCGACTCCCTTTTTGGCATCAGTTCTGTCATTTTGCGACGCTGTAGACTCCATGTGTCGATGGTATCGACTTGGTGTCGATACTATCGACTGCTTCTTCGCCAGCAATCTGAAGACGTCTCGATACCATCGACATCAGCGTCGATGGTATCGACTCTTTGCTGCTCCTTTCGACTGGCAACCTGCGGTCTTATCGATGGTATCGACTTCCGTCGATGGTATCGACGGAAGCAAATACTTGTTTTTCCTGAAATTCAAAGACAAGATCAAATAAATCCACACAAATAATAATAATGTGATAATTAATGCTCAAAATGATAAAACTAAGGGGATTTGACATAAAATGATGGCAAAGACCAAAATGGATGAATTATGCGATATTATCCATAGAAATGACTAATTAAAGCATAAAACACATATAAAACAAGTCTATAATTACGACTCAAAATCATCGCATCAGGACTTCAATGAAATTCTTGCTCATGCTGAAAAAAAGGAGGACAACCAAGGAATGAATGGCAGATGCACAACTTCAAGGAGGAAATAGACAGATGTTAGTTGACTGACTTGGGATCTATAGTAAACAATTTCACATGGAAGAGAGGCCTGTAGGCAAGTAATCTGATTCTGGAAATAATGGATCAATTCTTGGCAGACAAGAAATGGTGTGACATCTTCAATATTAGAAAGGTCAAGAATTTCCATGTTCTCAATTCTGACCATGGACAAATTCTTTTGTGGGGGGAACAAAGAAGATAGGGTAAGGGACATTTTGAGAAAAGTTTCAGGTTTGAGACCTTTTGGCTTTCTTCTCCGAAGTGCAAGGAGGTGGTCACATAGGCGTGGGACAACAACTACGCCTTGGGTCTCACTGGGAAGACATAGATATGTGCTGAAAAGCTAGCAGGTTGGGCGGTGGACAAATTTGGCAACATCAAAAAGAGAATTCTAAAGACGGAGAAGAGGCTTTGCATTGCTCAGAACCGGCTACCTTTTAATGATATGCTACATGAATGTGAGACGTTAGCAAAAGAGCTACATGAACTTCAGTGGATGGAGGAAAGCTTTTGGTTGGCCAGGGCCAAGACCAATGAGACGAAACATGGGGATAGGGACACAAAGTACTTTCACCATAAAGCTAACCAAAGAAAGAGATGCAATATGATAGATAGGCTCTTTAAGGAGGATGGTAGTTGGCACACGGAGTCAGGTTCTATTGCTGAAATTATTTCATCATGTTTCAATTCTCTCTTCTCCAGTTCTAACCCATCAGGGATGGATGAGTTTCTAGAAGTCTTACCACGGGTGGTTCTGGATACATCATTTTTAGATCTAGATCAAGTCCCCACAGAGGTAGAGGTATGAAAAGAGCTGCAACAAATGCATCCTAATAAGGCCATAGGACCGTACAAGATGAAGGCAATTTTCTATCAAAAGTTCTGGGAGGTTATTAAAACTAGCTTGCTATCCTTTATCTCTAAATGGTGTAAAGGGGAGGTGCATCTTAAAGATATTAATGACACATATATTGTCCTCATTCCTAAGACAAACAGCCTGGTCTGGTTGTCAAAATATCGCCCGATCAGCCTTTGCAATGTCTTTTATAAAATCATTACCAAGGTCCTAGCGAACAGAATCAAGTCATTGATGAATGAGATTATTTCTGAAAATCAAAGTGCTTTCATAGGAGGAAGGATGATTACAAACAATTCTTTGGTTTCTTATGAAATGTTTAACACTATGAAACACTGGAAGAAGGGGAAAGAAGATTTGATGGCTCTTTAGTTGGATATGAGCAAGGCTTATGACAGGGTGGAATGACTGTTCTTGGAGAAGGTAATGAGAAGGATGGGCTTACTGAATACTTGGAGGAATAAGGTTATGGAGTGTGTGACTAGAGTTTCCCATAAGTTCATCATCAATGGCAACATGAGGGGATCTTCAAATCCATCTAGAGGGGTTTGCCAAGGTGATCATATCTCTCCCTATCTCTTTCTTTTTTGCAATGAAGCACTCTCATTTTCTCTATCAAAAGTTGCACAGGATAACAGAATTCGTGGGACAAGGATTTGTAGATGGGCACCACGTGTTACTCACCTCTTTTTCACAGATGATAGCATTGTGTTCACAAGGTCTAGCTTAGAAGAATGCTCCACTTTAGCTGGTATTTTAAGCCAATACTAAAGGGCATCCAGGCAGAAAATTAATTATGAGAAGACATAGGTTTCCTTTAGTGTGAACATCACACGTGAAAGGCGTGAGTTGATCAAGAACCAACTGCAAGTTAGGGAGGTGGACAGACATGAGAAGTATCTTGGACTCCCTACGGTGGTTGGGAGGTCTAAGAAACTAGTGTTTGCTGCAATAAAAGACAGAGTGTGGAAAAAACTATAGGGGTGGAAAGAGCAGCTCCTCTCTAGGCCAGGAAAGGAGGTATTGATTAAGGCAGTTATCCAAGCTATCCCTACATATCTCATGAGCATCTTCAAGCTTCCGGAAGGTCTTATTGATGAGATCCATGCTATGATGGCTCAGTTTTGGTGGGGTTCTAAGGAAGGGGAGAGGAAGATTCATTGGATGAGTTGGGAGAGGTTATGCAGGCCTAAAGACCGTGGAGGAATGGGGTTCAGGGACTTAAAAGCTTTCAACCAAGCACTTCTAGCTAAACAATGATGAAGGTTGGGTGTACATGGTAAGACCCTTGCTGCCCAGATCTTAAAGGAAAAATATTATAGGTCCTCATCCATCTTACATGTGGGGTTGGGGGGAAATCCCAGCTATACTTGGAGGAGCATATGGGGAGCCATGCATCTGGTGAAGAACGACTTTCCTTGGAGGGTGGGTGATGGGGAAGTAATACATATCTACAAGGACAGGTGGATACCACATCTTGGCAGCATAGTGCACCGGTATTTGATACATGGTCTAGTAGAGTATAGAATGGTGAGTGACTTGATATGCAGGGGGCTAAAGAGGTGGAACAGGGAAGCAGTGGAGTCTTGTTTTCCCACACAGATTGCCAGGAGAGTTCTCAACATTCCACTATCCCAGTGGAATGAAGAAGAAAACATTTTTTGGGAGAAGGAGAGTAATGGTATGTTCTCCATCTGGAGTGCTTATTTCCTTTTTCAAGTGGGTACAGACCTGGTAGATGGCGTGGATATGGAGATATGGAAAAGTTTATGGAAACATGGATGGCCACCAAAATTGAAACACTTTGTCTGGAGAGCACTTAGGAACATCCTCCCCATCAAGTAAGAGCTATTGAGGAAGCAGGTGACACAGGATGATGGCTGCCACCATTGCGGATAGTGAGAGGATATTTCTCATGCATTGCTACACTGTGATCTAGCAAGGCAAATATGGGCGACAGGTGATTTTGTTTGGATGGGACAGCTAGGAGTACATGATGTGGGGAGCTTTGTGAGGATCCTTCTTAATGAGGGGGACATTCGGAACAAGGATGAGGGAGCTACTCTTCTGTGGGTGGCATGGACAACAAGGAATAAAGCTCTTTTTGATGATCATCCACCTTATCTTCTTAGTCTTGTGGCTAGCTTCATCAACCTTGTGACGGACCATGCCCGGTACCACACGGTTGTGGGTCGTTCAGCCTTGCATCCTATGATGCCCGAGCATGTTACATGGCGCCGCCTACCACCGGACAGTGTGAAGATCAACACGGATGTGTCTCTCATCATAGCGGAGGAGAATGGTTGTGGTACAGCCATTAGGGACGAGCACAGACAACTATTGTGGACCTTACAATGCCAGCTAGAACAATCGTACTCAATGCTTAGTGTAAAGGGTACAACTGCTCTACACGGCATGCAGCTCGCTCTTAGGGGAGGCTACATGGACATAGTGGTGGAGATAGATTGTCTGCTCTTGGTGGAGGCAGTGGGGAAGGGACATGGCAGATGAGTTTATGAAGATATCATCATCTGTGACATTGTCAATCTTTCTCATAGTTTCCTTTCTTTCAATTTCTATTTTATTAGAAGGCAAGGCAATTTCTATTTTATTAGAAGGCAAGGAAATAGATTAGCATATGCCTTGGCCTCTTCATCCTATCATTTTGTTAACCCTCACTTTGTTGGGGAGGGTTTTGAGGATCGGATCCTTGTACTTGCTACAAATGATTTGATTACTTAATAAAATGGCGGGCACCCTTTATCAAAAACAAAAGTGGTGCCCAGACCACCTGTAAGGTCGGGTAACTTAAAAAACATACCCTATAGAATTATGATACAAGGTTGGTTATTTTGAGAAAATTGACCCAAGAGGTCCAA